>CM023482.1:153729042-154102249 GCA_013339685.2 Hyalomma asiaticum
GACTCGTTCAGAATTCGCGCTTTACTACGTTGGCTGCTCATAGAGCATCGATCGACTATTGCGGCGCCTTCATGAATAAAATACGGTATCTCATAAATCTTGCCAAAATGCCAAAAAAGTCAAGACTATAGTACTGGGGTGATTTTGTGAAATTTTGACTCGTTCAGAAGTCGCACAAAATGCGTTTTCCCGCATCGTAGAGCATTCCTCTACTTATTGCTCGCCTTCCTGAATAAAAATACGGTCTCTCAAAATCTTGCCCAAAATGCTGAAAGAGGCAAGACTATAGTCTTGGGCTTTTTGTGAAATTTTGACTCGATCAGAAGTCGCACAAAATGCGTTTTCCCGCATCGTAGAGCATCCTCTACTTATTGCGCGCCTTCCTGAATAAAATACGGTCTCTCAAAATCGTGCCCAAATGCCAAAAAGGTAAGACTATAGTATTGGGTTTTTTGTGAAATTTTGACTCGTTCAGAAGTCGCTCTAAATGCGTTTGGCCGCATCATTAGAGCATCCTCTACTTATTGCGCGCCTTCCTGAATAAAAATACGGTCTCTCAAAATCTTGCCCAAAATGCCAAAAAGGTAAGGACTATAGTCTTGGGTTTTTTGTGAATTTTGACTCGTATCAGAAGTCGCCCAAAATGCGTTTGGCCGCATAGTAGAGCATTCCTCTACTTATTGCGCGCCTTCCTGAATAAAAATACGGTCTCTCAAATCTTGCCCAAAATGCCAAAAAGGTAAGACTATAGTCTTGGGTTTTTTGTGAAATTTTGACTCGTTCAGAAGTCGCTCTAAATACGTTTGGCCGCATCGTAGAGCATTCCTCTACTTATTGCGCGCCTTCCTGAATAAAAATACGGTCTCTCAAAATCTTGCCCAAAATGTCAAAAAAGGTCTTGGGTTTTTTGTGAAATTTTGACTCGATCAGAAGTCGCACAAAATGCGTTTTCCCGCATCGTAGAGCATTCCTCTACTTATTGCGCGCCTTCCTGAATAAAAATACGGTCTCTCAAAATCTTGCCCAAAATGCCAAAAAAGGTAAGACTATAGTCTTGGGTTTTTTGTGAAATTTTGAGTCGATCAGAAGTCGCACAAAATGCGTTTGGCCGCATCATAGAGCATTCCTCTACTTATTGCGCGCCTTCCTGAGTAAAAATACAGTCTCTCAAAATCTTGCCCAAAATGCCAAAAAAGGTAAGACTATAGTCTTGGGTTTTTTGTGAAATTTTGACTCGATGAGAAGTCGCACAAAGGGCGTTTTACCGCATCGTAGAGCACAGTGGCGCACCGACGGGGGGGGGGGGTGTTTCGGGTGTTGTAACCCCCCCCCCCCCCTGAGGCCGAACTAATCCCATCCAACTCCGTAACTGCTCCTATGTCCTAGAACTTGTCGCGCTAATGTCTCTGCAAAATGCCGAAAAAATAATAAAAATAATCATCATCATTGATGTTACTATTATTTGGCATTTTATTTACTTTTTTTTACACACGCAACAACTGTGTAATAGCATGCCCGGCCCTTCGTGAAAAATTGAACCCCCCCTGGTAGAGATCCTGGGTGCGCTACTGGTAGAGCATTCCTGTACTTATTGCGCGCCTTCCTGAATAAAAATACAGTCTCTCAAAATCTTGCCCAAAATGCCAATAAAGGTAAGACTATATATAGTCTTGGGTTTTTTGTGAAATTTTGACTCGATCATAAGTCGCACAAAATGCGTTTTCCCGCATCGTAGAGCATTCCTTTAGTTATTGCGCGCCTTTTTGAATAAAAATACGGTCTCTCAAACTCTTGCCCAAAATGCCAAAAAAGGTAAGACTATAGTATTGGGTTTTTTGTGAAATTTTGACTCGTTCAGAAGTCGCTCTAAATACGTTTGGCCGCATCGTAGAGCATTCCTCTACTTTTTGCGCGCCTTCCTGAATAAAATACGGTCTCTCAAACTCTTGCCCAAAATGCCAAAAAAGGTAAGACTATAGTATTAGGTTTTTTGTGAAATTTTGACTCGTTCAGAAGTCGCTCTAAATACGTTTGGCCGCATCGTAGAGCATTCCTCTACTTTTTGCGCGCCTTCCTGAATAAAAATACGGTCTCTCAAAATCTTGCCCAAAATGCCAAAAAAGGTAAGACTATAGTATAGGGTTTTTTGTGAAATTTTGACTCGATCAGAAGTCGCACAAAATGCGTTTTACCGCATCGTAGAGCACAGTGGCGCACCGACGGGGGGGGGGGGTTCGGGTGTTGTAACCCCCCCCCCCCCTGAGGCCGAACTAATCCCATCCCACACCGTAAGTGCTCCTATGTCCTAGAAGAATGTGGCGCTAATGTCTCTGCAAAATGCCGAAAAAATAATAAAAATAATCATCATTGATGTTACTATTATTTGGCATTTTATTTCCTTTTTTTTACACACGCAACAACTGTGTAATGGCATGCCCGGCCCTTCGTGAAAAATTGACCCCCCCCCCCCCCCCCTTGTAGAGATCCTGGGTGCGCTACTGGTACACCGTGTCCGCCGCACTGACACATGATGGTTACGTGCGAGAATGCGTATGCGAATGCGCCGCCGGAGAAAATGGAGCATGTCACCATGTAATGGGACTGTTGAAAGTCCTTGTGCTCCTTATCACAAATGGGTATGAGGCGCCTCCGCCAGAACTGTCATGTACGGAACTTCCTCAAATGTGGAGGCGGCCCCGGGGGCAGAAAATACCGGCTTCCAGCGTTAATGACATTGATTGGAGAGCCGCAAGGGCAGAGGGTGTGTCTAACCCGCTCCAGTGGCGTCTTTATGAAGCCAGAAAAAGGCCGAGGTCCCTAGAAGACGTTCAAGAAGCTGCAAAACAGTTTGCAATCGAGATGGCTACGCATACTAAGAGTTCACTTCTGGGGCACTGGAAGTCTACAGCACCGACAAAAGCAGACAGCTTGTTTGGCGACACGTGTGTAGGCAGCCTCTTGTGGAGCCAGAAACCGCTTGCGGAAGGGACACGGTCGGTTCGCAAGAAGGTGTCAGCTCTGCTTGTAGCGTTTCTTCAAGAGACAGGCTTGAGTGACACGTGGTGAACAATGCGACATGGACAGAGACGCTCGGGCGGAGCAATTGCCGGCCAGGTCTGCCAGGCTAACACCGCCTGTAGCCACAACACCACTACTACTACTACTATTCTGACTGCTCATTCGAAGACCCATTATGTGTTTCAATTGTAATAGACTAGAGTCAAAGTCGCTGTGAACACGTCGGGACTACGTTCGGTGCTGCCTGAAAGTATGTCTAAAAGCATTTATTTTCATATTTTTAACCTGCTGCCGGTAAGGTTCAAGTTCGCGCAATGTAGGTAGCTCGAAGTGAATTTGGTGTTTAAGTCACTTAATTTCAGCTCACAATTTTCGAACACTATATTCAATTTTAAAAATCAAATGTAACGTAAATGTAATGACACGTTCCAATTTCTCAAGTGTAACTGGAACGCGTTCCTTTCCGATTAAAGGAACTTGTACCGGGAACTCGTTACAAAATTGGGAAGGAACGAGGAACGAGCTTTCGTTCCTGTTTTGGAGGGACGTGTACAACACTGGGTTTAACCCTTTAACTCCCTACTTTCCCTCCTCCTTACCCTTACATCGGTCCTTCTCATCACTTCCATCTGGTCCTCTTCGCGGGCCCTCTGGACAGCCCTGTGTTGATGTAGAAGGTCTGAGCTTTTGAGCACGGAACTCCATTCCTCTGCGATCGTGCGTTGAGAACGCAATGAGGGGCACTGCCACGGCATGTGGCCTAACGTACAAGTGGCGCTACAAGCTGGGTATGTTGGATGAAGACCTTCGATGAACTTGCTGTAGGAATGTATAATAGGGTATGCCCTCGTATGAAGCATGCACAGGGTAGATGCCTGTTCGCTAGAGAGTTTTTCCTGAGAAACAGGGAAGACCCTCCTGCCCATTTGATAAATTAATGCTTGATGATCTCATTAAAAGTGAGCAGAACGTTCCTAAGGACTGCTAGATCGGTGTCCAGAGATCCCCCACGCTGCCCAGCGCGGTAAGTTCGCTCTCTCGGGCGTGGGAAATCTCGTTCCATCTGAGGCTTAAGGATTTCCAGTGGCGCTATTAGGTCCCACCTTGCTCGATTTACGAGCCCTCGTAGTTTCCAGAAGAAACCAAAGCTCTGCATAGTTACGTAATCCATAGCAAACTGTGGCGTTTGTAACGCGATATATGTTGCCGAAAAGGATCAACCCGCAAGTTTAGGCAAATCGGTGAACAGTTGTCGTAGCTGCTACACCCAGGTTGTCGGCCATTTTGCACGACGAATTATTCGTGTCAACCTAGAAGGGATTCTCGACTAAGCGGTGAGAGTGCGCTATCGTTCGTTCTGCACCTTTCACGACAGGAACAATATATTTTATACGAGAATGCCAAACAAAAAGAATCAAGCCAGTTCTACAGCGTGAAAACTGTCAGCGAAGCTGGCAACGATGTGAGTATAGTGGGTCCACTGAGGGAAAAGTGGGTCCGCTTTTCCCTTCTGCACAACCCCAGACTTTCTTCCTTCCTTCCTTCCTTTCTTTCTTTCTTTTCGTTCACATAATTACTGTCTTGCCGCAGTGGGCCTATAGCAATCGGCCGAGGGCAACAGTGGGTCAGCTGTCCCCTTCTGCGTGACAGCGGACATTGGGGACACCGGACATAGCGGATTCCTAAACAGCTCCGCTGTTAGAATAAGCACCACAAATTCCCGGCTCGTACAAGTGCCGATGGTGGCGACAATTCACACTGTGATCAAACGGCCATGTGCAGAGACTTGTTTTCGATGTGTATAAAATTGTACCCGTTACAGCACACACGCAGTCGAACCCGGTCGTTTACGTCAAAAAATTGCTCATCTTTTATAATCTTAAAAGCGACGGTCTTGAAAGTCACATATATATTCGTCACGGAACTTTGAGGAAGCAGGTAAAACGCGTTTCTCCTTTGGAGCTGAGAGTGCGCTTTTGCACACTGTTCATGCTCCTTAATCGGTGCAGCTTCCAGTGTCACCAATCATGAATGCGAACGTGACGGCACATCCCGGTATAGCCTTCTCACATCAGCACGTTCAAGGCGCAACAGCTCCTTTGCAGTGTCAATCGAGGCGTCGGGCTAATGCATGCTCTCAGCACATGAGCGCCGAATTCAAGCGGTACAATCCACGTTGAAAGGCTCTGCTGGCACGTGAGGTCTATTGTGCTGTGAGGCGATCTTTCACTACAACCCGACTTCGAGCGCTTAAATCAATGTTGTCTTAATTCCGCTCGAAATCTTTCTATCTGTGGACGCATTTACTATTGCAGATTTCATCTTTTCAACAAAGGGCCTCGATTTTTGTCGAACCTATACCGGCCTTTGAAACCGCACTTGAAAAAGATTCGTAGTATACGTAACATTAAATGAGAAGGTGTTTCAAAATGACGTGATGCTTCCGATTCGTCCTCTTGCATCTGAAACGAGAAAACAAGCCATCGAACTTCTGTAATGCAGTAAAAAAGTGGTTTTCGAATGCTATAAACACACGAAATGAGCCTCTGAAAGGCTGGCTTTAGTAACATCGTCGGAGAGATCCTTTTCTAAGAGGATGGACAGAATAAACTTTATAAAATTAATAAGGGAGGAGAACAGCTAGTAAAGAAGGTAAAAAAGGAGTAACACTTTACACACGGTTGAGTACGAATTTGATATATACACTTGCAGTTTCCGTAAACCGGTCTCAGGCACCTGCCGCAGTCTCATTTAAAATAAAGAGCAATTGAATAAAACCACAGGCAGTTTATGAAACCTTCCGCAATGGTTATGCTTAATGCCGCGCCAAATATTATTGTAGTGGTACATAAGTGAAATAGAATTGCAGACAGCAAAGGCATTTCATTGCGCCGCAGGTGCATGATGGCACGAAGCTAGCATTCATGCTATATATATATATATATATATATATATATATATATATATATATATATATATATATATATATATATATATATATATATATATATATATATATATATATATATATATATACCGCCTACACTTGAATCTTTCTTACGCGACACACCTAAAAATCCCAGGTGGCGCCTTCCTTGTAACATTGGACGTTAGCTCACTCTACACGAATATTCCGCATGACGACGGCATAAAAGCTCTCGTGGAGTCCTACAGCAACCACAACCCTACCGCATATCCGGACCAAAAAGTAATTGGAATCCTAACGAGGCTCGTCCTGGAATTAAACAGCTTTGAATTTAATGATCGGTACTACCTTCAAACCAGCGGCACGGCAATGGGCACCAAGATGGCACCAAATTACGCTAACATATTTATGCACCACATAGAATCTAATTTCCTATCGTCTTATAAGACTAGGCCGATGTTCTATAAACGCTACCTGGACGACATATTCTTGATCTGGACTCATTCAGAAAACGAACTTCTCAAGTTCATACAGGTCCTCAACTAAGTGCACCCAAGTATTTCTTTTACGCACACTTACTCTAACACCGAAATAAATTTTCTTGATGTTCACCTACGGATAGAAGACGGTGCACTAGTCACGAGCGTATACAGAAAACCTACGGACAGACAACAGTACCTGCACTTCAATAGCTGCCACCCGCGCCACTGTAAAATTAGCATTCCTTATTCTCAGGCACACAGATTCAAAAGTTATATGCTCCCGCACGGAAGACTTCCACAAAAGCACCGCACGGATGCGTGAAGTGCTTGTCGATCAAAAGTACCCACCATCTATCATTGAGGATGCGATTGTGAAAGCTGAAAATCTCGACCGCCAGGCGCTCCTGTATGACCAGAAAGACACCGACCACGAACGCCGAGAAAACCTTGTTCTAACCTTACTAGCAATCCACCGAACGTTAATAAAATCTTGAAAAAACATTTTAACATATTGGAACAAAGCGAGCGACTCTCCAAAATTTTTACCGATCCTCCGCGTGTGGTATACAGGCGACCGAAAAGCATAAGGGATCACGTTGTACATTCAAAAATAGGAACAGTGCCTCTCGACGGGTGTCGACCCTGTGGGAAATGCAGATGCGGCGTGTGCAAACACATCCAGAAAACAAAAGTTGCAGAAAGCACACATTCGAATTTTAAGCACTGAATAAAAGGACAACTTGACTGCGACTCAAACAACGTTATTTATCTCTTAGAGTGTGGAATATGTAACATGCAGTACATAGGACAGACGGACACACCATTCAGGATAAGATTCAACAACCATCGGTGAAATGTGCGCTCACTACCTGGCCTTCCGCTCTCTAAACACATCAACTTGAAATGTCACAGCTTTTAGGATGTCAGGGTCACACTATTGGAAAGTAACTTTCGGAGCACCAGAGAACGTGAGCAAAGGGAATCTTACTCTATCTACAAATTTGGCACAATTAAGCATGGCATAAATGAACATCCTGGCGCTCTCTCGGTGTTACGATCGTTAGGAAGTGAACAGTCGAATTGATAAACTTTGTATCCTCAATTACAAGATCGGCATTCCCGCCAATTATCATTGCCTCATTCGACCTTTTTTTTTTTTTTTTAAGGCTGTGTACGCCCGATTCTATCGGCCTGGCCCTGTTTGCATTACCCGTGCAGTGCAAGCCGACACACGCAAAGTGGCTCCGGAGATCGTACGACAAGAGGGGACAATACGTCATTGTGTTGTACACAGAATTTTACTGCTTCAAAACCTCGCCTTTCTGTGCGGCTCTTTTCCTTCATGCCGCCCTTTCTTCTTCCTTGCCTACCTTACCCCGCCACGCGGTGGCGGCGAGTGCGTATTACAAATGTGGCTGCAATCGGGAACAAGAGCGCTGCGCCTTTCATGCCTGAATACCTCCCCCGTTCTTCCCACCTGGGGCGCGTTGCTGTGCAGCGGCACCACAGAGGCAACATCCAAACCGCATAAGGTGCGCCACGGAAAGTGTCGTTAGTTTCGCCAGATATAAGCCGGCGCCACGGTTTACAATACCTAATTGATGGATTGCTCTAAAAGATGTCTACGGACTCGGACAGCACTGGCGCGGCGGGCGGCACTCGTCCTTCTCGCTGTTTCCCCCATTTTCGCCCCTTTCTCTTTTTCTTCTTTTCTTTCGCCCTCTCTCTCTCTTTCTCTCTCTCTCTGTGGTGTGTGTGTGTGTGTGTGTGTGCGTGCGTGCGTGCGTGCGTGTGTGTGTGTGTGTGTGTGTGTGTGTGTGTGTGTGTGTGTGTGTGTGTGTGCGCGCGAGTTGCCTTTGCGTGACTTGCTCATCTTTTGTTGCAGTGAAGATGCCAGCAATCTTTATTATTATTTTTATTTTTTATCTTTATTATTTCCGTATATTTTCAACCCACTCATTCGCTTTCCCACCCTTGTCCTTCTCTCCTTACTACAAGGCAAAGTGTGTATATAAGGCCATACTGGCCTGTGGTTTACATGTCTTGACAAAGGTCGGGCTCCGACCGAAACGTTGACTTAATAAACCGTCGTTCTCTAAGAGGCGCATCGTCAATTCCGTTATATATATATATATATATATATATATATATATATATATATATATATATATATATATATATATATATATATGGTTGAAAAGAGACACACGTTCAAATTCTTGCTTTATTAACGTTTCGGCCCACCGGCCGAAACGTTAATAAAGCAAGAATTTTGAACGTGTGTCTCTTTTCAACCCTACATTGGACCGGACCCAACGAACTTCAATCTGAAAATACTATATATATATATATATATATATATATATATATATATATATATATATATATATATATATATATATATATATATATATATATATATATATATATATATATGGGACGTAGCACTTCAGTAATGTTTCATTTATTTGTCGACGTTTCGGTCAGAGCCTGACCTTTCTCAAGCTGAGAAAGGTCAGGCTCTGACCGAAACGTCGACAAATAAATGAAACATTACTGAAGTGCTACGTCTCATATTTATATTCATGCGGCAGCCGAAGTTATCTACTTCAACAAACTATATATATATATATAACGAAATGGGTGAGGGGCTGGTTTATTTGTTAGAAGGAACTTAATGAACCAACAAACAATGAAGCCTAGGAAAGCATAGGGGAAGTTATTAAAGTTCCTACTTGTGCTATTGTAATTTCGCAGTAAGTAGAAAGGAACCAAAGTGGACGAAAAGACAATTAAGCCTGCCTTCGGTAAGAACCGAACCCACGACCTTCGGATAACGCGTCCGATGCTCTACCGTTGAGCTACAGAGGCGGTCGTCCCTCCATCCACTTTATTGGGTATTTATGTATATGCAATCCTAGGAGTGTTAGGCATCGCCACTCGTAGCCATTGCGGCGAGTGTGGGACACTCTTATTGCCGGGAGGCGTGCGGGTGCATATGCTTCGTGCGGGTACGTGAGACCCCCACTACTGTCAGGTGAACGCGGCGGCAGAGAACTATATTTGTACGGAGCGCATCGTTGGCAATGTATGGAACGCAGCCTTTAGTGGTACTATCCTTTATAAGCGAGAGATGATATCTGTACATGGCTGTCTCGATTATTTCTGTTGTCCGTTTCTCCTTCTTTTATTCTTGCTTTTGTTCTTGTGTGTGCGTGTGTGTGTGTGTGTTTTCAGCATCAATTTCATGATGCTAGGGACAGCCGGCTGTAATGTTTCCTTCCTTCCAACGTTTTCGTATTTAAATAAGAAAAAAAAATCTGGAAAAAATGGACGACCTGCACTGCCACGTGTAGTACGCGAGACGGCGTGGGCTGTGAGGATAATAGCGCTAACGTTTAATTCTTTGACAGAGCCGAACAAAAGCACCGAACAAAGTCACGACACCGAGCACCCAAGGCACTTCAGATGATAACGATGCGTTAAAGCATGTACAGAAAGGAGAAGTTTTGTCAAAGTTTACTTTCATTTGTGAAATCATCACTAATTTTGATGGAATTCTCACTTTCGTTTGGAAGGCCAGTGACTTCGCATTTTTTCTTCCTGCGTTAATGGAAGGGTCCATATCCACCACCAGGGCAACGTAGCACAAGAAAACAACTACTGGCACTTTACTAGCCTGGTTGCAGTACTCCCGCACCCATTCATTTACGCACTGTCCTGCTTGCCCAATGTAACATGTATCGCAGGAGAACGGGATTTGACGGACGACAGATTTGCCCTCATAATAGCTTTTTCTTGCGCTGCTTTCAACATGGGATTATCATGGGAGTCACTCTATTATTATTATTATTATTATTATTATTATTATTATTATTATTATTACGAAGACTGTGCTGAGAGAGATAGAGAGAGAGAGAGATGATGGGCGGAAGGCAGGGAGGTTAACCGGAAAAAAAAATATCCAGATAGGCAGTACATTGCCTCAAGCGGGTGATTTATTTAGATTGTGTGAAATTTAGTGAATGTATAGAATGAAGGCGTCATTTCCATTATGCATCTCACAGGGGGAGGTACAATCGTATCTTTGGACACCCCAGGAACAGTTGTAGTAGCCCGTGTTTCCGTATGTGTGTGATGAATTTGCATTGATCATAGGAGAATCTCATCTCTCGTTCTGATTGTCGAAATATGTACGAATGAAACTACTATAAGCTCCTGAGCATCCACTGCGCGGTGACTGATCACCTCACGCGTTGGTGTTACTCAACCAGGTCTAATGACGCGCTTATCGCCTTTTGCTTCAGCCATTCCAAACTAGTAAAACGTAGTCTTGCTAAGACAAGTGTTTTAATAACGTGCCTAAGTCCAGTCGCACTTATTGCGAGCTTGCTTCGGTGAGCAAGCTTCATGGTCTCCAAAAGCCTATGTATGGTGTATCCAACTCTAACGCTAGTCCTACTTTTAAGAAACGTATTGTAGTGGTGTTATTCCCTACAATCACTACGTTTCCCTTAATGCGAGAAAATTGGCCGCTCGAGACAATTAAGGTGCAGATTATATCAGCAGCACTATAGCAAACCGGGTATTCGGTGAAAAAAAAGGAAGCAGCACGCATCTCACAAAAGTTGCAAAGCGTGGTTGTAAGAGAAGCGCAATGAAAAATATCGCTGAGTGCAATTTGGGTGTCATTATTCGGATCCTGTTGTCGTGAGCACGTCACATGCGGTAAACAGGGCGGTGCAGACGTGAGCGGCTATTCGAGAGCGTTGCAACATATTTGTTAAAATGCCATAAGATGGCTTTCTCGCAATAGATTGCCAAGATTGCAGATATGAATGTCTTCTATAAAGCAGTTATCTTTAGAAAAACAAATGTGAAGTGACTTCGCGCTGTAATTGAGAGTGAGCAGATTATTTGCGCCAGTATTGTTTCTATCAGCGAAACCTTAACGTTGCCTGGCCGCAAAGAATAGCATTTTCTGCGCATGCAATAACATACCATTTGAAGTCTTGGTGCTTTGTATACCGGGTGTTTCAGCGAACGATTTCAAGTTTCCAAACACAGGCTTTCTGAGAGAGAAAAAAAGAAAAACTTATTTTCTTACGGAACGACCTCTAAGGTTGGGCGGATGTGAGCAGTCGTAAGAAACTTGCAGTTTTCATCGAAAATAACTAAGGTCTTGCAATTCATTTCTAATTAGCAGCCTTTTAGGGTTCCTGCCATTGGGGAATTTGCAGCCGCAGAGACGACGATGCTTTTAGTCTAAAACAAAGAAAAATTCATTCGCCGAGACCTAGTGACCCCCGAAAAACTGGCGTTTTTTGCCTCATAAAACTCGCTGCAAAAGGAGCTCCGGAAGCTGCGTGTGAACGCAGCATCCGTTGGTGACGTGTTCCAATACATGCGCCAGTCGATTCGATATGCATGGGCTTTCCAAAGTCGTGGCCATGTAGTCTGTGATGATAGCGTCTTGCAGTGAGCGAATAAGCAAAAGATAACGGAGGCTTCTGCATATGCAGAGCATCGAGGACGTCGTACATTTCGAATTGGCCGGCGCAATCTTTGCTACATGTCAGCAGCAGAGGTTGCATTCGCACGTGACTTCTGGCGTTCTTAAGTGTCACTTTGTTGCCGCGAAAAGCCCAGGTTTTCTAGATTTGTAGAGCTATAGACAATGCGTTTTTCTGTGTTTTAAAGGCTCATATAGCATCGTCATCAGCGTGACTAAAACTCACCCTTCGCAGTAATCACAAGAAGCTTAATTAAATATGTACTTAATAAGTGTTAATTAGTTATCCAATTAATGAGTGCTTTTTTGAGGCTTCATGACGTTTACCTCAGCGAATAGTTTCCTTATGAAGAGGTTTTCCTTTTTTTTTTCTCTCGAACAGCCTATTTTTGAGAAATTTTGAGAGTGTTCATTGAAACACCCTGTATATCCTTACATTGTACTTGTATTGTGGGGCGATTAATGCGATCAGCGAGGCTATTTTTCTGAGAATCCTTTTCTTCGGCTCGCTAAAGGAATTAAGCGCCAATACATTATAGTAGTGCGTATGTGGCTGGTGTTCCTTCTTACATATGCTAGTCAAACTTCTGTGTCGTTTAGACAGTCCGTATATGATTGCTTGTTTTTACCATATCTTCATTGTTCTTTTTTTTTTTTTGACGGAGTTTTCTAACCCTTGCAGTCTTAGTGACTGTGCCCTGGAACTATTTCCACTTTGTGCGCAGAAACCTTCCTGCACAATCGATATGTACAAAGATGATTAGAGAGTCACAATAAAGGTCGTCGTTTTATGGAAATACAGCTACACACGAATACAAGTGAAGTTGTCAATAAACATATATAAATGTCAGAATAATTTGTTCTTATGGTTTCTGTGCATATGAGTAAGCAGTCATACAAGGCAACGGCAACTTACATTGCGCTATGAGCTGCGAGTCGAGTTACCTTTGCCCTGCATTCATCGTATCGCTGTGATTATATAAAAAACGTCTTGAGAAAATGTGTACGAAGATCTTATATACACAGAAAACCGGAGAGAGAGAGAGAGAGAGATGGTGGGCGGAAGGCAGGGAGGTTAACCGGAAGAGAAAATATCCAGTTTGCTACCCTGCACTGGGGAAGGGGTGAAGGGAGACAGAAAGAGATGGAAAAAGAATAAAGAAAGAGAGAGGTCAAATCGCGCACACACACAAGCACGGCATGTGTCACAGACGGTTCACGAGGCCCGTTGCGCGCAAAAACTTGAGCACAGCCTTCGTGGCTTTCTGCTGCGAGACACTGTCTGTCCGGCATTCCAATATGGTTTGCTCGGACAGCGGTCGACCATCAAGGCGTGACAATTCTGTGGCGAGAGTCTGTCGCTGGGAGCAGTACCCAGGGCAATCGCAGAGGACGTGCACAATTGTTTCCTCGCTGCCGCAGTGAATACAGGCAGCACTGTCTTCCAGTCCAATGCGACAGCTGAAACTTCTTGTGAATGACGTGCCGAGCCACAGGCGGCAAAGTACGGTAGTTTCACAGCGGGTAAGCCCACGCGGAACTCGAAGTTGTAGTGATGGGTCGAGGCGGTGCAGACGGGTATGCAGAAGACCAGGAGTGTTCCACAGCGCTATAGTCATATCACGCGCAAGCGAGCGAAGTTTTCTTACTGCATCCGTTCTTGACAGTGGGATGGCTTGCAGCACTCCAATTTCGTGGGCACAGAAAACCGGATATTCGCGTAGTTCTTGCGGAATTACTTCTTTCACGGCAGCACGCACTGTAAAACGGCAGGAGTGAAATCGAATAGTATAACAAACCTAATTGAAAATGGAGTTTACCTATACTGGGAGTTCGCGCCAAACATAATTGCTAAAGCGTGATGCTGCTAATTTCTATACATTGATGAAAATCTGACTAATTTCACTCAGGAAACAAAGTGAATGGTGTAAGAGCGCAGTTGCGGCTACAACTGGAAGTGCCCAGTGTGACATATAGTAGTTTTCCTCCCATTGCCGGTGAGCGAGGATAGGCAATAAGCGTTATCAAGCGGCAATTTTTATTGTTTCGTTGCTACGCCTGATCACGCTTGCCAGAACAGCCGCTTTACAGCGACACTTGTTCACTGTTGCGCGGCAACGTAAGGGCATCAACTATGTCACACAGAGGACCACGGAAAGTAATGGCAACAACGCTTTTTGACCATTCAGTTTCGGTTTCCCCGAGAGCAATAAGCCCGATTTCATCGTGCTGCAGAATTCGAAAAATGGCGCCTTTTAAAGATACTACAGCGGATATCGAATCCCCGTATAAGTAACATGCATCTTTCCATTAGGTTTGAGCGTCTGGCTGTTATTGTTCGAGCTTTAATCATTCTAATATTGTTAATTACCGTTAACATTTAAACACTCTGATGACACTGGACCGTCGGTCATTCAGTTTAAGGAAACTTCTGGGCCCATGGCCGACGACGGCCTTGCAAAAAAACGCGTTAAAGGCACCCAAAACGTTTTTAGAAGAAAGCGGCATTGCTGGACGTTATTAGCGCAATTTAACAAGGTACTGTATTGATATGTTATTCAATATCTGGTGATTCCTTTACACGACCACGTGCCTGTGACTGACTATGGACGTTTTTGTGCCAGTGACATTCTTATTTATTTATTAGAGACTTTTACTCGAAAGTACTGCCATGTGTTTGAACTTATATTCGTATACGTTGTGAGTGTGTTTCTTCGTTACTGTTCTGACGGAACCGCTGTTCTTGTAATTATGCCAGATTGATTCGCATACTGCTTAGCAACCATGCATGTCGTACGGACCAACCCAGGAGCCAAGGAGTAGCCGGCGCCTTACTTGTGCGCCAACATCTCCTAATATCATATCGACAAAAAAAAAAAAAAACATTTAAACACCCTTTGCACAGTGCGTGCAGCCATGAACGAAGACCGCAAAGATTTTGCAGATGGTTATCTGTGTTCAAAACGTTTTTGCACACATTTTCTGAAACAACCTTGTAGATATATTTAAACCATTATTCCTCCCAAATTTTAATTGTTACGTTGCTTTCTGGTTTATGTAGATGAGACATGAAACGTCTGTATTAAGTGTGAAATGTGGAAAGATTTTTTCAGTGGTGTGCGAAGACCACATTTTCCGAATACGAATCGAGTAAAAATATCAAATTTTATATAGGGAATAAATATCGGATATAAAAGAAAGAGCCTCTTCCGCAATAATAGCACACTTAGTACACAAATTTATCTTGAGAAAGTACATTAAGCTATCAGCATAAAATGCAATGTTATCTAGATACACGATATTCACGAATATTCTAAACATTCCAATATTCGCACACCCCTATTCTTGATGTACAAGTACATTTCTCTGGTTATTTCGTACAAGTTTCACTTCTGCTCTAGAGCAGTGATTTTTTTTACCTGATGAGCGTGCAACTTTTGCTGAGTGAAAAGCTTTTGAACGTTTTTAAAATTATTTTTCCTGTAGTTATTTGAAATGGCGATAATGTAATGCAAAAATACACATCTTCGACTTCTCCTATCACTTTGGCTCAGTCCACTGTGCACCCTGTCTTTGCAATATGTCGAGTGTGGGATTTATTGTTAGAAAGCACCCATTCTAGTTTATTTCTAAATAGGATTAGTAATGAAATTCTTCACGCGAATTGATGTTGTTCTGGAAATCTTCATTGTCATCCAGCATTTGCAGAACATGCGTTGTCCTGTGTTTGACTATTACCGTGGTCCTTGCAGCTCATCTCTGTAGTGTGTTTTGCTTTCTTTTGCCCACTGCACCTAAAACTTGATTGCTCTTGTTTTCACGTTCCCCACGATCTGCCTTCTTGTGTTTTGTTTATCGGTCGCCTTCTGTGTCCTCGTTTACTCCTGTATTTTTTTAACACCTTCTTGATCTGCAACCGCAGATTGGAGTTTGTTGTGAATAAACCAAATAACAACCCAATTTCTCTTTTGAATGCATATTTTCTTGCGCTCTTTGAAGAAACCTCTGGAACGCAGAAGGGAAGTGCTGTCATGAATATTTCATCATGTAAAGACAGTGCTGATATATTGTGCCTAACACAATATACGATCAGGACGCAGTTAAAAAAGGGCTACAGCGGAGAAAATATACAAAATATACTCTCGCCGCAGCAAGCAAAAACTCTGTCCGGCATAAAGTACAAAAAATTATGTATATACTCCAAATGTGGAAAATTCTGCCAAACACGGAGTATGCAAACAAAAATATACTCCCGACGAACCGCTCAATAAGAACTCCGACCATAGGGGACTATAAGGATATACAACATACTCTCACTGTGGAAAAACTCCTCTAGGCGCGGAATACGAAGCGAAAAAAAAAATACTCCCGACCAACCCCGCAGGAACTCCGACCACAAGGGAGTATTACGATGTACAACATACTCGCAAAGTACATCTGAAAAACTCCGTCAGGTACGGAGTAAAAAATAAAAATATATACTCCCAAGGCACCACGCAGGAACTCCGACCACAAGGGAGTATTACGTTGTACAACATACTCCCAATGTGCCTCCGAAAAACTTCGTCAGGCACGGAGTAAAAAATAAAAATATTTACTCCCAAGGCTCCACCTCAGGATTTAGTAAAGTTCATTGTCTGTCTGTCTGTCTGTCTGTCCCAAGGCACCACGCAGGAACTCCGACTGATTCGGAGTAAATGTTTACTCCGACCCTACGGAGTATTAGTAACTCCTAATGGGGGGGGGGGGGGGTCGCTAGAGGACACGCCATTTACTCCCACCTGGGAATAACTTTTTACAGTGTATGCTTTCCTAGGCTTCAATGTTTGTTGGTTTATTAAGTTGTTTCTAACAAATAAACAAGCCCCCGACCCTTTCGTTATTTCATAGCTTGGGCCTCGTTGCGGCAGTCTAGGAGGAAGCAGCCATGTCGCGTAAGATCACGTTGTACGTGACGCCTCCCGGCAATAGGAGTGTCCCGCACTTGCCGCACTGGCTACGAGTGGCGCTGCCTAACACTCCCAGGATAATACGTACATAAATACACAATAAAGTGGACGGAGGGGCGACCGCCTTCGTAGCTCAGTGGTAGGGCATCAGACGCGTTATCCGAAGTTAGTGGGTTCGGTTCCCACTGAAGGCAGGTTTGTCTTTTCGTCCACTTTAACACCTTTCTACTTACTCCAAAATTACATAGATTGGGCCTCGTTGCGGCAGACCACGCACGCCGCCTTGGACATGAGTGGCGATGCCTAACACTCCCAGGATAATACGTACATAAATACACAATAAGGTGGACGGGGGGACGACCGCCTTCGTAGCTCAGTTGGTAGAGCATCGGACGCGACATCCGAAGGTCGTGGGTTCAGTTCCCACCGAAGGCAAGGTTTGTCTTTTCGTCCACTTTAATTCCTCTCTACTTTCTCCACAATTACAATACCACAAGTAACTTCCCCTATGCTTTCCTAGGCTTCATTGTCTGTTTGCTCAATAAGTTGTTTCTAACAAATAAAGAACGAGCCCTTGACTCCTTCCCTTTCGCTAATACCACAATTAGGAAATTCAATAATTTCCCATATGCTTTCTTAGGCTTCAATGTTTGTTTGTTCATTAAGTTGCTTATATATATATATATATATATATATATATATATATATATATATATATATATATATATATATATATATATATATATATATATATATATATATATATATATATATATATAATGGCGAAGGCTATAGACCGGTGTTTTGACGGTGGTCCAGATTATGGGGAAAGCAGTTCACCTGGGAGTTCTTGCAGGGCTACCCTGATGGACGGTGCCTTCTTCTTCTTCCGAAGGGACAGGATGAGCTTCAGGCTCCATGTGACGGTGAAGAACGCATTGACGATGGCCAGCAGCAGGTACAGTGGCGTGTACGAACCCAGCACATCACGGCAGTAACCTGCGCGCATGCTGGCCACTTAAGTATGCTGTTAAAAGCTTTAGCTCATAGAATCATGATATATAATCCGACAGAGGTGATTAGTGGTGGCTGGAAATGTTTTGTCAAAAGATGCTGCGAATAATTCGAGTGTTGACATTAGTGCTAGCTGGTTCGTATGAAAAACGAAGACGTACTAGTCAGGAAAGGATAGCAGAAGTGAGCAACCTGCCTTGATGTTCGCGGTTGTGTTGCGTTAATTGATGCTACACTGACGGAAGAGAGACAAAACAAGCTAGAAGAAGTCGACGGACATGAATACGGGCGACGTACGGGTACAACTGCGCCACTGACGACTGCGTTCGGTGTACTTTGTTGTTGTTCCGTCAGTGTATATAATACCAGAATTTACCAGAATTCTCCCATTGCCTTCGAAGGACTCTGGTAATACAATAAGATCATGCACATTCACCAACAAACCCCGCCCACTGCTTTGCGAAACTGCTTTTTGTGTTGGATAGAAATGTTGCCGCATCTAGGAGAAAATACACAACGTCCGTAACCAGTGAAATGTAGCATAATTGGCGGATCGTGTTGGCAGTTTCTTGGTACACAACATGGAAGACCCGTCATACTCACCCATTTTTCTTCTTTGGTGCATTTGATACGCGGTACCATAAAGCCCTCTGCTGCAACCAGATACATTAAGGTTACGCAACTTGGACATTTAAGCAAGTTCTCGACGTTTATGAGGTCACTACATCTGTTTCTCCAGTGCTACCTGTGTTCACTGCGGCAGCGAGGAAACGATTGTGCACGTCCTCTGCGATTGCCCTGGGTACTGCTCCCAGCGACAGTCTCTCGCCGCAGAATTGTCACGCCTTCATGGTCGACCGCTGTCTGAGCAAACCATACTGGAATGCCTGAACGACAGAGTATCGCAGCAGAAAGCCGCGAAGGCTGTGCTCAAGTTGTTGCGCACAACGGGCCTCGTGAACCGTCTCTGACACTGCCGTGCTTGTGTGTGTGAGCGATTCGACCTCTCTCTTTCTCCTTTTATTCTTTTCTTCCATCCCTTTCTTTCTCCCTTCACCCCTTCCCCAGAGCAGTAGCAAACTCGATATTTCCCTTCCGGTTAACCTCCCTGCCTTCCGCCCATCATCTCTCTCTCTCTCTCTCTATGTTTCTCCTCAAAAGATGATGGTGTTTGGCGATTAAAAATAATCCGGTGTAATATTGAGCAAATGCACTAGCTCACCGATGATGGGTGGTCTGATGAAGCACGCGATACCGGACACGAAGTTCATGACGCCGAGGTTGAGGGATATGGCGTCCTCGTCGAACTCTTCCGCCACCATGACTGTGCAGGTGAAAAAGCGGCCGCCACTCGAGAGGCCCGTGACGAAGCAGCACACCAGCAGCACCCAGTAGTTCTTCTCGAAGCTCATGACGGCCATTACGACCGCCTGCAGCACGAACATGCAGAGCAGCGTGGCGCTGGTGCTCATGAAGCGCGTGTCGAGCACCAACGCCGTGATGAGGCGCGAGCACAGGTCTCCGATGGCGTACGCCGTGAGTAGGGACACGGCGTCGTAGCCCGAGAGGCCGTTGTCCTCGCCGAAGTCCACTACGGTGATGAGGATGGTGGTGAGTGCGAACAGGGCAGCCGCACGGGACAAGCAGATGTGCACGAAGGGCAGCGTGAACATGGTGCGCATGTTGCGCCGCAGCTGAGTTCGCGCTGAACGGTCCCTGCGGTGGACGGGAAAGTACCGAGCACTGACTCTCATGGCGCCACACCAATTCACTTGTTTGTGGCGAGGAGGACAGCCGATTAACGAATTAAAACATCAGAAGATGACCAGCGAGCCGCCAAAAGACACGTGCGTAAGAAAAGGCAAACAAAAGGGAAGTGACCGCCCTTAAGGGCATAGTCTACAACGGTTACCGTAACTGTATACGGCTCTGTGCTAGTGCTCTATAGTGGTGGTGAGGGCAACATCTGGAAATGGCTGTAAACAAATAGAAGGCAGGGTTTTTTTTTTTTTTTCATCCCCTGCAAGTCTGGAGCTGAGATATGATAAAACATGGCAATTGTTCAGAAAGGCCACATGTATACGAAGTTAGTGAGGTCACCCGCCGTAGGGAATAAGTGCACCAAGCGCACAGTAAAAAAAGTACATGGAGAAAACGGTAACATGCGTTACTTTTTGTCCAGCGACATGATGGACTGGGCCAGCTGGATGGAGCAGGACTGTCCCAGCGATGCTGCTTGGAAGCTGGACCTCCGCCTCTCGGCTGCCATCCGAGGCGGCTCGGCAAGCAGTTCCTTGGTTTTCGTCGTAGTGACGTGCGGCTCGTCGATGGTACAGTCGGTGCGGTCGACGCGGCTCACAATGAAGCAGCCGAGCAGCATGTTGAGAATGATGGCTCCGACCAAATGCAGTGTGCAGCGGAAGCCGTACGTCTGACGCAGAAATTCAAGCGCCATGGGCGACACGAAACCCGAGACGGCGGTGACGATGAACAGCAGGCCTAGTGCCGTGCCGCGGAAGGACACGAAATGGCGCGCCACCACCGAGAACGGTACCAGCTCGGCGCACGCCAGGCCCATGCCTGCATCGGGTCAGCAGAGCGCTTCTTGTTAACGACCCCGATCAAGTCATTGCAAATATTGATTGCACATACACTACTGGTTGTACCTTGAAAGAAAGAATATTTCAAATTTTTTTTTATTGAACAAGCTTTACTGTCGAAGCTACGTACACTCATTGTGAGGGGGCGCGTCATGCTCACGTGACGAGCCCCACCTCCCTTTTTGTGGCGCACGCATCGCAGACTCCAACTTGGACGAAAAACCGAGTTCAAAAGCCGTGGGTAGCGATGATGATGATTGTGGATCGGTTAGGAAAAGGACGCTAATTTCTGTAGCCCATGTCAGGAGCACGGCTAAGCGTACGATGGGGTAGAGGAAAGGGACTGAAGAAGAAGTAGAGGGCTCCAAAATTTTTGATCAGCTGGGGTTCGTGCACTGCGACGTTCCGAGGAGCGCCTGTCATCTGGGCACTCTCTCCCTTTTTACCCTAAGCGCTCCTTTCCCGAGGAAGAGGGTCTGTAGCCGCTGCATGAGATTTCGGCCGCTTTCGTGCAGCGGAAGCGTATCACATATTTCTATTGCGAAGCATCAATCCATCCACCCACGCACCCACCAATTCATCCACCCACCCACCCACCCATCCATCCATCCATCAATCCATCCATCCATCCGTCTGTCCGTCCGTCCGTCCGTCCGTCCGTCCGTCCAGCGAAGCAGCGCATGACATTTCTCGCGGGTGGCACACACTACTGGGAAATCTAACGTTTTTTTTTTTTTTTTTCAATCAAGGCCTCCATCGGCGCGTTATATTTGGAAATGCTAATCATAGTTATTCATACGAGTTAACAGCTTCTTCTTAAACGAATTGAAGTATTTAGGCAAAGTTCAACACACCCGCTCGCAGCACCTTTCGCAATTATATTTTCGAGCACTTAATACACTCTTCACAGCCTGCGAAAAAGGGGAAAAATGACAAGCGTAGCAATGCCTAGTATTATCACAGGGGTTGTGAAGCTTACCGAAGAGCACCCCATAGAGCACGTTGATCACGGCGAGGCTGTGGGCGAAACCGCACGCCATGACCGGCACGGAGCAGAGTAAAGCGCCGGAGATCAGGACGGCCCTCTCGGACAGCCACAGGCACAGGAGGCCGAACACAGGCCCTGCGTTAACGGTGTTCGAACGCGGCGGGGCACTTAAGATTATGAAATAAAACCGCGAGCAGGCCGCGGCTTAGTGTGAGGCTCACAATGCTTCGCTTTAATCGTTTGCTGCGTGACTCGGCTTTCGCGTTTAGTGCCAGCTTACTCTGCGGGTAGCGACGTGGAGCGTCTTCCTTTATCCTTTCTCAAGGGGACGAGTGAGTGTCCTCATCCCGTGGTACTTATTCGTCGTTTCCTTCCTCCTCCTGCTACGTGGTACGTATAATGTTTCTAATAATAATAAATAACAAGCAATATGAATGTGAGGGACACTATGGTACACCTGGGACGACAGAGAATTGTGTAAAAAAATGTGTATGAAGCACGTACATAAACTTTACAGCTTACACTATGGATCGCCTAACTATGGCCATGCATAGTGACAATATAGAAAAATAGTCTGAGTATGCACCTAGCAGCCCGTTCTATGACTGCTGACCGTCAGCACAATGCATAAACCTATCTTTCAGGGGCAAAAAGACTCGGAAAAAAAAGAAGGGCAACAAGCTCTCCCCACGCGACACATCGTGGTGCGTACTCACCAGCTAATTGCGAAACTACTAGGGATATGCTGAGAGGCCAGGACGCGTCCTGCCTGTTCAGCTGAAGCATTTCCATGAAGCCGACGTAGATGACCGACTCAGTCTTGACCAGGATCATGGCGAAGAAGACGTAAGTGGCTGCCGATGCGGCCACGAGCCAGCATTCTCGAGAGTCCGGCTTGACCACCACGCTCTTCGGCGGAGACATGGCTTCTGTGCGAGTCGCCTTTTGACGTCAAGGACGGCGCTTACTTGTTCATCTGCAAAGTCACTGCAACGCAGCGCAGGTCGGTTTAAACACGCGCAACTTAAGGCGCTAGACATTACTATTGATAAATAATTGAGGAATTAACACAGAAAGGGAGGTGAATGGGAGGGCCGTTTGTTGTAGGCGGATAAATATCGTTTGAAAATGCTGCCGGCGTTGCTCCGTTCGCGCTGCTCTCTGGCTTCATCACACATAGAGTATATAGCAGCACGTTCGCCTTTCTCAAATTACATCGACCCACACATTCCATTATTCACACCCGAATATGGCATACGGCCTCGCAGAGAAACCATAGGAGGTGCCCAGCACCGATTTCCTACGCATCCAATGCCTTTGCAAGAATGAATTGACACTTGCGCTTCAATGTGAGACCATCTTCCGTCTTGATATTTTACGTTCTGCGCCATATTTAGAACACTCAAGCGTGCAATGTTGAGCGCTGAGCGAATAATAGAATCTTTCGAATATTACATTTTAAATATTCGTATTCGATTCGATAACGAGGTATTCGGAATTTTACAATACTGCGGCAAATAGAAAATGCAATCCACTCACCTTGCGAAAAAAAAAGAAAGAAAAAGAAGGACTGATCTTCCGTGTTTACGCAAGGTATCATCATGATCGGTAATCCGGCAATGCCATTGTGAGTAGGCATGGGCAGTGAACCTGGCGTGATGGCAGCCAACAAGCGCGCCAGTATGTACGGCTTGTCGTCGCCAACATGAGGTATCACGTCATCTTCGACGTGCTTTCCAGCGCTATTGGAACTCACGTAATCGTTCTTGTGTATCGCACGCCTTTAACGTATAATCAAAACGTGCTGCCTCGCCATTCGAAGACGCATCCTTGTGCAGGATGTCTTCGGGATGCGTTTGTGTTGGAGCGGCCTCACCATGTGGAACAACAGAGCCTTGGCCTTTGGTATTTGTTATTGCTTGTTTTATGCTCTGATATTTTACCAAAACAGTTCCAGTATTACAAGCCACACTAAGCAGTGTGTTCTGATGGTAATATATTTCTAGTTGACATTTTATTAGTGTATTTGACTGTTAAACGAAATAATAATGCCGAAGGCATGCATTCTTGTTTCGAGATTCTATGTTCAGTTCGATATTCGAAGCTTGAAATGTCTATTCGATTCCTATGAAAGAAATCATATTCACACTAGCAATGTTCAGTGTGACCAAAGGTATGAAAGTGAATAAGAGACGATGATGTACGTGTTAAGGTTCTTTGTTTTCGTTGGGCCACAGGCGTTAAGGTGAGCCACACGAGTGAAGCAAAAAGCCCCATACAGAAACGCGTATACCCAATTATGGAGAGGTGAACTTGAAGAGACCACGCCCCATACCTCAGCCCGGAATGTGCGGTTATGCCCTACATGCGATTTTTAAATGGAACAAGAGCCTGCTCTACTATGCATTAAATATGCGCAAGTCTTAGCGTTCATGCTGTTGAGAAAATCGACGTCGGTGCCAATTTGTGTACTACCTCACTGAGGCTCATTAAGTCTCGCAAGCGTCTTGCTCCAGAATGTATGTCACAGAAGTATGACTTTAAGCGTAGAGCGAGAGAGAGAGAGAGAGAGAGAGAGAGAGAGAGAGAGAGAAAGGAGGAAGGGAGGTTAACTAGAAGCGCGGCCGGTTTGGTACTCCGCAATGCGGTAAGGCATAACGGGCTGGAATAGAATGAAAGAGAGCACCAATCACGCGCACACCCGTACAAGCAGATCGTCTAGAGGCGGTCGCAGAAGCCTCTAGACGTTGTTATATGTAACGCAAGCCGAACTCTCTTCATGCAGAACGATGTAATACTTGCCGGAAGCTGATCCCCTGACGTCATGGTAATATCACTCAGTGCAAGGAGAAAGAAAGAAAGAAAGAAAGAAAGAAAGAAAGAAAGAAAGAAAACGTCCAATTTTTGTTCTAAGGGCGAAGCGTTGATAGCTGTAGCAGGATGTACAATGCGAGTCGAAGTAAACATTCGATTGACTATATGTAAATGGACGACGTGTCACGCACACAAATTCACACACGAAGAGAGTTCCCGGAAACAACGATGGCGTGATGACCTGCGCTAACTGCGGTGCGGGTATACTTACCCTAAGGTACGATGATGCCTTGACGATTTTATATTCCCACGGCTCGGTGCTACGACTCACTATGGCCATCTCACCACATAAATAGTAACATTGCTTGATCTCGAGCACATGACGCAAGGTCGCTGCGTGCATCGGTTTCAACAGCGCAACAGCCTGAATGGAACTACACGGCTACTGCATGCCGAATGTACCGACATATTGGTCGACAATTTTGGACATAAGCTGTGGGACCTGGTCCCGCGCGACGCCATGTTTTGCTAGGAATGCCCCCGCATCCCCCTTTCCCAGCTGGACGGAGCGGCGACCATTGCGGGTGGCCGCCCGCTCCGCCGCATGTGGCTTTAACTAGGCTGCCATTGGGCAGCAGGAATTTCTGACGTTTACGCGTTTCTGGTTTTTGAGATGCTCGGGAGAACTTGCTGTGGCTTGGAGAGGTGCGCACGTACTTTTGTGACCCTCCGGCCGACCAGGCCTTCGGTCGGATGGCGTGCCTCTGCAAGCTCCAGTGACCCACGGCAGCGGCCGGCGATCTGCGCCCATCTACGTATGTTCCTTTCTTTCTATTTTCCTTTTCTTGGGGCGCGGTCGCGGGTACGCTGGCCGGGGTTAGGCTCTCCTTCCTTGCATGGTTATTTTTGTGTGTTATTGTGTGTTCGCGTGTTGTTAAGTGTTACTGTCCTTTGTGTTCGTGTGTGTTCGCGTGTTAATCGTTATCGTATTGTCCTTTCATTTATATTTAATTCGATCCTTGATTCGGCCTTGTATTATTTGTTTTAACGTGTTTATTAAATCACCATGCACGGAGAGTTGCGCCTAATGTTCTCCTCTTTCGCCGCGTGCGATGGTTCGTGCTGTCCTGCCCCGAGACAGGCCGCGGGCTGACGCGCGCGGCAACGCGGCATGCATGGCTGAGATAGCTAGCGCGCGAGCGCGACGACCTCATTCTCTGCTCGTTGAGTGCTCGAACCCACTGCAGGGCGTTGCTAGCGGCGATGCCGTTGCTAGCAGTAGTTGTTAGTAGAAGTAAACCCCTACAAAGCCAATTATTCTTTAGTTTGTGCGCGTACTACTTTCACAAGATATTATTCTTGACAGAAAAGATATTAAAGGAGTACTGACACGATTTTGCGGCGGCGCAAGAGATACATTTTTCGTTTTCTAGCCATGTATTGTTAACGCCCTGCGCACACGGAAACCAGGAAACGCGTACAAAATATTTTAGTTTGGTTTTAAAGTTTTCGTCGCCCAGCACTGCAAGCCAGCCCCAGCGCAATGGACACTACGATGACGTATGAACACAGTGTCTTAAAGATCGCCGAAATCACTGTCAGAGTCACTGGACGACTGTGAAATTGTCGTTGTTTGCGTACCCCACGTGTAATTGACCACAGACGACAGAGTTGCAACGACGTTATTACGAAATGCTGTCCCTTTGTGACTTAGACGTAAATCCGATTGTGTTGGCACGTCACTAGGAAACCGCCTCCTCGAAATCGAAACCGAAGGTGGGCGTTTAAGGGAACCCTATTAAAAAAAAAATATTCATTGCGTTGCGAAGCAGCATGATACTCTTTCTGGGGCCACGCCAGTGCTTTCATTTACAGCAACAACACGAGAATATCAAAAATTTGTGCAATATTACTCCTTTAAGACATTGCCCAATATGTCGTGTAAAAGTTTTCTGTAAGCAAATGCGACCTTAATTAACTTATGGGTACTACGCGTCAAAACTATTATGTGATTATGAAACACACTGTATCAGGGAACTCCTGATATTAATTCTGATTAGCTGGAGCTTCTTTACGCACACCCACATGTAAGTAAATGGGCGTTTTCGCATTTCGTCCCGTCCAGATGCGCTGCTCTGGTCGGGAACTGGGAAAGAGACCCTTTTGTAGTTTGCTGATGTAGGCAAAGCACTATACATGTAGCACTATGCCACACTGTGTGCACAAATAGAAATATTAAATGTATTTTAATTGCGTTTATTAAAGACAATACTGCTGGAAATTCTGCGCCTTCAATGTTTGCGAAAAATAGGCAAACATATTTCTACTTTTGTCACCGTATTTATTCTTATAGACCTAGCCTGAACTCTAAGCTTCATAAAAAGTTCCATGTGGCCAAAATAGTACGCGTGTTTTCTGTGTAATTAAGTGCAAACCTACAGAGCCGTTCATTTTAGTTGGGTTTCTGCCTTTAGGTTGCCCATCATAAAGAGTGCATGTATGTTAAGATACGCGACTGCTATTTCTTCGTTCAATACGTGATATATCAGTCGTCTTCATGCTACACGAGCCGTTGATTTTTCGAGGTTTGCGCTAGTGTCATATTTGGAAGCTTCTCTGCAGTCATTCTGCCATACACCGCATTTGATACCATGCGTGCAGGTAACCCGAAACGCTTGCGACATTGATTAGTCTTCAGGGCGACTGTGACGTCATCATGACACCGTTGGATGACGTCACCACTTGGTCGCACGATATTTAATATGGCGCGCACGTGCCCCCCCCCCCCCCCTTTCTAGGATTATGTGACACTTTTATCTATCACCCACGGCGACGCCAGGTTTTCGACAAGGTCACTGACGACTCCTACAAAGACACCTACGCGCAGTTGTTTTCAGTGGTCGAGGCTGTCAGAATGCAGTAGGCTACTACGGTCGAGCGCTGTCGCAACTGGAATGGTACTTTGAGAGCGTGAGAGTTATTGAAAGTTCAAACAGCTATTGAATAACCTTCCTTAAAATTTACTGCATCCGATAATCCACCGTTTGAAGTTGTCGAATGTCAGCACCGTCCGAGGACTAAGGGATAGAAACCTTTGTTACATTAACTTTCGCGGAAGACAGAACAACTGATTCGAGGCCGGCTCTGAGTTATTCGGTGGTGCTCGCAGAGGAACCTTTTTATGAGTGAAAGCACGGGACGCATTACGGCTGGGCAAAACTTTTTGATCATTTAATAAGCATGCCCCGACCGAAGCGTTTCGTTCCATATTACCATAATTTCATATCTTTCCACGAGAAGTACATGCATGCTACATATATTTATCGTATATTTAAACCGTATAATTCCTTGTGAACTTTTCGGAGACACGTGGAATTATTGGGACGGCCGCACGGAACGTTTGAGTATAGGGGGTTCAATTTCTGGCGCTCTATAAACGAACTTCTACACACGTGATACCTGCCCATGGCCTATAGCATATTATTAAACTCATGCGCGGTATTTTTGTCCTTTTGTGCACACGATTCCTGCATTTGATAGCCCAGTGCTTCCTTGCTGTCATCACTGTCATGGCCATGGTGCCTCACATGATTTAAAGAAACTCTGCTTATATCGTAGCTCATTGTCGTTATACGTATGCGTTCCATTATGTCCTACGGAAGTGAACAAAGAAAAAAAAAAAGAAGAAACGTAGTCACCTGGACACTCCTGTCCCCCTAGAGTAGCCCTAATAAATATGTTGTGATATATGAAGAAGCGACGTAATAAGATCATCAAATACAATGCACCAGTCTAAAACAAACGAATGTACATTGACAAGGAGCGAGAGCGATCGACTTACATCACACTGCAATATACGCATGGACAGAGCTCTAAGAACATGCATGAGGACGCAATGAAGCGTAAGATAAGCAGGTGCGCAGATGGAAAAGATAGGCTCATCAAATGGTGCGCTCAGATAAATACGAAATAGAAACGCGTGCTTAGTGACATACGTTGCATTGAAATATATAATATACACATATGTAAGTAATGGAAGTGTCTTGTGGTTACGCCGCTGTATCCATGCAGGTGCGTTCAATGCTTTTCGTTGCTTTGCATGTTCGATGACCACGAGCCCAGCATTCTTGCGAGTTCGGTCGGCGAGATCAAGTGCGTGCAGCCCTTGTATATATGGCTTCTGTCCATATGTCGCGCGTCTGTGGCAATCGCTGAGTAAATGGCGAACATCCTCATCGCTGTTGCTACAGGAGCTATTGAATAGCCTGGGAGAAGGCCCATTTTATGTGACTTAGAGAATGTGTATAGTGCACGCTGTTTCAACGCATGTTATAGTCTGTATAAGTATACGTTAGTGTCCCCAAGCTTCTTGAAAAGTCTTCATTTAACTGGTATTCAACATGGCGGCCACTTCTTGAAGGATCGTTTCCATACTAAATTAACGGAGTAAATACACATAATTCCCTGCTCAGCACGTTTATAAGCGTCGCGTGCCCATTAATGCTAGAGGAATTACGGTGAATTTTCCGTATCGAATAAGCCGATATTTCTGGCGACTCCACAGATTCGTCGCCTGCTCCGCTCTTAGTCTAGCTTTGCACCACTATAGTGCAAGTTGCGCACATTTTTTCTTCTCATTCTTCCCTATCCCCACTACCCCCCCCCCCCCCTTTTTTTCTTTTTTTTTTTTTCAATTTCGAGTCACAGCGCAGCGGCATGACGCGACAGAAGCGGTATTGAGAGCTCATTTTTTTTTTTCCGATATCCGCAGAACAAGTCACCGGCATAAATCTTCGGTGATTTAATGTTACCGCATATTCTACCTTTTATATCCGCATGAGTAGCGCGAGCAGTCCGCTTTTAAACATGTCGTCAGGCTACATTATTAAAGTGGGACTGGTGTGTGGCTCACCGCTGTCCACGGCGAGTTCGCAGAAAAGTTCAACGTTCAGCGCGCAATGAGACGATGTGAATGGCGTTCGTCTCACCTTGTGCCGGCACCCAGAGATGCTCCGTGCGTTGATCCGCTTTCAATGCCTATAGCGAGATAGCCGCCAAGGGCCAACTGGCTCCTTTGCGATGCCGCCAGTGACCATCGAACATTGCTGCCAATGAGGAAGTGTGTGCGCTCCAAGTACGCCGCGCGAACTCTCCTCAGAGTTTCTTCGTCCCGTGTACGCACACGCATATGTACGGACGTGTTCTCAAACACCGTGCTCCTCGGGAGGGGCACACAGTTTTAATTACGGGTAGAGTAAAGGATGCACAAAACACGTACAGTACGCGGTGTTTTTATAATCGCAAGACCCGTTGCCTAGTATATGAGACCTGTGATCGATCATGCACGAGCTTCGTAGAAGCATTAACAGCGGAGCGAGGCACGTCAGTCGATTCTGTATCGTTCCCTCATAACCGTACTGAAAATGTCCCGTTCCGTATTCCAATAATTCTATATTTTCATACAAGGTGCGTAAGTTTTCTAAATATTTGCGTATATTTTCCATATATATCGATATGAGTGTTACAGAAACATATTGAATTATATTATTGGAAAGACCATACGCAACCTTTTAGCACGGACATGTGCGCTATACATTCATATACATATATATACATTATCATATATATATATATATATATATATATATATATATATATATATATATATATATATATATATATTATATATATATATATATATATATATATATATATATATATATATATATATATATATATATTCACTTCTCATACGATTCTACACTGCGACTATTGTCTAGTGAACGGTCTTCAAACTGTTTGTGTTGGATAAAATTGATTGCATACTGCCTTGGCACATTCACAGTTCTTTTGTTTTTGTTTTTTATCTAGAATGCTGTACTTCACTTTCATAGTGCGAACTACAGCTTTTCTTTGTCTTTTCGAGAACAGCGGAGGTGGTTCACAACTATAGGCCTCACGCAGAGTTTCTGTGTCAAAATGAAACGGCAACCACGTCAAGGCCAGACAAAGCATTGTTTTTGGCCTCTTTTCACTCCGGCAGCCACGTTAGGGTGCTGTTTAGGCGAAGTCCCCGAGGTTTAGGAAGGTCAACGCGCCTTTATATGAGAGGTCACTATTATTTGTTACATTTTAGCGACCTCGATTGTAACCTGCGCTTAGTAACGATAGCTCTATCAATTACACCAAGTAAGTAAGGTGCATGCTGTATACAATGGGGTCAAGTTTCCTGCTCCCAAACGCTGCAGCCTTTACTGGCACGATTGCACTAATGGAACATCTTGGAGGGCCCATAGCTGTGGGGCGATATCGACGAAGAGGACAAGAGAATGGGTTAACGTGGCGCCTTTACGGTCTCTGTAGAGCGCACATCGAATATGCCTTCTTTGCGGATTACAGCTGGAAGACAACAGACAGGACGAGCACTTGTGTCTCGTTTTCTTCATGCGGCCGTGTCTCGCAATGAAACCGTAGCAGCAAGCTTATAGGCAGACCTTTCTAAATCACCAAGGCATCGCGCGCGTGCTGTGCCGTCGCAACGCACGATAAATACTCCCGCAATGGGGCGCTCGTCTTCTTTCTAGTGTTGCTTGTCGTTTTAACAGCGGAGATGTGTCTGGCAATGTGCGGCGCCGTTGTGGGCCACGCTCACTTGCCCTCGACCCACTGTCACGCTCGACGCACTCTAGCTTGCAGCCCATGGTAGTAATTACGCGAAAGCAAATAAAATGTTATTGTTACGTGGGGGGTGGTGAGAAATAACAGAATACCATAAAAATCACAAGGGAAAAAATCCACAGCATATCCACGGAGTGAATGATGATGAGTGATGGGCGAAGCTCCGGATGTTCATCGTAGATCGTGCCGAGTTACGGATTAATTTAGTGAACGCGCACGCTACGAATCCTTATGGTTCAACTACGAACAAGTGAAATCTCCCACCGGCAATTCATTGCATGTCAAGATCCAGTCCCTATAATATATATATATATATATATATTCACCCGCGAGAGAAGCTGCCTGCGCCAACGTCTCTCGCGGGTGAGGGCGCGTGCTCCTTCTTTGCGAGCTGGTACAGCGTTCATCGAAGAAAGAGCGTTTCCATAGTCAACGCGCGCCTTTCACTCTCTCTCTCTCTCTCTCGCTCTCTCTCTCACAAGACAGCAGATGGAAGTGAGAGAGCTCGCGCGACGGGAGGCACGCGCCGAGGGCGAGCGCGAGCCTCCCGGCGGCGCGAAGTGGCTACATACATACTACTACTACTACAGAGGAGGGAACGACCCACACCCTAAGGAGCTTCGCCCCTAAAACAGAAAAGCCAAAACTCCGCTGTTTCAGCACATTTCACGCTGGGTAGAACTGCCCAGTGTGACCAACCAGCTGAGCAATTAATTCTTCTTCCACAGTTCGTTATAGGTGGGTCTTATGTCATCCTGACAAATACCTCACACGACCCTTGAAAACAGATTTTACTGTTAGTTCTCAATATTGCTCATTGTGCCCCTTTTTGTTGGTGTGTACGTGTCATATATTTGTGCTGCAGAGCATGTGTTGTGTTTAAATTGAAATAGTTTTGCGGTATCTGTAGCCGTAAAAACCTGTACGGATTGTGAAAAAGAAAAGAGAAATTGGTGTACCCGTAATATCGTATCGAAATATCGAGAGTGTTCCTAGCACAAGTCTGTATGTCCGTGTCGTACGGTGTGCATTAGCCCCCCATCGCTGGAACGGAGTGCTATTGACACTTATCACTCTCTGGTGAGTTCTATCAGTTACGCGTTAATAAGGTGACAGGCGGTGTAATGGCCACTGTAGCCCGAAGTCTCCAAAGGACGACTTCATCTGCCCTAGCAATAGTTTCGGAGCAGGAAAAGGGTAAGCTTATACGCGCGTTGGGGTAAGGGCGCGCGCCTTGAAGTGGTTCACATATCTCTACGTCACGTAGCATGTGGTCATGCCAGACAATCTTGCAAGTGCAATAAAGACAATATATCGTGAAAGAGCGAATACAATGTCTGCCTCGTTAGCGCCACTAAAACAAAAACACGTTATCACAGCCGTTATTGTGGTTTCCTTTGTTGAGTTTCAACCTTGCGGCACGCCGTGGTCGTTTTCATCTGGAAGAAAATGGCAGAGAGGTTAGCGAGTCCGCGCACTTCTCCATGGGGTGTCACAAGAAGGAAACTATGCACGTTGTTCCACTGCGCGGGCTATATGGCAGGGTGCACCGATAACTGGTAAGCATTGATAGGCATCACATATGCGACCAGACGAACATTAATATGAAGCGAATTCATTCAGTTCAAACTCGACCAATTATCATTCGAGAAGTTGACTGTACCGAAATTGCCGTGGCAGGGCACGAATGCATGACCACATGACTGGTAGGTCATGAAGTTGACACGCTAGCCGTTTACGTCACGATTAGCGACAGTTAAACCACGTGCGGGGTTTAACTGTGGGGGCTAGGCGGGGCAAGCGCCACACGCGTGACTTAATGTAATGTAATGTGAAATAAATGTCGGAATGCATGGTACATACATAAGCGCGGGACTGCTCAAGTTTTTGCGCGCAACGGGCCTCGTGAACCGTCTGTGACACATGCCGTGCTTGTGTGTGTGCGCGATTTGACCTCTCTCTTTCTTTATTCTTTTTCCATCTCTTTCTGTCTCCCTTCACCCCTTCCCCAGTGCAGGGTAGCAAACTGGATATTTTCTCTTCCGGTTAACCTCCCTGCCTTCCGCCCATCATCTCTCTCTCTCTCTCTATAACCCATGACGTTTGAATCCCGTGGTGCTGGGTTCGAACTCCGATGTCAGTCTTGCATTTACCCCTCCTGGGCGGTAGCTAAGGGCCCCTAAGAGTTTCCCTTTAACTGCTGAGCTGTTTCTGGTCGACGTTGATCCGTACAGGCAGCTACGGTCGCGGTTAACAGCGGAGCTATAGTGACGCAGAAGGGGAGGGGACCCGTGCTTTCCCTCGACCTACTATTCATACCCTCGCCCTCAGCTTACTGCGACATGACAGTGAAGTATAAGAAAGAAGAAATTGAAAAAAAAAAAGAAATAAGTAAATAAATGAAGGGATAAGTAAATACTCAAATAAACAAAAGTCTCGTGTCACGGGAAAATCTTACGCGCACTCGCGCTCGATGCACTACCCTCACTCTTGTCTTCAGCAAGCTGCTATGTGACAATGAATTAGTGATAGCAACCCATTGACGCATGCAGCTCCGCTGTTTAACCAATCTTCTTTCTTTTTTTCATATTTTTCCAAAGTGGCTGCATAAAGGTTAAGTTGATATTCTGGGCTTTTGGCTCTCTTAGAACACACCGCAATTCGTCCTTTATTGGTATAAAATTATGCGGGTCCTAGCAGATGCCGCCGAAATCTATGTCTCCAGCGCGAGTCGTGCGGAAAACTCAAGGAGCATCGCCAGCTGAGTTTATTGTTTGCGCGTCTTCTCGCATATCAAATGTGCTTCCGCGGAAAGGGTGGTGTTTTTAATCGATTGCTGCGCCTTAGTGGAGGTCTCCGGAAACTTCGACCGCCTGCCCGGTTCTTTAACGCGCACTGACATCGCACAGTACACGAGCATCCAGCATTTTCGCGCGACAGCGCGCCACGGCCATGATCGAACCAGCTTCGTTCAGGTCACTAGCCATAACCGCTGTACCAACGCGTTGGATAAAAGCGGCACTTTTGTTATTGTGAAAGGGCAATTCGCAAATGCACTGGCGACCATTATTATTTTGTTTTCGCGTTGGCACGTCATGTGTACTATGCATAGTGGAAATAATATTTACACTATGAAAATATTATTTTCACCATTAACTAATGTAACGGACGTAAGAGAGTGGCGCTTGAGAATGTACAAATGAAAAAAGAAAAGAGACCCGTACATCTGATGTCTCACCTGGGAAACTGCTGAGTGGCTCCCTTTGTCGGTTTGCTTGGAATTTGCGCCAGCATAGACTGATCGCCCACGTGAGCGTGAAAACGCCGTTTGCGATTGCCAGGGCGACGTACAACAGGTCGTACGAGCCGCCGACGTCTCGTGCGTAGCCTGGGAAGGTGACCAGTCGTTAGTAGGAAACCGCCGCCTTCACTAGTTATTGTTAACGAACATAGTTTAGACTTCAGCTAGTGCGAGGCTCGGCCACTGTACGTTTTTGGACTTCACAAAGCGGAACACGCGAGAGAGAGAGAGAATATTTCATTGATGAATCCGGAGATGTTAGCCTGGTTAATGGCCTGGCTTGCTACAACACGCGCAACACTGCTCTGTTAAATGATTTCGCGGTGAGACAAGCGAGCTGGATGGTCGACGGGCAAGGGCGACAGCATAACTTTGTCAGGACAGCAGCAAAATTCAAGCGATACAAGGGCCTCAGCTGTCGTATCTCGAGCACAAAGGTGGTGACAATAGATAAATAAATAAATAAATAAATAAATAAATAAATAAATAAATAAATAAATAAATAAATAAATAAATAAATAAATAAATAAATAAATAAATACGCAGTTCTCACGAGGACGAAGAAGTTCCCAAGTTTAACGAATTCGCTATCACCTTTAGTCACCAAATTACCCCACTCAAACTAGCGTTACATTAGCAGTAATTTTGTTGCAAGTCTACGGGATGAGATCAGATCACACCAGAGTTTTCTTTCCACAAGCAAACGTTGGCTCCCGAATTTTTCAGCAAGGCTTACTTTTGCCACAGCAAAGCTTTTTCTTTTCGTTTTATTTTATTTTTATTTTTTTCGAATCCACAGTAAGAATTGCTCACCGACCAAGGGTGGCCGAATGAGGCATACGATGCCGGCGACGAAATTAGTGACGCCCAGGCCAAGCGGCAGCGCCTGTTGGTCGAACAGCTCGGCAACCATGACAGTGCAGGCGAATATTCGACTTCCCGCGGTGAGGCCTGTTACGAAGCAGCTCAGCAGGAGCACCCAGTACTTCTTGACAAGCACAGTGACAGACAGCGAGGCTGCCTGGACGGCGAATCCCCATAGAATCAGGGCTTCGTGACTCATCACCTGCAGTGAGAGGAAATCGCAGATGCAGGGCAGAGGAAGGAAGGCAAAGGTTGTGCGGGTGAAAAAAGAAAAAAAGAAGGAGAAGGGCGAGGTGTTAACGAAACGCGTCAGTTTATTTATTTATTTTTCTTTTTTTGTAGCGCCTGTTCTTTCCTATATCACGTTGTAATTCAGTGTGTAGTCTGAGCTGCCGCCTTGAGGGGTGTTTTATAGGGGTGTGCGAATACCGATTTCGGATGCCGAATCAAATACGAATCGAATAGTGGTAGGAGCAAATCGAACCAGATATAGAATACCTTTCGAATAATTATCGCATACTAAGCAGCAGTTCTTCAAGTAAATCTAAATCAGTGTTTCGTATAGATAACTTCAGCATTAAAAGCACAAGTTCAGCATCCGGATATAGCCAGGCCCCTCGAATCTACAGAACAGTGCAGACAGCGCGAATGACGGTTGCATAATAGCTAAAGTCATGTTCTCCGAGAGAATTAACCTGCTGCGCAGCATGCATAAGCTCTCATATGTTGTGCCTATGGACATGTCAGATAGGGGATGCAAGTTATTGTGCTTTCGGTGAAGTTGACATTTTGAAGTATTCTCAACTTCTCGGATTTCGAACAACGACTACTTGATTCGATCTTGGGATCGAATAGCATGACTATCCGATTCGGTATTAGAAATTTTCGGCCCCTACAGTTTATGATACGCAATCCGGGCGCACACAAGAGGGCGAGGGGCAGTCTCGAACGATGTGGTTATATCATGGGCCTGCATGAATGGTGCTGCGGGGGAACCGCGCAGGGCAGTCCTCGGGCGCCGTCGGAAATGCTGTTGTTGTTTGCGGTTCATTCCGATACCGGGAGTCATCAAGCGACTTAATAATCGTAGAACGTTTCTGAGCGCTGTGCATAAAGGGATGTTCAATCCAGGCACGCTGCAACTTTGGATCCTCGTTTTCGAGGTATTCTCATGAGTGAGGCTGGGACGCAGTGCTTATTGCTCACCTTCGCGTCAAGGACGAAGCCGACGCCAATCTTGGCCGCCAAGTCGCCGACGGCCGAGGCGGTCACCAAGGCGACTGCTTCGAAGCTGACGAGCCCATTGTCAGTGCCGAAGTCGACGGCGGTCAGCAGGAACGAAGCGATGACGAAGAATGAGACAGCCCGCGAGACCGCTACGTGCAAGAACTCCCAGGACGCCAGTGAACGCAAGTTGCGTGTCAGCTTGCTTTTCACCGGCTGCAAATTTTCGAGCAGCGGTTTCGTCTCGTGCGGCTCCGCGGTTTCTGCGTGGGAGCTTGCAGGTACGCGACACATGACGCGAATAAATGTCCTCGTTAGACAATTCCTATCTCCGAAATCCGTTACAGTAAAAGACAGACAAGCGGTGTTAATGAAATGATCGATGTTCTATTGCGATATTGAACATCTGCACACTCAGGGCGAATTTTAGGTATCAATGTGACGTTCTGTGTATGTGTACTCTTAAGCGTATGCTATACCTCAGCCGTACACGATAGGCAGGCAGATGTTATGCCATTCGAGCGCAAAGGTTGCTCCATTTTGTGAGCACAAGAAGGCGCAGCTCGACTGAGACAAGAGACGAAGAACACGCACCACGCACGAGTGCTGCGTCAGTTATGAACCAGATCGCCTATACCAAAGTCTCACTGCATCTGGCTTTATGATCAGGGTTAAGTCGCAGATCTTTTGACGACTGTGGCGTGCAAACTGTTGCAAAATGTGCAACTTAAACGGAGAACGTTCACTGAAATTCTCTTGGACAGTTAAAGAAACAAAACGTTTTTCCCTTCCAGGCGCGCCAGACATCGTAGCACACCCACTTATGTCGCACACACACAGGTTGATTTCCCTTTCGAATATATCAATTACCTTATCTAGATGTGGGCCAGAGCACATTACCTCTTGGACAACATCTTATTATTTCAAGTCCCGATCTTTCCCTGAACTTCTAGCTATAGTTTGAATACCCGCCTATATCGTGACACCTGCGCATAGAAAGGTCTAGCAGTCCAAACGCAACCCTCGATCCTCACTGACGTGACTGACGCGCCCGACTTTTGAGCGCGTCTCGCAACGGAGCGAATGGGATACGTGTGCCTGAATTTGCAGTTGCCCATTCAATCTTGGCGGACGAAATCGGCTCACGATTTCTGCGAAAGTGTAGGGGCCGATTCCACGATTGTTTCATTAAGGCACGTGACTTAGCTGGCTGCAGCATTTAGTTTTGGGTTAATGTAGTGTAGTGCTGAATAAAGTTGGATTGCTAATGTTGACTAATGTTGGCCGGCAGTACCAATATTGTCTTCATTCACTCTTCTTAGAATGACCTGATCTTCTATCTTTTTTTTTTTTTTTTTAGCATGCAGGGGCTGGGTTGGCCTAAGACTGGGTTGGTGCCGCGGCAAAGTGAATGTCAGCTCACCCACTAACAGCCGAGGACGTGGCGGTATCTTTGGAGAAGGACTTGGCGATACAGGGCCTGCATGAATGGTGCTGCGGGGGAACCGCGCAGGGCAGTCCTCGGGCGCCGTCGGAAATGCTGTTGTTGTTTGCGGTTCATTCCGATACCGGGAGTCATCAAGCGACTTAATAATCGTAGAACGTTTCTGAGCGCTGTGCATAAAGGGATGTTCAATCCAGGCACGCTGCAACTTTGGATCCTCGTTTTCGAGGTATTCTCATGAGTGAGGCTGGGACGCAGTGCTTATTGCTCACCTTCGCGTCAAGGACGAAGCCGACGCCAATCTTGGCCGCCAAGTCGCCGACGGCCGAGGCGGTCACCAAGGCGACTGCTTCGAAGCTGACGAGCCCATTGTCAGTGCCGAAGTCGACGGCGGTCAGCAGGAACGAAGCGATGACGAAGAATGAGACAGCCCGCGAGACCGCTACGTGCAAGAACTCCCAGGACGCCAGTGAACGCAAGTTGCGTGTCAGCTTGCTTTTCACCGGCTGCAAATTTTCGAGCAGCGGTTTCGTCTCGTGCGGCTCCGCGGTTTCTGCGTGGGAGCTTGCAGGTACGCGACACATGACGCGAATAAATGTCCTCGTTAGACAATTCCTATCTCCGAAATCCGTTACAGTAAAAGACAGACAAGCGGTGTTAATGAAATGATCGATGTTCTATTGCGATATTGAACATCTGCACACTCAGGGCGAATTTTAGGTATCAATGTGACGTTCTGTGTATGTGTACTCTTAAGCGTATGCTATACCTCAGCCGTACACGATAGGCAGGCAGATGTTATGCCATTCGAGCGCAAAGGTTGCTCCATTTTGTGAGCACAAGAAGGCGCAGCTCGACTGAGACAAGAGACGAAGAACACGCACCACGCACGAGTGCTGCGTCAGTTATGAACCAGATCGCCTATACCAAAGTCTCACTGCATCTGGCTTTATGATCAGGGTTAAGTCGCAGATCTTTTGACGACTGTGGCGTGCAAACTGTTGCAAAATGTGCAACTTAAACGGAGAACGTTCACTGAAATTCTCTTGGACAGTTAAAGAAACAAAACGTTTTTCCCTTCCAGGCGCGCCAGACATCGTAGCACACCCACTTATGTCGCACACACACAGGTTGATTTCCCTTTCGAATATATCAATTACCTTATCTAGATGTGGGCCAGAGCACATTACCTCTTGGACAACATCTTATTATTTCAAGTCCCGATCTTTCCCTGAACTTCTAACTATAGTTTGAATACCCGCCTATATCGTGACACCTGCGCATAGAAAGGTCTAGCAGTCCAAACGCAACCCTCGATCCTCACTGACGTGACTGACGCGCCCGACTTTTGAGCGCGTCTCGCAACGGAGCGAATGGGATACGTGTGCCTGAATTTGCAGTTGCCCATTCAATCTTGGCGGACGAAATCGGCTCACGATTTCTGCGAAAGTGTAGGGGCCGATTCCACGATTGTTTCATTAAGGCACGTGACTTCAGCTGGCTGCAGCATTTAGTTTTGGGTTAATGTAGTGTAGTGCTGAATAAAGTTGGATTGCTAATGTTGACTAATGTTGGCCGGCAGTACCAATATTGTCTTCATTCACTCTTCTTAGAATGACCTGATCTTCTATCTTTTTTTTTTTTTTTTTAGCATGCAGGGGCTGGGTTGGCCTAAGACTGGGTTGGTGCCGCGGCAAAGTGAATGTCAGCTCACCCACTAACAGCCGAGGACGTGGCGGTATCTTTGGAGAAGGACTTGGCGATACAGGCCCTTTCCAAACTGTTTGTACATGCGAAGGCGGCAGGCAGCGAGGCCGCTGGCTCGACGTGATCGTTGGAATGCGAGGCACCATGGTCGCTTACCCGGTCGACGTAGATGCAGCCCAAGAGCATGATCAGTTCTAGGGCTCCGAGTATGAGCAGCACGTAGCGGAACTGGAACTTCTTCCGCAGCGCCTCGACCATCAGCGGGAAGACGAACCCTGATACTGCGGCCATCACGAACACCATTCCCATAACAGTGCCACGGTAGCGAACAAAGTGCCGAGCCACCACTGTGTACGGCACCAAGTCGACGCAGGCCAATCCAAGGCCTGAAAGCGGGATACGTGACGTATAACGCCTTTAAAAGGACAAATAATTAAAACCCATCGATCGATTTATGCTAATATTTCTTCTTATACTAACACACCCCCTTAATGTGCATTTTGCAGCAGTCGGCTTACGATAAAGAACGAGACCTTAAAACTTCCATATAATGAATTCTGTTCCGGGATAAGTTTGAAGTAAAGGCAGTATGACTTGGATGTTCATGAAGCACAACTCCTATTAAAGGCACAATTAGGCTGACGAGTAAAAAAAAATTAACACTATCTTCCCAAAGGGAACCCTGATGGGATGCGAAGCAGCAGCGTTGCGCACGGGTGGCGTCACGGGTTGAACGGCGCTAACGCGGGTGCTTCGCATCCCATCAGGGTTCCCTTTGGGAAGATGGTGTTAATTTCTGCGCGTTAACCGACGAGTCGGCGGTGTAGTGAGCGGCGGTCGCGGTAGCGGAGCGAGCGGCGGTAGCGGCAGGTGTTGCGGGCGAACGGACGAGGCGGCAGCTGCGGGCGCTGCGGCGAGTGCACGGCAGGCAAGGGAGAGAGTGACGTCAGCGCGCACTGCGAGGGGAGCGTGACGTCAACGCGCAGCTGCGGCGTGACCTACTTGGCACCGCTCCAACACCTGCGGCGAGGGGAGCGCGTTGCGGCGCGTTCGTACGGACGCACGGAGGGACAGCGTTACACAGGCTAGTCAAAGAGCTGCTTCGCATCTAATAACAAATGATGAGTACAGTGCGGCTTCGGTTAATTAAGCCACAATGTGGGCACCCGTCGTCGTGACAACGAAGGGAGATAAGGCAAATATGACAGGTAAGGAGAAAGGGCGAAAGAAGAGAGGGGGGGGGTGCATGCAAGCGTCACTTGGATCCCTGTTGTGTTGTCTCATTGGTTATTACTGTATACAACACGGGCCTGTAGTTAGCGCGAAATTAAAGGGATCCTAATGTGAAATCCGATTTTTCCTGTATAAGTAAATCACCTTTTCACATTACCAAAAGCACCACTCGAAGACGCTTGGTAAGCTAGAAAATACGCAAAAAGAAAATGCAAATACCAACCAAAGCGACAGCTTCTCGGGTGTTACCGCAATAATATGCTTGTGACTTCACACATTCTTGACGGCGTCTACTAAGTCATACGTATAACTATTTATGATCAAAACAGGTATATATTGCGTTCTAAAGAAGCCGGACACTGGCGTATTTCAGACATTTTGACTGAGCCAATGTGGAGATAAAATGCAAAAAAAAAAGGGGGGGAATGAGGTTTGTGACTTCACCTTCTCAAAGTTTTGGAGCGCAATTCAAAGGTGAAACTAATATGAAACTTTGTTCTTGATTTTCTTTTCTAATATTGAACATAAACTAGCACAAATAACGGCAGTGGAGTTCCCCAGTAATATGTGTCAGTCTGAGTAACATTAGTGTTCCACTTTAGCGTCCCTTTGAGGAGCAGCGAAGCAGGGAAAGTTTGCCAAGCGGACTTAAAACTGAGGAGGTCTTGGGATGCTCGGGTTACCCCGCTGAATCTTTTTTTTTTGGTTACATTGCAAAGATGTCGAATAGTTATTTTGACGCTTAAAACTACTGTATGTTTTTTTTTTATCGAGCTCGTACGTCTTGCTGTTCCATTTGCCTTTTAATCTCAGCGAATCGCTTTCTTTCTACGATCCTTTCTCGAGGTTCTTCACGTGCTCACCGAAGAGGATGCCGTACAGGAAAACGACGAGTCCGAGGCTGTGTGCCAGGGCGCACGCCATCACAGGAAGCGCGCAGAGCAGTGCGCCGGTCACCATCAGGACAGCGTCCGAGATCCATATGCCGAGCAAACCGTACAAGGGTCCTGCGGTGTATGTGCTGTGTATATATAGCATGCTTGCCTCTTTTTTTTTAAAGCATACATTATATTAAAGCCACTTCACATTTGAGATTGAATATATGATCATCACGGGAAAAAGCATGAAACTCAGATGAACATGCGTCAAAATGTCGCTAGATGCTAGCGTCATATTTCGCGCTAGAGCATTTGAAACAGAGGGCAGAACAGCACTTAACATTCTGGCGCGGTAATTCGTGCGGAAAGGTGTTACTTTGATTTTATCCATAAGCCGTAAAAGAGTACACGTAAACGTATTCCGCCAGATCTGCTGTTTTGTTAAGCATCGATATGTTGTCTGTTTTTTATTTCATATTTGTACCGAAGAGCTGGGCGTAGTTTATACCGACTACACACCTTATGAAACAGAAGTAGTTTGGAAGAGCTGTATACAGAAGGATGATCTCAACTAAGTTGTACATGAGGTGTAAAGCTTTCCTGTGACGAACACAATCATTTTCTAAGGTTCTGCGCGTGGAAATTCCCCATGCAAATTAGCAATGATTCACCTATGACATAATCAGAAATTCGAAAAACCACCTGCTTGGTGTTTATAGTAACAGCAGAATTGGGACATTTGACCGACTAAAGCGGCATATCAGCTGCTAATGACATCAATACCAGATAAATAAGTGCATTAGTTTAACAGCTACGCGAATAGTTATGGTGCGCATGTTTCTTCAAAGCACTGCGTTTTCGCTTCAAAATTACAGGAAGTATACATAGCGAGAATTTACGCACTGCGTGCGAGTGGAGTCAATGTGGCTGACAAATACAATCGCACACTAGCCCACTTGCCTGAACACTCCCACAGCGTTCCATAACAATTCCGCAACAATTCCGTAACAACCGTTAGTGCTTTGTTTTAAGGCACCCGCCATTACGTGGCTAAAGCTGATTCTGATCGTCAGACGTAATGTTTTGATCCAAGAGTGTATAGTACGGGTGTTTGTTGCGTATGTACCTGAGAGCTGCGACGTGACGATGGCGACAGTGAGGGGCCATGAGGCTTCCTCTCGGTTGACTTGGAGCATGTCCATGAAGCCGAGGTACATGATGGACTCGGACCTGACCAGCATAGTGCCGAAGAAGACGAAGATGGCGACTGAGGCCGCCACTGGCCAGCACGCCCGCGTGTCTGGAAGAGCCATTTCCCACTCGGCTAGTTCTTGTAGGGTGCTGCAGAAGTCCCGCTCTCCGAGCGCTTTTCTTCGGCTTACAAAGCCACTGTGCGCCTGGAAGTGTGTATTTCATCAGAAGGGTTTCCTTTCTAGAGAGGAAAGAGCGGGTGCGCTACGCGACACTGGGTTGACCCCGCCCAACGAAAAATGATTTTTGGAATCTGACTTACAGGGTTAATTTATGCGTGTTCATTCGTTATGCAATACAGTTAATCAGAAGATGTATGGTCCGTTCTCCCAAGCCTCGATCACGCTCGTGTCAAAAAGATATATATATATATATATATATATATATATATATATATATATATATATATAGTGTCTGCCGGGTATGTGGACCCTATGGCTGCCACGTCGCCCCGATCGGCAGTGTCCTCGCCCCGCCTTCACCACCGCAGAGGGCATACAACCTGCGCAGCTATTTTGATGCCACTCGGCGGACGGCACCCTCAAACGCGAACTGACGCCCGAATAATTCAGGTATGGTCTGTTCCCCAAAGTCTCGATCACGCTCGTTTCAAAAAAATAAAAATAAATAATCGAGAAGCGAGCTAAAGACGATCTGCACCATTCGACGCTGAAATCATACTCATAATCTAATTTAGTGCCTAGAGGTATGTCCCTTAACTGAATCCGGCTATGACAAAATTAGATCCAGAGGACAAGCACTGTGGAATAAAACACTGCATGATGCGTCCCTGCAACTCATGCAAATCATCATTGACAACAATGAACGAAAATATCATGAATTGAAGTAGGCTGAACGTTTACTGAGGTGTCAACGCGACCTAAGCGCGGAAGATCTTGCGGAATTGGTAAACTAGGAAAATCAGAAAACAAACAGGTAAAAAAGCGGAAGCATCGAAAATTAGAGCGTGATGGGATAAATCGAATCGTTAACACCGACACTAAATTACCGACGACCTCCGCAGACGCAAGCAATGACACAGCAACATCACTTAACACCGTTATCAACCTTCCGCCAGCAATATTATCCGCCTCCGAAATTAGTCGCCTTTCTAAAGGCCTTACGTTCTGTCCAGCAAGCGGTAAATTCAACGAATCTCAATTATGTCAGGACTTAGATAATTTCTCAAGAAACCTTTGCTTACGAGAATTCTTTCACTATCATAAACCCAGTCATGCAGCATTCCCAGGTTATCACAGAAATCTTGGTCGCCGCCCGAGCAGAGAGCAAAAAATTACAGCATAACCACGGAGTGAATGATGGTGAGTGGGCGAAGCTCGGGAGGTTCATCGTAGATCGTGCCGAGTTCTGGAGTAATTTAGTTAACGCGCACGCTACGAATCCTCATGGTTCAACTATGCACAAGTGAAATCTCCCACCGGCACTTCATTGCAAGTCAAGATCCAGTGCCTATATATATACATATATATGGGTTGCCGGTGAACGCTTCTCCAACGCGAGCAGTCGGTATTTCTCAATCAAGAAACCCGCTAGGAGACGCTGCCTGCGCCAACGTTGAATGTCGCGGGTGAAGGCGCGTTCTCCTTCTTTGCGAGCTGGTACAGCGTTCCTCTAAGAAAGAGCGTTCCCATAGCCAACACGCGCCTTTCGCTCTCTCTCTGTCTCTCTCTCACACAAGACAGCAGAGGCACGCGTCGGGAGGCAGCGCCGGGAGAGAGAGAGAGAGGCACGCGCCGAGGCGAACGCCGAGAACGAGCGCGTGCCTCCCAGCACGCGGGTTACGCCTGACGCCTGACGACTGACGCCTGACGCGTGACAAGGTTAGACTAAGAGGAGCTTCGCCCCTAAAACACATGGAAATGTATATCTCGGCGGTCCACAAAGACATCATCGAGGCGTTCTCTAAATTAAGGCCTTTTCGGAACAATCTGACAACCGAAGAACGTAAGTCACTGTCCAGAATATCTCAGGCGCAGATCAGACGTGGTGATTAAACCTGCGGATAAAGGTGGCGCACTAGTAATATTGGACAAAGTCGACTATCTTAAAGAGGATTCCGACAGCTAAAGGACAAAAAAAAATTATATGGAGCTCGCACAGGACCCCACCAAAGAATTCGAATAGGAAATAAACCGTGTATTAACTTCTTTAAACAAAAATGGGAAAATTTCAGCCGAAATGCTTAAAGCGATGCAGCCGTTTCAGCCAGCCCCAGGTCGCTTTTACTTGCTTCCAAAAATTCAGCAAAACGATCACCCCGATCGTCCTATTGTCTCGAGCAATGGCATAGTAACAGAAAGAATTTCAAGTGCGCTAAATTTCATTATTAAGGACATAGTTCTCGCCATACCATCGTATGTTAAGGACACAAACCACTTTCTTCGCCAAATAACTGAATTCGAGGTCTCCAAGGACAGAATTTACACGAACATCCCACATTAGGGCGGTAACATCCCACACAGGGCGGTAGAATAGCACCCAAGCAGAGATCCTGTGCCCAACTCCGAGTACGGTGTCATGCAGGAATGCACAACGCCCTGAAACGAGTATGCCAATCGCCACCGCTCGCAGGCTAAGTTCGCACCAGTTAAAATCTACGGGAGCAGTCGCACCAGCATGCTAAGGCAAATGCATGTGCTTGCGCGTTAAATACGACAGCACTGTATGTGTCTGTGTATACATTGTACCATAATTTTTCGAACTAAACGTGCCAAAGGATGCTCTCACGGTGGTTACTGCATACATTCTTTTGGCTGTGAAACTACTGTTTATTTGTTTTTATTGACTGATATTTGTCGGCACCGAAAGTAAGAAGACTCTGCCTACATGCACAACGGTTGCGAACATTTCAATTTATAAGAAAAACCCGGCCTGTTGAAGTTAACTCATTTCCCCTGTCACAAATAACCGTTTGAGCCAGATGAGCGACGTTTACGCAGATACGAGTACTGACCATTGTTCCCGTGTTTGCTGAACCACCAGGCTCGCAGAAGCTCAATCCCTACATCTTTCTTTTTTTTTTTTGTACTTATTCTCTACGCCGTGAGTCATGTGTTTTGTCGAAAGAAACGCTATGGCCTCATTTCTGAGTTACGTGCCGTCGGAGATATTTAGACTTTGACCCGATCTCATCGTTATCACGTGACAACGAAAAAAAGAAAAGCGTTCTTTGCACCGCACACAAGCCGGAAGGGACGGCTTATTGTATTAGCCAGCAACGCGAGAGGTAAAAGCCTCCTCTGAAGGTTTTGTTCTGCGCAAGTTCACTGTGATCTTAGCAAAGTCAAATCTCCCGAAACTGCAACGTTTTGTGAAATGTATAATTAACGCTGCAGAATGATTGGGGGCACGCTGTGACCTCGGGAAAAAAAATTACCGGAAACGGTACAGCCGTGCAAAGAAGTCCTGACTGCGTCCTGCAATTAAAATGAAGAAAACACGGTTTGTCGAGATGAGTTCCTATTTCTAAGGTTCAGTGTGGTGCAACGTCAGCATAGGGTGTGTTCCAATACTAACGGTAGACGGCTAAATAGACGGCAACGTTAAGTCCCATTCCATTTCTCACGTAGACGGCAAAATAGACAGCTTCGCGAAGACGGCATAGAAAGATAAAAACGATGCAGGCTACTTTGCTGTCCAAACAAGATGGCGGCTGAGATGATTGCTTGAATATCCGCGAACCTCGCCGGAACGGGCGTCTGCTCGCAAATAGGCGCTTTTTTACGCACTTTATGCGAGCTGCATTGAGTTTTTCGTAGATTGGAACGTGAAATAAGCAAAATTAACGAAAATTGTGAGCCTTTCTTTAGCTTCTTTTGACGACGCGAGATGACGCCTCGTCGCGCAAACGTCATCCGGGTGCGTTCCATTACTCGGACGACAAGGACGCGGAGCTGTCTTTGAAGCTGCCAAGGTAGGCTGTCTACGATACTGTCCAGAATTGGAACACAGCCATAGACAGTGAGTCAGTCGTTGATGTTCGCCGTGTTCAGGCTTTCCGTAATCATAACAATGCGTGCTTTACATCGTAGGAGGCCAGTTTTTGAATACAATTAACATTTTTATCTATAAGTAACATATAATTAATATATAAGTAACATTTTTATCTATGACTGATTTCTGGGGCTTTACATCCCAAAAGTACGGTATGATAAGACTCCGGACCACCTGGGCTTCTTTAACGTGCACTGCTATCGCACAGCACACGGGGGTTCTTTTCTACGTCACCGCTTCCGGGCATATTGGTCAGCTCATGTTGTGAGGTTATTCAAGATACTTTATATCGGTTTTGTTCGCCTTACAAGAAAGTGGGAGAATTCTAGGAAATGAACAAAAAGCAGCAGCAGAGCAGCTTGACAAGGTTCTTGCCCATGTCTTGGCATGGAGGACGCAAAGCAAATCACATGATTACACATTGAATACAGGTGCTTGACGCATATGAAAAATTGGCCTCGTATCTGCGTGCTTCGCTGCAAATGTCGTCGAAAGAAGACAGCCTTCTGCCGGCCGTATTACACGAGTCCTGGTCTCATCCGCGGCTGCCCGTGATGCTTCTCTCGTACCATTTCCGCTTCTCCGCTGCAATTTGGTCGTCGGTCTCTTCACTGCGTTGTCTGGGAATGCCTTGAAGAGTGGGTTGTATTTCATCAAGCGGCCATTTATGTTTTGCCTTGCCTCAGACAGCGCCTCCTCTATGTCGAATCGGCCGCACCTGGCTGACATTGATAAAATAGAGGAGGCACTGCGTGAGATATGGACGCCATATGGCAGCGCCGTCGGCAAACATGAGCTTGTGCAGAATCCCTGGGCAACTGCCCGGTGGCAGCACCAAATCGTCGACAGATGCCTTTTTCGTGCATAGCGTTGCATTTTTAGCCCAGCCTAACAGACACTAGGGTCTTTAGAATCACGCATCTATGTATTTTCTAGTAAAGTAACACACCACCTAATACTTACGTATTGATGTTGCGCCTCAGATATGCGTAATATTTGCTTTTTGATAGACAATGTTCACAAGTATGAACGCAGCTACCAGTTTAAGATGGGCGTTAGGCAAGTGCTTAAACTTTAGCCGGGTGGATGAATCGTGTGAGAGACAGACAAACAGAACGACAGACAAAAATTTCTGCGTTCAGATATCCCAAAGAGACTATTTAATAAAATATAGCGAGGAAACGGTACACGAAATGGCACACGCGTGGAAACGCGCAGAAGGACCGAAACGCAGACAAAACAGTGATAATTTTCCGATAGGTCTGTGTTGTTTCTAATGTGTCCCTGACAGAGCGCCTTCATAAACGCGTGGCGCTCGTTTCTCGCCCACCATAAGCGATTGACCATAAGGTCATAATGAGGTATGTACGATAAGCGATTGCTTCAGCTTCAGCTGCTGCTTTGCTCGTGCGTCATTGGTGCTCAAGTGCTGCGGCCAGCCCTTAGACTCTGGTCATAGCCTGTCGAGTGACTGCGCTCAGTGTTGCACGCTGTTTATGCATCAGTTGGAAACCAGTTACCGGAGAGACGATGCGATCTCATGATGTCATGAGGACATCATGACTTCATGTGATCACTACGTCTGTGGAATCCCGGCCACGGCGGCTGCGTTCCGATGGAGGCGAAATGTTGAGGCCCGTGTACTGTGTGATGTCAGTGCACTGCACGTTAAAGAACCCCAGGTGGTTGAAATTTTCGGAGACCACCACTACGGCGTCTCTCATAACCACAGCTGGATTTGGGACGTTAAACTCCACAAATCAATCAATCAATCAATCAATCAATCAATCAATCAATCAATCAATCAATCAATCAATCAATCACAACGTCTGTCCGGTAACTGGCATTTGATCATCTAAGTATACGTGATGTCGTAATGGCGCCGTCACTGTATGCCATTATCGCATACCGTCTGTGATGATGTCATATTTAAGCAATTCAAAAGCGTAGATTTATGAAAAATTTTCTAAGGAGCTTCCTGCCAACAAAGTTAGTCAATGATTTTCAAAAGGAAATTACGCTGTCTGTGCGCGAATTGAACCCGGTCACCTGGGTGTCAAATAAGCACGCTTCCTTGACGCGACGGGATCTCTTTTGCTCGCTATAACTTGAAGTGTGCCTTGTGCTTGCATGATTGCTCACGACAACTCTCAACCTTCGGCCATTCCGGCATGTAAGCTCTCACGTATCTCTCCCATGCTTGCAGTTTAAGTGATCATTAATATTTTGCAGAATTTTACGGTGCAACGCAAACAATTTGATAGAACTCAAACACATCGTCCCCTTCAAATGCGCAGGTAACGTCAAAACATTGGTAGAAAGAAGCTGCTCAGGATATATATATATATATATATATATATATATATATATATATATATATATATATATATATATATATATATATATATATATATATATATGAAGGACGGGACTTGTCGTTTATTTGTATATTGCTGCGTTCAGAATTTGACGTCAGTACCTTCATAGAATAATAGCAATCTAATACAGGAGCAAGTTTCTGAGATAGGATACCTTGAAGCAACGCTACTTACAGTGCGAATAAGAATCTCGGCAACAGTCGCAAGTCAAGGAGTCCCTCTTCCAAGTTGGCCAGTGATGTCCGCGCGTAGAAACTTTGAAGCATCATCCATGACTCGTTGCTTACGGCATTTGCTAACGTCCTCCTGCAGAACCTCTGCCAAAAGGAGAGTCGTGGAGCAACGTCTTTGTGTGATTACAGAGTCAGTTCAGCGGGCTTATCGCTGATAAGCAGCGCGAGTTCCAACGCCGACAGACCCTGTTTCGGCTGTGTGGCCCTCTGTATAGATTGCCGCCACCGTGATGGTGGGGGCACTTCCTGGAGCCTCTCTCTGTGCGTGAACGGAAGATGACGTATTGTGGGCTAGCTTTATTGCGTATGTGATGCTTCTTTTCAGGAACGGCACGATATCGACGCGCATCCGTTATCGCACTGCAACCGGCGTAGTACGCGTGTAAGCGCGCAAGGGCCGTTGGCAATCAGACAGAAAAAGGCAACTGCCCCGACAAGACCATGCTATGACCGATGGATAGGGCTGCCGAATGATATGGATCAAAGAGCACTGAGCAGAATGCTGTCGGTCAAAAGGCAGCTCAATGTTGAGCAATTCAGCGTGGGTTCCCGCGAGACGGGAAAGAATCCTCTGGCTTCTCCGCGGACCGAACAGTCATGTGATCAGCTACACACAATGGCACGTCCATGTTTGTGGTTGGCTGTGATGCAGGGATTACGGTCCTGCCATTTCTGGCGTTTACGAGCGGCGTTCGCGAGCTTGGGGCTGTATGTGCAACGTGAAGATCGAACGAGTTTGTTCAATTCTTATAACCCGCACTACGAAGAGTGTGCGGCCAGATTTGAAAACATGAAAATAAATGTAGTAGTGCGAGGACTCCGCAAGGTTCCCCGTCGGCAAAGGAAGCAATGCTACAATAGTTTGCTTGCCGCTCGCATGATCCTCGAATCCTCTACGGCGCATAAAGAGGTTAGGAACAACTTGTTTTTGAATGGAAAGGTCTATTAACTCGGCAATGCTTGGCATGATAAATTGTCTCTGAAATGCCCGCTCACATAAGAGAGTCTACAATAATTCTGTTACCAAGAAATCGGCAAGGAATGAAGACGCTCTGAGCACACATGGTAGCGCAAAAAACCGAAACGAAAGACTTAGGAAGAAGTGGAGAAGAAACGACAGGTTAGCGCCCAACCTGTCGTTTCTTCTCCACTTCTTCCTAAGTCTTTCGTTTCGGTTTTTTGCGCTACCATGTGTGCTCAGAATGTCAACCAACTCGCCCAGCAACAAGTTCTGAATGAAGACGCGCTGACGTGGGTGTCGCGTCGTGAATTTTGCGGCCATTTTATGTAGTGCTGCTACTCAAAAAGGATTCTGCAGATAACACTCATTGTGGGAATCAGTGTCACGCGAAGCAGCCAGCGAGGAAAATACCTGTGACACAACTGTTTGGCATTCAGTCAAGTGTTGCGAATAGGATCAAGGTCTTTGCGCAAAACGCAAGAATACCCATTCAGAATATGCTTAGCGTGGGATAACCAGGAACGTCGACAGCACCGCGGCGACGAAATGGTAGTTCATGGTACGACATAACTTTAGTCCAAAGCACAGACGTTTGTTCTTGTCGAAAAAAAAAATGCACTATGTTGTTGATATGCAGTTGAAAAGTGCAGTTGAAATATGCAGTTGACGTGCCATCATAAGCGTCGTTCGCTGAACTATATTCCTACTGAATCGAGCAAAGTTGCAAAAAAAAACATACCGAATGGTAGCAGAACATATGTTTTGCTGTGATAGTGCTTGCCACAACTTAGAAGCGCATTTCATGTTACAGAAGCACCATCACTACAACTGCAAATGCAATAGGTTTTTTAAGTCTTTCTTGGGGATACTTGAACGAAGAAATTTTGAACTGTCTGTTTGTAAGTCTGTCACACGATTCAGCCACTCGGCCAAAGTTTAAGCCCTTGCCTAACGCCCAGCCATCTTGAACTGGTAGCTGCGTTCATGCTTGTGAACATTGTTGATCAGAAAGCAAGTATTACGCATATCTGAGGCGCAACATCAATACGTAAGTGTTAGGTGGTGTGTTACTTTACTAGAAAATACATAGATACGTAATTCGAAAGACCCTAGTGTCTGTTAGGCTGGGCTAAAAATGCAACGCTATGCACGAAAAAGGCATCTGTCGACGATTTGGTGCTGCCACCGGGCAGTTGCCCAGGGATTCTGCACAAGCTCATGTTTGCCGACGGCGCTGCCAGATGGCGTCCACATCTCACGCAGCATAGTACGGCCGGCAGAAGACTATCGTCCTCCGACGACATTTACAGCGAAGCACGCAGATACGCGGCCATTTTTTTTTACTCCGTATAATGGTTTGGGGGAGTAGCCACGGTAGCCTATATAGTGGTAGTTTGCTTGCTTGGCGCCCCGAGAGCCCCTGTCCGACTCCGCCCCCCCCCCCCCCTTTTCTATTGCTTCGTAAGTTGCATGCGTGTAATTGTGCTTGATATGTCGACATTTTCATCACAAGCGAGGAAAAACGGGTCTCCTGCCTTATTTGAAGAGCCGGCTGTTGTGGGTCGATCCTGGAGGTTGTGCACCGCATGAGGTGCGAAAACTATGCATGATTGCAGTATCGCTAACGTATATGACGAGTGTATCACTTTAGTAATGTAAAGATCAGTCGTTTATGTTCGTCATATATGTATACCTCACCCCCAAATTATCGTGGTGTAGTATATACCGGGTGAATGAGGCGAGCAGGACAGCACCGAGACGAAGGCGGCGGACGATGAAAGGGACTTAAGTTCGAGAAGAAATGGTTCGCATTTAGAAAGTTCATAAAGGATCTGAACCACGAATGTATACATATGGATCACGAATGAATGAACTAGGCATCTAATTATATATGCAGTCAAGAATTCGACGAAAGTTCGTCTGATCAGGTATCATGATGAGGATGAAGAAGTGTGATCAAGGAAGCCGTACGAGTCCCGAAACGTCTGTGTTTTTCACCTTGACTTGGTCAGTGATCGCATCTTCATCCACATCTAATTATAGTGGAAGTGGAGGGCTCTCGCCCTCTGTCGGCTATTAGAAGGGTAAAAAGGGAGAGCTTGGGGGACTGTCGGGCGAACACCAACTTCATACCGTTCTGTTTCTCTGTCACACGTTTTTCGGTACACGTATACATGTAAAACTTCTTCGCTTCCGTATGGTCCAATCGACATTTTCTAAATGGGCCGCTGTGAATACGTGTGACGCGATGGCTTTCTGTGCCTTATTATTAGGTGCTGTCATACCTCCTAGTGGTTATGTCACCGTGCTGTAGGTGTTTGACGTATGCTGCTGAAGAATGGGCTTTTGGGCGACTTGGTACCTGTTATCATCATGATGGGGCAGCACAGATGACATCGACTCAAGGCGAAAAAAAAAACGAACACACACACACACACACACACACACACACACACACACACACACACACACACACACACATATATATATATATATATATATATATATATATATATATATATATATATATATATATATTATATATATATATATGAGACGTAGCACTTCAGTAATGTTTCATTTATTTGTCGACGTTTTCTCAAGACATTTCGTTTTCTCTCGTTAGTTTATATAGCCTTACAGAAAGGGCGGAAACGATTTACTGAGTGAGTGGGAAAAGATGGGAGGGGGCAGAGGGGCACCACCATGTTTTCTCCCAATGCGCAGAGGTGATAGGCACGTGGTCGGCTCCACGGTGGCGCTGAAAAAAGTAAATAAATAAAATAAAAACAAGGAGTGCCGTTCGGCCTACTACATCGAGACGATCCTGGGAAAGCCATTGTCAGCCTAACGACACGTCCAGCGACGAACATGGCTTTAAGTGGTTGCTCGTTTTGGGGAGCGTCGTGGTTAAGAATGCCGCCGCGGTTGAAAGCGGCCGCCAGAAGAGGAAGGGGGGGGGGGGGGGGGCGAGACGGCAAGGCGCGCCACAAGAAAGAAAAAAAAGAGAAAAAGAAAATCATGGAGTGAGACCAGTAAAGAATCCATACGTATCTTTCGGAGTACGTGCGGTAGGGGCCTGATGTTTTGTGATATGAATGGCGTTATATGAACAACGCCACTCATATCACAAAACACACACACACACACACACACACACACATATATATATAATATATATATATATATATATATATATATATATATCTTTTCGTCCACTTTAATTCTTTTCTGTTTACTCCCACATTTACAATACTACAATTAAGAAACTTCAATAACTTCCTACGCTTCAATGTTTGTTGGTTCATTAAGTTCTTTCTATCAAATAAACGAGCCCTTGACCTCTTCCCTTTCGTCATATATGTATATAATTTTATTGAGACTGAGAAGAGCGAGCCCTACGTCGTCTTCAGCGTCTTCAGAGGAATATGTGCCGCGGTCAATTGATACTTTCAACAAAGTACCAATTCCAGTTCAGGTTGTGCCTAGCCGAAACTTTTGAACCGTTGACGCGACAGATTGGCATATGTTTATCAGTATGCTGAATTATGTGGCGGTGTCGTCATTGCACAGCTGGGAGTTCTGTGCAGCATTTAGCAATGAAATATCCTGGGAAATTCGACCGCGTAATTTATTCAAAATGACTGCGAATTACTTCGAGGTATTATATAGAGGCACAACATGTGCGCGTCCCCGTCTTGCTTCGGAGTATAGTGAAAATTCATTCTCGTGGTGAGCTGCGTACGCCTGCCATGTCGTCAGCTGTGGCGTTCCTGGTTCTTTGGCAGTGACCTGGAATTTTATAATGTAGGGTCCCTCTCATGTTCATTTCCTTTTTGTCGTCGCACTATCAGATTACTATCATTTCGTATATTCGTTGTGGCAGTTGATCTGCTTTCTTAATTGCTTTTCTCTTTACTTCAAATTCCACTGCCTCGATCCCATTTCCTAACTTTTCATTCTGGAAAGTAATCTATCAGCGTAACATTACCCTTGGTTAATTTTCATGTCTGTTGTTTTGTGCAAGCTGCTATGTCAGCACTAACAGTTTGCAGCGTCGGAGACGAGCCCCGCCGCTCTTGCATGCTTTTCACTTCCAAATATTTCTTATTAGTTTGCCCTCAGGCTGAAATGGCGAAATGAGCGAACAGCGCAGCTTTTCTCTTCCGGAAGCTTCCTCTGGTCACCTGCGCAATAAGTGACACGCTCCTGGTGACCTATGCTGACCTATGAATCTATGCTGGCGTTAAATGCTAGCATAAATAAGTGATAGAGAGGTCGTCGTCAGCAGAAGACGTGTAGCCTAGAGCTGTTTCTTCATCAGTCCTAATGTATCTATAGTGCGTATGAAGCACACGATGCCAGTCCGTCGTCCAGGGCCCTAACCGGCGACACTGTTCACTAGGTTCCGTTGCCTGCGCGTCCGACACCTGCGCCAACACAGGCTCATCGTCCAGGTGGCAGTGAAGACAGCGTTGGTGACGGCGAATGCCACGTAGAGTGGATTGTACGAACCGATGACGTCTCGTGCGTGGCCTGCGAGAGAGGAACGCCGAGAATCAGAAATATTGCCCACACAAAAAGAGCCAGGCCTGCGTGGAATCGCAGGACAGTGACAGCGTAAGCTGAAGGAGCGACCTTCCTAGAGTCCATTGTAAACGCTTGGAGAAACTAGTGCAAGTGCAAGTAACAGGTATCCCCTGCGCCATAACTCTGCGGTTTGGGCTTCTCTCTGCACAGCGGTCTGTTGTGCCCGACGTTGCCTTGCTGCAGCCGCGCGCGTAGCTCTGCGATTCACTTCTTCAGCAGCGGTCCGCATCTTGCAAGGAGGCGCCATCAGGTATATCGAAGAGCCAAGTCAGGTTGCTGTCGGGGCTGTGTACGTTGCCTGTCACGTGACGCATGGTACGATACGACAAAACTGCTTCACGAGGCGCTTCGTAATAATAATAAAGGAAACGTTGAAGAAGATGGTTTCATAGTGATAATGTTGGTGGTGCCTCTGTAATGGGCGCAGAGCTACAAAGCATGCACCCCTGTGTTCTTTCAAATGATTCCTCGCACTCGTTATGCAGTGCACTCTCCGCGACGCGTAGTGGCGTATTACTATTCTGCCACGTAACATTACATTTGTTAACACGATTCCTCGGCAGGCTTTATACCTGTTCAATTCCTTTAGGAATAATTTTTCAAGCACAGGCGTAGCTCAGTGATGTTGGCATAAGGTAACGTATAGTATGCGAATGAAAGGTGAAATCTTTCTTTAGAGTTCGCTGAAGGATATCCCAGAACAGAATAGCGTCCTTGCAGTTGCCAACATCCCTGGATGAAGTGCCATTTGATATGTTCTTTCTTGTGGGAATGCATAGCTTGTGGAAGACGCGCATGGAAGACCGCAACGCAGAACCAGTCACTGCATCAATAACCCATTTCGTTCAAATGACCATGCATCTAAAGGATATGTACGACGAGCTTGACGTCAGGCGTGAATGATACCCCATCTTGGTGAAGTGCTCTTCTGTAGCAGCCATGCTGTGCAACACATCTTGAATTCTTCCTGAAACACTTATGTGCATTCCGTCAGTGAATTTGTATTTTAGGCTGACAATGTCATTTGGAGTGTTTGTGCGATTATTGTCGCTAGGTCACTGCAACAGTGCCTTATGCAATTTGCGCATTTCTTAGCGCACTGTAATAAATATCATGTATGAAAAAAAAAAAAAAACAGGCGTAGCTCAGTGGTAGAATGCTCGACTGCCACGCAGAGGACGTGGGTTCGAATCCTCCTCGGTCCTGGTTATTTTTTTCTAAAATGTGCGCGATTGTGGTTACGGACACCGGTTGGGGCGGCGGACAACGACGGCGCCAAAAACGACCGTTGTTGTGATCACATAACAGCTTACGCTGTAAACCGTAGGACCATGAGGTCGCTATCCACATAGGTGGAGCTGCCCCCTAGCGTTTCGTGAGGCTTTGGTTGACTGGGTAGACGTTAGGTGGAGTGGCTCATAACCACATATCCAATGCGGGTAAGAACTGCAAGTTCGTTCGTCGTGCGTTATTTTTCCTCGTCCTGTTGCCTTCTTCTCTATGTTCGTGTTTGAGCTGGTTTTCATTTTACAGCCATGTACCAACTGGCCCAACTGTCGACTCTGATGTCAAAGAACACATTTATAAGAACGCTCCCGTAATGTGGGGAATGAATAGGCGACTTGGGAAAGTATTCTACAACATGCATGATTTCCAACGTGAGAGGTGCAACTCCAGCACTTTCTGTATGCGAACAGATATAGACATAAGCAATAGTAAACTTATTGTCAACGTTCTCATTAGGCGCATTATTACTTTTTGATTTAAGAACATCGTGGTTATCGTTGGCGTATACCGGCCAGAACTGCTGGCACATACGTGTAACACAGTTGCCTTCCTGCAGGTATGGTTCATAACGAAGAAAGGGTGGCTCACTCACCAATAAGGGGTGGTCTCGCTAGGCAAATGATGCCGGCTATGAAGTTTGTGATGCCGAGACTGAGCGACAGCGAATGCTCGTCAAACAGCTCGGCGACCATGACGGTGCAGGCGAATATTCGGCCCCCAGACGTCAAGCCGATGAAGAAGCAGCTGGCAAGCAGAAGCCAGTATACCTTTGTGAGCGCCAGGAGAGCCATGGCGGCTGTCTGGATAGCGAAGCTCCACAGCATCAATGCCTCACAGCTCAGCACCTGTTTTATACAAAAAGGAACACAACGCACTGCTGGACATTGGTGTCACGGAGACAAATGTGGCAAAGCGGTCAGACGAAGATGGAAGCGATATTGAGTCAAAGGCCCGCCGCGGTAGCTTACACCGTCTGAGTCGTTCTGCGAAGTTTGAGGATGCGGGTTCAATTCCCAGTCCCGGAGGCCGCACTTAGGTGCTCATGAAATGCGATAAAAAAATCTGTTATTAGACTGACGTGCACGTTCAAGAACCCTAGCTGGTTAAAATGAATCCACAGTCCCCCATTACAGCGTGTCTCATTATTATGTCACGGTTTTGGCACCTAGAACCCCACTGGTACTTTATTTTTATTTTACGAAAATATATCACAGATACCGTCGCCGAAAAACTTGCACACCATCTCTCGCTAAAGAGCTTCAATCACTGAAGAAAATCCAGCTGTTATTTGCACAACCCCGCTTAAGCAACGTTACTGTTTCACGTGAACTCATGTCAGCCAATATTCAGCTGGTGCATCCTCCATAAAAACCTGAAGATTATTTCGTTGCTTTTGCACACTACGACGTGGTTAAGTACTCGCGTGTGCTGCTTACTTTAGCGTCCAAAAGTAGACCGGTGCCCACTCGCGAAACCAAGTCTCCGATTGCGCTCGCGGTGACAAGGGCAACCGCCTCGTATCCGGCGAGACCATTGTCTGAGCCAAAGTCCACGGCGGTCAGCAGGAACGATGAGAGTACGAAGACGCACACCGCTCGCGACGCCGCGACGTGCAGGAACGGCAGCGACGCTAGTGAGTGCAGGCGGCGCGCAATCTTCCCCGGGACACTCTCCTTTCGTCTCAGCAACGGCTCGACCTCCGCCGCTGCGTTTGCTTGCAGGCGACCTGGCAGACACAAGCGAATGCCTTCTAAAATGCATATTAGGAGGCGCAAGAAATACAGCCAGAAAATTGCTGAAAACTCCTTAAAGAGACGTTACGACACTTATTGAACGTAGTCAGAAAGCAGTGCTGGGCAGTCGAGAAGGCTCCTGCGAACATTCGAGCTAAATATTATCGCGCGGCACGCTCCAGAGAATTTGCAATTCTTTTGCGAATGCAGCTGGTAATCTCCCACTCTTCTTTCAGAAAACGACGGCGCAAAGTGCACCGACCGCGTCGCTTGAGGCACTACATATAGCATTTGCTGGTTTCATGATTGCGTAAACATACTGATCGAGTATATATTTATTCGTTTTAAATTGAACAAACAAACAAAATACTACATGCAACCATCTTTACGAAGAACGAGAGCCAAGCGGCAGTAGACGGAGTTCCTAGTGACGTCATTTGTTGACCGATTTCGAACTCTATTTGATACCAAATGGTAAATTCCCCAGTACGTGCAGTGCAATGACATTTGGCTCGAATGTTCACAGCAGGAGCCTCCACGACTGATCAGCTCCGGTTTACGACTATATACAAAAAGAGTGTTGCGGCGCCCCATCGGAGACAACTTGTTGCTGGCTAGTCGTTTGATAGGCTTGAAGAAAACTGCTAAGCGCAGCAAAAAGAGGAGGCGGAGAACAGCCAAAACACGCTTAGCGCTCGCCCTATGTTTCGGTGCACTCTCCCCTGTGTCGCCTTTTTAGCTGCGCTCATCAGTTTTCTTCAACCACGTGATATACACATGGCTCTCTGGCAAAGGTGGTCGTTAGCAGCTCCTCTGTCATGTGTGTCGTGCATTTATGTGTTGACTAGGATACCTTGAAGTTAAGAACCAATCCCTGCTTTAATAATTTTAGGCCCCGGAAGGTTGGCGCAATGAGGTGAAGTCGCTAGAGGCCAATAACTCACACATTATAACGACGAACGCAGGTACTGCCCCGTGTAACCACGATTCCAACGAAGCGACAGCCATCCCTAATCATTTTTTTTGGGGCGAAGCTCCTCTTAGTCTAACCTTGTCACGCGTCACGCGTAACCGGCATCCCAAGCAAAATTGGCCGACCATCGCCTTTTGACCAGTGTTGGTCCTCGCTCGGCTACAGGTTCATTGCCGACTCAGTTGCCGTAAGTGTTCGGGTAGTACACGGGCGGGCATAGGCTGCCGACCACATCGGCGCTAGCTTGGCCATCGACGGCGGCACGAGGTAGCTGGAGACTGTAGCGCCGAGCGCGCGCTTTTGTGCGTCGGCCAAACGTGCTTGACCGAGTGCGGTGGTGGAGTGCCTTTTATTTCCATTTCACAGCCATCGGAGTTTTTTTTTTTTTTCTTTTCGCCTTGCCTGCAGAGGGCAAGGGCGCCGGAATGCGATCATGTTTTGGCTCGAGTAGCAGCAGCCTCTCACCTACGAAATTCTTGAGATCGCCGTATACCCAGAGTAACATAGACCACAGGAGTGACTATCTTAGGTTCTTTACATAGATCACACGAATAACAATCATTGGTTCCTTAAACAAAAACTCAACAAGTACTGAGCACTAAAGATTCCACTAGAATATTGTAGCACCGAGCACTGCTTATCGCAAGAAAAGTAATGTCGGTACGAAGCACGCAAGAAACAATTCGCCAGGTCTATCACCCTAAGAATGCTTCGGCGCGAACTATTTTAGAAACAGGCAGCCTCCTTCATTTGGGGATCTGTAGCGACCATCAGCCATTACTGATAAATACGCCCTATGTCCTGTTTTTCCCTACTGCATGGTGCAAGTACCGACGAGTTGAAGAGAACAAAACACGACCGCCGTTGCTCAGTAGGTGAATTCTCCGTATGAGCCGAGGCGGTCGTGCACAGGTACAATTTAGACCATCACGAAGTCTTGCACTGGTAAAAAAACACTACCGCAAATGCATTTTTCATTATCATTATATTGTACCAACCCCTCAAACGACCAGAAACCTGTAGCGACTACGAATTCAAAGCACAGTAACCGTCTCGGACTGGGTTCCAAAACAAGAACAAGCAGTCGGCTTCATCCCCGGCGTCGCTCATAATGCGCGCGGTTCCACAGAGACACGGACAGCAGGAGGAGCCGTGCTTTTTTCTTCCTTTTTTTTTTCAGTAGTCGCCCCACTACTCACCCCACCCACTGCGTCAAACCACAAATCTTCGCCCCTCGTTCGCACTAATACACGGCTTCGCTCTGTGTAGTTTCCGGTCGTTTCGCGCACGGCGTTTTTTTTTTACCCTTGTGTGTGCGTGCGTGTGTGTGGACGTGTGCGTGTCCTTCGGAAGCTGCTGGGGACGGGCGATTTCTGGAAAAGTCTTCATTCCAGTCTTGCGAGCGCCTCGTGTTGTCTCTTCTGAGGGATCCTGGCAAGAAGCTGCAAGCGCGGTGCACACACTCGCAAAGTGGTTTTGAAGAGGAAAACGCTAACTCTGCAGCCCTTGAAGAGAGGAAGGCTCGACGAGAGCCCATAGTGCGGTCTGCGACAACTTCGACCACCTGGACGTTCACGTCGCGCACTCGAGGATTTGTAGCGTATCGCCTCGATCGAACGTTCCTCTATATGCACTCGCTTGGCTTGCCGTTCGACTTGAGGATCTCCAAAGTTTTTCTAGGTAAGTAGGATGTTCCCCGTCATGTTTATTCTTTCGCCCGTATTTTTGTCACCGCGTGCATCACCGCCTTTACGGCGCGTGTCAGTTACATTCATGTGTGGTGATGGAAAAATGTAAGGTGAGCGTCGCTGGTGCCGCGTAACAGCATTGAAGCCACAAGTGTCGGCCCAACGCGTGATCTCGTAAGAACACCTGTTCGTTGTAATGCGGCGATGTTACGGCAGCGCAGACGCACAAATTTACTAAGGCTCTCAGAGGTCGTGTAACACGACCTAATTACCGAAAAAAGGAATCGCAAGGACCAACTCTCTAGTTAAGACTGTATGTGTGAATTTGCTTCCTCCGTAAGCTCATGTCTTCATGCTCCTTTTGTTGCTTATGCTCATGCTTATCGCATTCTCGCTCCACCACTTACAATAAACGAACATCAATTATTTTACTCTGTTCACATAATTATTTCCATTTGTTTGATGGTAAGTGATTATGAAACCAAAAAAATAAGGATGACCATTACATTTTCTTACATTTCGTGCCGTTGCACTTTGATACGGGCAGGACGGCGTGTGTCGTTTGTTTTCTTCTCTTAAATCTTATTTTATGGCTATTTAGGAAGTTTCATCATCATCATCATCATCATCATAGTCACCATCATCATCATCAGCCTGTTTAGGTCCATTGCAGGACGAAGGCCTCTCCCAACGATTTCCAATCCGCCCTATCCTGAGCGAGTTGGTTCCACTTTATGCCCGCAAACTTTTTTATTTCATTGCTCCATCTAACCTTTTTCCTGCCTCTGTTGCGTTTTCCCTCTCTTGATATCCCTTCCGTCGCTCTTACTGTCCATCTGTTATCTTTCCTTCTCATGTCATGTCCTGCCCAGGTCCACTTCGTTCTTTTAATCGATATAATAATATCGGCTACTCAGGATTTTCTTCTGGTTTCCGTCTGGTACTATATTTAAAGGCGCTGTGTGGTCTAGCTTAAGCCGAAATTTGAAGGTAGCACAGCTGTTCCCACATTTTTCTCTTTTTTTTTTTTTTTTGTTCTCAAGGAATTGTAAACGTTTCGGAAATTGCGAAAACCGCTTATGCAGCAATCTTGAAAAGTTATGAAGCGTAGTAAATTTTGCCCGTGCTTATTTTTGCTGCATGTACTTGCAAAAATAAAAGCTAGAATTGTTGCGCCAATGGGCGGCGCATTTCGGCGATACCAGCTTGACGAACCGCAGGAAAGAAATAAACGAACTCATTTCGGATTCTCATTCAAGCACGTTCCATTTCGCTCCGGCTAAATTCCAGTTCATATAAATAAATATCTATGACGGTCCGTGAACCTGTTCTCAACAATGAACCAGCTCACGAACCATTTCGGCAAGGTAAAATCAACACGTTCTACACTTCTGGCTTAATTATGCTAACTGACAGCACTGCTCAAACGCCTACACAACCTGCACTCATAAGTTTCCCACTACTCGTGTTTTGATGTCTTCACTTAATGTTTTTAATCATTTGGTGTGGAGAGCTAATGGGCCAACCGTAAGCTTTATAAGGATGCGGGAGAAAGTAGCCGTCGACAGATTGGAAACAGACATCCGTGTATTTATAATAATTTCAGTGGATATAGCTACAACTGATATGCCCAAGAACGAGACCGTGAATAAGTCGAAAAAGAAGTACAAGCGCTGAGCACACATAAATATTTTAGACAATTGCTTAGTCCGAAAAATCCTTGTGACCTCCAGCCGATTCTACGTCCACCGCTCGACGTCGAATTTGCCCTGTCGTACGCGAGATGGTTCTATTTTATGGCTGCGCGCACTTCCTTATTTCATCAACGCTCAGAAACAGGGAACGCAGAATGTACTAACAGAGTACAATAACTGATTCGTAATCAAAGTCCCATCTCAACCTAATAAATCGGAACAGACAATAATACTTTGAAACCAGTGTCAAATTGATGATCGCAAACAGTCGAGATTGTCAACGTACTTCCTCTAGGCCTGCAAAGCGCAGCCCAAGGGACTGTCGACGCCAGTACCCGGAGCGTGGGAGAGGAGACTCGCTCCTTTCCACCCGTCGAGACCATTGTCTGAGCCAAAGTCCACGGCGGTCAGCAGGAACGATGAGAGTACGAAGACGCACACCGCTCGCGACGCCGCGACGTGCAGGAACGGCAGCGACGCTAGTGAGTGCAGGCTGCGCGCAATCTTCCCCGGGACACTCTCCTTTCGTCTCAGCAACGGCTCGACCTCCGCCGTGCGTTTGCTTGCAGGCGACCTGGCAGACACAAGCGAATGCCTTCTAAAATGCATATTAGGAGGCGCAAGAAATACAGCCAGAAAATTGCTGAAAACTCCTTAAAGAGACGTTACGACACTTATTGAACGTAGTCAGAAAGCAGTGCTGGGCAGTCGAGAAGGCTCCTGCGAACATTCGAGCTAAATATTATCGCGCGGCACGCTCCAGAGAATTTGCAATTCTTTTGCGAATGCAGCTGGTAATCTCCCACTCTTCTTTCAGAAAACGACGGCGCAAAGTGCACCGACCGCGTCGCTTGAGGCACTACATATAGCATTTGCTGGTTTCATGATTGCGTAAACATACTGATCGAGTAATGGTTTATATATTTATTCGTTTTAAATTGAACAAACAAACAAAATACTACATGCAACCATCTTTACGAAGAACGAGAGCCAAGCGGCAGTAGACGGAGTTCCTAGTGACGTCATTTGTTGACCGATTTCGAACTCTATTTGATACCAAATGGGAAATTCCCCAGTACGTGCAGTGCAATGACATTTGGCTCGAATGTTCACAGCAGGAGCCTCCACGACTGATCAGCTCCGGTTTACGACTATATACAAAAAGAGTGTTGCGGCGCCCCATCGGAGAGAACTTGTTGCTGGCTAGTCGTTTGATAGGCTTGAAGAAAACTGCTAAGCGCAGCAAAAAGAGGAGGCGGAGAACAGCCAAAACACGCTTAGCGCTCGCCCTATGTTTCGGTGCACTCTCCCCTGTGTCGCCTTTTTAGCTGCGCTCATCAGTTTTCTTCAACCACGTGATATACACATGGCTCTCTGGCAAAGGTGGTCGTTAGCAGCTCCTCTGTCATGTGTGTCGTGCATTTATGTGTTGACTAGGATACCTTGAAGTTAAGAACCAATCCCTGCTTTAATAATTTTAGGCCCCGGAAGGTTGGCGCAATGAGGTGAAGTCGCTAGAGGCCAATAACTCACACATTATAACGACGAACGCAGGTACTGCCCCGTGTAACCAGGATTCCAGCGAAGCGACAGCCATCCCTAATCATTTTTTTAGGGGCGAAGCTCCTCTTAGTCTAACCTTGTCACGCGTCACGCGTAACCGGCAGTATCTCCCGAACAGTATAATATATGGCGATTTCTTATAGAAGTACATACAAACTGCAGTTGCGTGATGATATTCTAGATGGCGCTGTACACAATCTGTGTCGTCATCACCATTTCTCGTCTCATTTCCTAGATGGCGTTGGTCCAATAGAAGTGTGTGCAATAGTGCGCTTGTGTGAATCGCCACTAGATGGCTGTGGAAGTGCCGCTACTCTCCGATTGGCTGCTGCGCGGGCTGTGCCTGGGTGCGCGGGAAACGAGTGCCTCTCTCAGTCTCCTGGATCGTCGCCGTTCCAAGACGACGCCCGCCCGGCCCATCGACGGAGACCGATTTGGCGCTACAGCTGCGGCGGCATCGTAGCTACCCCGCACCGTCTCGGGATCCGCCAGGCGCCGCGCTCGATTCGCCGCCGCTTCTCGGGCTCGCCTTTCGGGGTCCGCTGCTCGGAGTGCACGTTGCGCCGCGGCGTCATTGGCGCGCACCGTGTCGGGATCCGCCAGGCGCCGCGCTCGCTTCGCCGCTGCTTCTCGGGCTCGCACCGCGGGATCCTGGGGACGAGCACGAGCCGCCGCGGCCCTCCGCGTCCGCCGCTCCGCTTCGTCCATGCCCCACCGACGATCCGACACCCATAACTTCCGGAGCTTCGCCCACCTCACCATCATTCACCTCGTGGATATGCTGTGATTTTTTTTATGGGGAACCGCACACTTGGCTATATGAAAGCTGGGGTGGTAGAATGTTACTTTGCGCATATGCTAGTGACACGGTATCACTACTAAGTCTGCAGGTGCAGGGTAAATTGCTGATTATAAAAATAAATACGCTGATAAATTATCCGTTTATTGCGCAGTCGATAATACTGAGTTCTTGTATACGAATGATAGAGTCGACACCTCAAAGTATACGTCCAAGTTAATTTTCCGCTTTAAGCATTGCAGGCAACGAAAAGAACTGCTACTTTGTCGAAAGCGCTGCATCGAATAACCTGTGCGTCAAGGTTGTCTCTGTCAAAGTGTTAATCTTTAATAACATGAAGCATGGTGCAAGCCAAATTACTATGAATCGTGTATCAAAGCATACGTCGTGCACCACAGCGGGACATGTCACTCGTAAAGGTGCTGCCTTTGGACTGATGCCTTGTCACGCTGAGCAAGTACAAGTTCGACGTTAATATACACTCATTTAAATGCTGTGCTCGCACGGTTTAAACCGCTGTGGGCTTTCACACTGTCCATGGGTTATTAGTTGTGAGCACACACGTCTTGACCAATTATCGTCGTTCACAGCGTTCACTGAAGCTGTGCAACAGTTGTTTCAATCAGATGCCTAGATCTCAGGACACTGAGTTCCGCCGAAGCGCTTTTCTCGGGCGGTCACTTTCGTACTTTCACTTTCGCGAGGACCACCAGACTGTAGCGCCGGAATTGTTCAGGGCCCACGGGTCGCATGCTGGCCTGGCATTGTGCCTTGGAGCCCACCATGGTGGTCTACTGTCTATGGCACTCGGCTGCTGATCCGGAGGTCGCCGGATCGAATGCCGGCCCCGGCGGCCGCATTTCAATGAAGGAGAAATGACCGAGTCCCGTGCACTTTGCGATGTCAGTGTACGTTAAAGAACCCAGACGGTCGAATATCTGGAGCCCTTCACTACGGCGTCTCTTCTAATGATGTCTTAGCTTTGAGACGTGAAACCCCGAAAATTATTATTTTGCCTATGACTATGCTAAGCAGCGGGTCAGAAACGTTGTATATTAAAACGAAAACCGGCTAAAACACGAAAAAAAGATAAGACAACAGGACGAGGCTAGGAATGGGAGGAATTCATCTCAATGCTCCGTTTTCGACTACGTTGTATAGCTCGTAGAGGCTGACGCGTCTGGCGCTAATCACCTGAAATCGCTCGAAGGTGCATTACCGTAACGGGGTTCAAGAACAAGCACGCTAACCTTGATTATTTCTTGACCCTCCCCAAATGACATCTGCCATGGTGCAGCATAAATGCATGCTTCCAACGGAGACCGTGTTTACGCTAAGAGGTGTCTCTGCCTCAACCAACTGTGCAGACCGTAGATCTCTTGTCATGGAGCCGAGGTTCGCGCTTTCATAGTGCACGTGTTCGTATACGTGCACGCGCTGCGCAGCGAAGTGCACCAGAGTATGGATTCACAGTCTTGCGAAACCACTAGCGGGGACACGAGAATGGGAGTTAAAATGTAGTTCTACCTGGGAACGGGGAGGGATGAGACCAGGTCTTTGGAGCAGTATTTCGCGAGAGACGCCGTGTGGAAACTGCTGGCTCGAGGGCGCCCTTCAATGGCAGGCTCCGGTGGCGCTTCGCAGTCGCCTTGGTTGTGCGGCACACGGTTGACGAAGACACAGCCGAACAGCATGTTCAACTCGAGGGAGCCCAGTATGAGCAGCGCCGTGCGAAAGTCGAAGGCCTGTCTTAACGCTTCGACGATAAGGGGAGACACGAATCCCGACACGCCGGTCACTGCGAAGAGCAGACCCATGGCCGTTCCCCGGTAACGGATGAAGTGCCGGGCTACCACAGTGAACGGCACCAGCTCCTCGCAGGCAACTCCTACTCCTGCGCGATCGAGGCACGGGGAACTGATGCACTCGTAGAAATGCGTGGAAAAATGGGACAGCGTCGTGCCGTTTGTGAACATGACTGCTACAGATCTCTATCGTTTGAAACAAGACTGCACATCACCATTCGCACGTAAGCTACATGTAGTACACTGAACGGTGATAGCATTACATAGACTTCACAGTCCTTGAACATATTTGTCACAGCTTAGTTATTTTTTTAACTAAATCTTCATGACAGTTTTGTTGGGGCGCATATTTAAAACGCGAGTGTGATTCCTTTAGTTATGAAACCTTTAGCAGCAAACTAGCGCCAAGGAAAGCAAGGGACTAGAAGAAGGGGAACGAAACAAGCTCAGTGCGCACTAACAGCTGAAGGTTTATTTTTTGAATGCGTAGAATATGTACTGGCTGTACGAGAACAGTAAAATACAAGAAGATATAAAAGAGCATCACGTGGTCAAACCATACACTACGTGTGCAGGACAGGCCCTAATAAGGACATTGTTTTCGTCATCATGAAAATGAACACATACAAACACATTGACCCGAAATGTTGTTAGCTCGTGAGTTCTTTTTTTTCATTGGCTGGCTGGAATTCGCTAAAGATATGCCCGAGAGTTACAAGTGGTTGACATATTTTCTTACTAAGAAAACTAATGTAAGATGTCTTCGTGAATTGTGCTTCTAGTAACAGCCGATATTTCAACCGTAGCCTGGCCTTTTTCAGGGTAAATATTTTCTGTCTCTTCTGATCAAGTGTTCCTTCTTCTCGGAGCACGGTAGCCAATCGGAACTGCTCCTGAGCTTACTTGGACATCGTTTCTTTTTTAACAGCCTCTGTAGACACGTTCACTATGCATGCCCTCGAGTTGTCACAAAAAGAGAGAAGCTCTGCATGCCCCTTGACCAAAGTCGACATCCCGGGTGATACCTTCTTCAAACAAGCAAGGCCACATTGATGTGGAATAATAAACAGGAAATTATCGAATAGATTACACAATGTACTACACTAGAAACGTATTACAGAGGAGAGCAGCAAAGGAAGCATGAGTAATATTGATAACTTGGAACATTCAGAACGTGAAAAGCCGATTATAAAACCGCTTCATAGCACAAATAAGCCATGTAAATTCCCAGTACGTCAGCGTGGGTAGAAAAACAAGCTTGCGGCCTTTTGAAACTGAAAAGTTTCTTTATTTTTCTGTCCCGCTTTCAGTGAAATCGGTGAACAAATGATATTTTCATACCTGAAGCGAAATCCACGATATAACTTCTGCAATGTGTACCTTATGTGAGTATCGTATCCGCCTCGTGTGCGGCGAGTACTTGGATCAAGTCCTTGTGCTTCTGGGGGTGGTTTTTCTACTAGGTAGAAATGCCCTCCTGCCTATGGTGCTCGCCAGTAGTGCTTGCAAATAGCCGGCTACCCGGTTAAATCGAAGGAAGTGATCCGGTCTCGGAAACCGGTTTTTCGGTTCACCGCAGTAACCGGTTAGCCGGATATTCCAGTTTGGGGCTGGCATGTTTAATGTCCCCGACAGTTTAACCAAAGAGGACGCCATGGCGTAGCCAGGTGAGCATCCCTGTACTGTACTCGTACAATATTAAAAAAACTTCAGGCGACCACTACGTGGTTTCCTAAAAGAATTGATGAAGCTGTAATTGCTGACTGAGCCCTTTTCTTGTTCAAGTCAAATTGCACAATACAGTACAAGTCTGGTACAGCGTGAATTTTGAAGCAAGATTATGCGAAGTAAAGCACCTCAGAAAGGCAAATTTAGGAACAAGAGACGTAAGGACATTAACGAGGCCACATATAAGGTTTGCACGAGCGCTGACGAAGATGACAATATAAATGAACAATACAAGAAAGAGAGAGAGAAACGAAGCGAAAATTTCAGCGCCATTACTGAAAAGCGATATCCGGTCATTCGAATATCCGAATATTGAGGTAATGTAAACCGAATAAACAACCGAATAACCGTTCACTCCGGTTATCCGGCTTTCCCATTAGAATAACCAGTAAACCGAATAATCGGATAAACGGTATTGCACCAAAACCTGTGTGACGTTGCTGCGATAGTGCTAGGCTAATTGAGACGGGGAGAAGTGGGGGGTTGTTCTCACCTCGAAAGAGTACTTCTCTACCTCCCTGGGCACCTCTTGTCCTACTACACAAAGATGGATGCTAATGGAACTTTAGGCCTCTGTTATAATTATTACAGTACGCTGTACTGTTCTTGTTTTACAGTACTAGAAGATGGACGATGTCGACAAAACACAGTGGTGTAAAATGCCGTTCCGCAGGTAAGTTATATTTAATGCCGACCACATTTTGCAACGCGGCACTTGGTAGGGGTGTCACGTTGCACACAGCCTCCATTATGAAGAAGTCTCTTATCTGTTTTCGCGAGGCGCTCAAGCAACCGTGTTGTCGCGCTGCTTTCTTTCCTGTCTCCCTTGTGTCTGTCGCTTCCGCCGTAATGGTCTAGTGGTTACGGTGGTCGACTGCAGACCCAAAAGACGCGGGTTCCAACCCGGCCGTGGCGGTCGCATCTTCGGGTCGGGCTAAAATGCTAGACTCCCGTGTACTGTGCGTTAGCAGTGCGCGTTCAAGAAACCCAAGCGGTCGAAATTTTCGATGCCCTCCACTACAGCGTGCCTTATACTCATTGCTTGCACACTTTTGTCGCGTAAAGCGTAAAACCTCAGCAGTTATTGTTATCTGTATGTTTGCTGCTCGCGGATCGCTCCGCGATACCTGGTAAGGCTGAAATTTTTTCGGTCCTTGCTTTACTTTGCATACATTCGAGGAAGTTATGAAGAATGTCGCGGCATGCAAGGAATAGCGCTTGTGAAGAACCTATGAAGCCAGAATCTGCAAGTTCAGTTCTCTCTCTAGACCTTTTTTCCGAACAAATGCCGCTTTCTAATAGCGCAGGCCTTGGAAGAAGGTCTATACCGAAGAAAATACAGCCAAGTCAGCAACTTCTTAGACCTACAGGCTACCCTGGGAACAAAAGGGAGAATAAAAGATAATTAGGGTTGTGCGATGATTAGAATGTTTCGAATACAAATTTTAGGAACTGTGCCGCTGGAGCAGGACAGAAACTGATAAGATGACGAACTGCACGATTTCTATAGATCTAATGGACGAATCCTTTTGTGCCCTTGTCGCTACCCGGCAGCACTAATCCCCCACCTCCTCCTTGCCGCTACTTGGCACTACCAGCCCTAATCAGCCACTTCTTCAGCCAGCGGCGCAGGTTAAAGCTTGTGGGGTCACTCACCAAAGAGGACACCGTAAAGGAACACCACAAGTCCGAGGCTCTGGGCCAGGGCGCAAGCCATCACCGGCAGCGCACAAAGGAGGGCACCGACAATCAGCAGGACACGGTCCGATAGCCACAGACCAAGCAGACCATACAGGGGCCCTGCAAGGTGCAGGTGACGTTTCGGTGAGCCAGCGGGCACAACTTGTACAACATTGATTCTCTCCACGCATACTATGTGCGCAGTCACCGTCGCTTACCTTCAGTTGACCGAAGCATTTTCTTACAGCAGTGGATTTCCTTCCGCGAGTTGATAATTCGTTATCTCTATGCATTCACTGCCCGCAAAATGATTTTAGTCTACTAACGTCTACCTTCTTGAAGCATATCATCAATTTCGCTTTTGTACGCCTTCATTTTACCAGAGCATTTACCTCATATGTGACATATTCGATTTGACCACGCTCTTTGCAACTTCTCGGACGGTGAATGAGAACCACGTCGAACTCGCAAACGCTCCCACTACGGGTTATAACGAAGTATATAGGAGCAGGTTGTGATAGAACACACATGATTCTCAACAACTCAGCGCCATAGCATCGTCACGTGCAACTACCTGAAAGCTGAGACATGATGACGGCGACTGTGAGGGGCCACGATGCTTCCTCTCGGTGAACCTGAAACATGTCCATGAATCCGACGTACATGACGGACTCGGATTTTATCAGCATCATGCCGAAGAAGACGAACACGGCTGCTGAGGCTGCTACGGGCCAGCATGCACGAGTGTCCGGAATTGCCATTCTCTCTTTCGGTGTCGTATCGAATCCACGCAGAAATGAACGACCGTGCCGTGTTTGGCCCTGTGTGAATATAAGAGATTGAATTATGCTCTACTTAGAGCAAACAACTGACGCCACAGATGGTTAATCTACGTTTGTCCTGGATAGCTTTTATACAGTACCTCCTGAGCTTGCTAAGTTTCAACGCATATCTGTGGTGGGAATCGTTGCGCATACAATCGGACAGACACAGCAAACCGGGCCCCGCCACGGTGGTCTAGTGGCTATGGTACTCGGCTGCAGATCCGAGGGTCGCGGGATCGAATCCCGGCTGCGGCGGCTGCATTTCGATGGAGGCGAAATGTTGAGGCCCGTGTACTGTGCGATGTCAGTGCACGTTAAAGAACCCCAGGTGGTCGAAATTTCCGGAGCCCTCCACTACGGCGTCTCTCATAATCAGAACTGGTTTTGGGACGTTAAACCCCACAAATCAACCAATCAATCAATCAACAGCAAACCGGAGTAAACGGATAGAGCGCAAACTGTGAACTGACATTATTCATTTCGTCGGTGCATATATATGCACTTTTCCACGTCCCAAACAAATCGGGAGAGGGAGTGGAGGCAAAAGGAGGAAGGCATGTCAAGATTAACTCACGTGAACAAAAGCTGCGCAGTAAATTGCTTTCTGCATTATACAGAGCAACATAAGTGTCACGCAGTTGTCGCCCATTTCCTTAATATAAAAGGCTTCTAACAGCTCACGCCCTACTCTTTCCATGCTCTTGCCTAGAATTCTTACCTTTTTTGAAAACAGGGCTCGCACCCCCTGGATGAGTTCCAATGAGCGGGCAAGTTCGCTGCTTCTCTTCTTGTAATCGACGCGGCATGCTCCCCTATCCATTAATTCACGCAGCGCCCTGTTTGTCCCACGTGCGGTCGTACGCACGTGAGCGGGATTTGGTACACCGCTGCTGTGGCACATTTCAAGAACGTTTCGGCATGCTTTTTACCGCAGCCCCTTAGCCGTTGTCCGTTCCCGCAGACCCTTGAACATAAGCCGCCAAGAGTTGTTGGCGTAGAAAAAAAAAAGTACCACTTGAACGCCATGCCTGTCTGCCACTCTTTTTCAAATTATGGGCGACTCGGTGCGAAGTTTCTAGGCCACGGCCGTGATGATCGCGGTGGGGAAGCAACGCTCGCTCTCCCCCGGCGAACTCTCTTCTACAGCAGCTGCCCTGGAGTGCGCTTCGACGAACGAAAATCGCATCGCGGCGGCGCGGACTCGCAAAGCGGCAACCAAGCGGCTGCCAAGCGCCGGAAGCGGTCGCTACCTGAAGTTGGTGGCGCCGATGCGCGCTTTAATCGTGACCTTCTCGACCACACGTTCGGGCACAGCTGTAAGGTATGCGGACCGCTTCTGGTTCCATAACAATCTGACCAAGATCTCGACCATCAAGAACGAGCAGTCCCGTGCCGACGCCGTCGCCGTTCTGCAGCGGGAGTTTGCCGCCGACGACGATCACAGTGAGTACGCCGTTTGCTATACGTGCAAAGATATCGTTGGTGGCAGGCAAACTCCCCGCGGTGAGCTTGAGGAACGGCTACCGCTACCCGCCGAAACCCGAGCACCTGCCCGAGCTCAACCAGGTGGAGGAGCATCAGGGGAACCTCGAATGGAAGGACCGTGGAGAAGAAAATAAAAGATTTACACAACTTTAAGTCGACTCATGGCTGCTCCGCATTTCCCCATAAATGGTTCCCTTTATGGAGAAATTTTTTTAATGACGCCAAAAAGTGCATGAAAAGCTATCTGCGGTTTTTGACAGCGCTGTATATAGCTGTGAGGTAAGTTGTGTTCTCGGAGGGATAGCGCATTTCAATTTCTCCAAGTAGTGATTCGCCTGTGCAACAATACGACAAACATTTCTTTTCCATGCGAATAAGAAAACGGGAGCCGTACCGTTATCTCCAGCAATGTGGCTAGTTGTCTGTTTGCCTGGTTTCAGCACCACACATGTTACAAATGAAGTGCACTTGTGCCCCACTGTGATGTCGGAAGACTCCTTTACCAAGGTCTCATGGGCGGCAGATCACCGGCAGCCGCTTGTTTCACTTCATTTTCCAGTGGTTCTTCCCTGGCCTTCCGGCAAGAGTATCGCCTCTTTGTCAGCACTGGGTCAAACGTTTTTCCTAATAGCGCATCTATTTCAGCGGCGGACACTGCACCTCAGCTAGTACACGACGGCCATGAGAGCCTAGTGCGACTTGCGTGAAGTTCACTTTCATCAATACAAGGAAGCGCTCGAGGCTTGCATAATCAAAATGTGGGTCGCTGACATCAGCGGGTTTCTCGACAACAAGCTCGCTACCATTTCTCGCCCCTTTGGCAGAATGACGCAATGCCCCACTTGTCAGCATTATCGTATAGGGCAGAGAATAGCTACATCTATTCAGAAAGGGGAAAGGTCTGATAGCAATGTGGGACAGAAAGAAGTGAGGGACACGGTCGCGATAATAACAGCTCCGTCAATATACGAGCGCTCAATATCTACACAAGTGGCGCAGGAGGCCGATGCTCTTTTGTGACTGCATAGTAATCGTGGTACGAACACACTGGCGATGTTTGCACAAGCATGCCTTTCTATAGCGCAACGTGCTGGCGCGGTAATTATGCGATGCTGCGTGCCATAATAAGGAGACAGAAAGAGGGAACACCACAGGAAAGCCCTTTATCACGGCCTGCCATTGTGACAACGTTCCAATTTGAGTGCACGCGCATTTACACATCTTATGTTTTCTTGACGCGTTTCCCGGCCTTCATTTTGCCAGAGTGATGGAAAAATTTTGAATTTTCATCGAGTTAAGTTTGAGTAAGTGCGAGTAAAAAGGTTCATAAACAATAAGACAAATCGTAATAAGCGACTGTTTAGGTGTTTTGTCTGTGCGATATATCACGTGATTCGGTTAAGGAATTGATGCCATTTCCGCAGCCCTTGTAGGGAGCACGGCTCAGCGTCCGCGGATGGTAGGGGAAAAGGAATGAAAGCGTAGAAAGCAGGTGGCCGTAGCAGCGCAAGCTTCCGGCATTTTGACCATTTGGGTTTCTTCAACGTGCACTGACAACGCGCAGGCCTTTAGAATTTTTGCCTTCACCGAAAATGCGACAGGCGCGGCGGGCTTCGAACCTGGGTCCTTTGGGTTCCGCAATCAAGCGCCATAACGACTATGGACCACAGCGGCGGGCCCACGTTCAGGTCGAGTCCCTTTGCGCAGCGTTAGCGATCCTGCAATGCAGGGCGAACTTCATTACAGAGGCAAATAATTTGAGAGAGGCACACGTGTAGGTCTCTTTCAGATCAAACCAGCGCCGTTGTGCTCGCTACTGCAAAAGCCGTAGCAACTGAATCGTCACAGCGGGCAACCATTGGGGCCGAGGTGTCACGGAGTCGCCCTCTAACGGGAGCGCCTCGCATGCGAAAATAAGAATCTCAGGTAAACAGAAAACACGGTTTATACGAACGTTATCTTCGCGCAATACATACACTGATCGCCCCTGTGCTGTCGCTGCGATGAAGCCCCCCCCTTCCTTTTCTCCTTACTATGATGCCAGTTACACGCTCACTATGACACTACTCACACCCTTATTGCTGTCATACTACGACAAGCACGGCTGCGCTACGTGGCCAGCAGCAACTTTAACGTTTGGTTCAACGAACGAGGCTTCATTTATTGCGACGCCGTTCTATACAAAAGCAATTCTCTAAAAAAGAGCAGCTTGTGATTTGTAGTTTCGAAGCACGCGAGCCTCCAAGTAACATGCTGAAAGCCAGCGTTTATTGTACAATACATTAAATACACCTGTGGAATAAGCTTGGCGGCATATAAATAATACAGAAGGGACACGAAAACATGAGGGATCACAGAAACCAGGGCGGACGTGTCTGTTGCACTCTCTTCAGTTACGCGTCTCCTGCTCCTCGTCTGAAAACAGTTGAGAAAAAGAAGACCGGTTAAAAGCTCGTACGATTAAAATTGCACATGACGGATTTATTCGGTTGAGTCGCAAACCTAATAACGCTTTTAAACTTTTACAAACAGGCAGCGAAAAGCACAGACGAAAGTGTGAACGCACAATGAAACAGGTTTGTAAGAATGCACAGAAGACTGCCGCCTTGTAGACGTGAATATAAAATCAAAACACACACAAACACAGACACAACCACACACAAAAAAGCAAAAGGGGTGGGGGGAGGGGAGGAAAAGATTGCGACATGTCTTTGAAGACGTCGGTCACACGCCGCCATATAGCATGTAGCGAGCAGGCGAGGAAACTACAAAGGACTAACACCTCATATGCTCCAGACTTCAAAAGTATGACCGCAATGCACCAGAAACTACAAACCACAGAAAGCTCGTGCACATGCCATCTCACGGAATCGTCCCACACGGCGCGTGGCTTTCACCTGTAAAGCTTTCGATGAGCAGCCACTCCCGTTTTCTATGGCATTTTCGCCAGCACAGGCTGACTGTCCACGTTACTGTGAAGACGGCATTGGTCACAGCAAACGCTATGTATAACGGGTCGTATGAACCCATGACGTCCCGTATGTAACCTGCGAATAAGAAGGATGTTTTGTGAACGAAGTTAGAGCACTTTACAGATCCGAACACTCACTTGTGAAACATGACGAGGAAGCCTTAGCTTAGTATCGTTTTGTCTAAATAAACGGAAGCGGAATTATTGTTTTCTTTAAACAAACACTCGGATGGTGTTCAGTAAGCTTATTGTACTTCAAAGAAAAGTTAACATTCAGAGACTTCAGAAATAGGACTTTGGACAGGCTGTGATACATTTGAAAAAAAAAAAAAATTGGTCAGGAATACTAAAACAGAAAACAACAAAAAAAAACATCCTGTGTAAAGCCAGCAAGTTGTCATCTATATAGGTAACTCAGTATAATAATAACAGTTTTGTAAACTGTCCCTGTTAAGACGTGTAAAGGAAAATACAATTAGGTGCTTGCAGATTGGTCCTAGCCACATAATTTTCTGAGCGCGGCTATAGAAAACAAGTGTAAATGTTGTAAAAGCTGCACCCAAGTGCTTGACTGATACGTTAAATTTGCCCGCTTAGGTATCCTTACAGATGTATGCAAACTGTGGTATTTGTTTTGGTACACATTTACCAATTTGTAGAATATATGTGCTAGATATTGTGTGTTCTGAGCTGCCAATTCAGGTTTAAGTATATTTCAGGGCCTGGAACACACACACACACACACACACACACACACACACACACACACACACACACACACACACACACACACACACACACACACACACACCTACGCTCACTACAGCCTAGCCTAGCTGTTAACGACCGTTTCCGTGTCGCGCGGTCACGGCGCTCTTTGGCTACCAGTCATTTGTTTTAACCCTTGCGCCGCAATGTCACCGTCATGTGTTTTACATGTATTCGAATGCGTATTGACAAATTTGGAGAAGGCTCACACTGCAGTATCTTCGGCTTGTTTCAAGAGCTGTCTATTAATTGTTACTGAGCAGGCCGGTAGCCAGGCGGGGGTAAGGGAGGGGTGGGGGGGGGGGTTGGACGAGCCTAGGCGCACGGACCCCTCCCGAAATTTTGCTTGAGGTTGGGGGTAGTGTTAATAACATTGTGTAGTCATAACATAAAATTTAAACCTATTAATATCGTTGCATTAAAGATGTCACTTAATGTACAACTGCGATTTTTACCGGAAATAAATAATGAACATGAACGTTTTTCTTATATAGTCAAGGCCATCCCCCACCCTTCCCCCGTTGAAAAGTTCCCGGCTAGGGGTCTGTTATTGAGTAAATTTAGCTTCGCGGAAAGGTTTGCGCGAATCTGAATGATGAGTGCAATTTTGTATGCGTTTGATAAGAATGAAGGTAGCTAACCAATCAGGGGCGGCCGTGCGAGGCAGAGTATTCCAGCGACAAAGTTAGTGATGCCCAGGCTTAGTGGTAGCGATCGCTCGTCGAACAGCTCGGCAACCATGACGGTGCAGGCGAAGATTCGTCCACCACCCGTGACACCCGTGAAGAAGCAGCTGGCCAGGAGAATCCAGTAATGTTTGACGAGCGCCATTACAGCCAGCGAGGTTGCCTGAATGGCGAAGCTCCAGAGCATCAAGGCGTCACCGCTAATCACCTGCGTGAAGGGATTGTGAAAACCGGAACTGCACATGGAAACTGCCAGGAGATCGGACGTCTCTAGGTCAAAGAGGCGCCTTTATCCAAATCACAGGTTCAGAGATGTACAGGAAAAAGGATACGATAGACAAGCGCTTGTCTGCTATCCATTTTAACGCGAAAGCGTTTCTTGGCTAGGTTGGCGAGCGCGCGCACCCAGCTGCCGTCCGCAAAAAGCTTCCGCAAAAGCTGTGCCCGGGAAGCACGTGACCTCTGATGTACGCCAGCACCAACACTCGCCGCAGCGGCAGTCGGCTCGCGCTCCGCTCTGCTGCAGCTACCTGCAGCGGCGTGCGACCGCGTCGCCGCGTTTCTTCGCTGGGTTGGCGAAAGCGCGCTCCCAGCTGCGTGGCGTGGCCGTAGCAGCACTAGGCACACGAACGCGCCACTTAGCCTATCGTTCCTCGCCGCCATGCGTGCCGAGTTCATTCTCGAATTGGAGACACCCACTGAGGCCATCGCGACGTCGAGATGTACGCCCATCGATCTCGCGTTCGCCACCGACCCATACATTGTGCGAGATGTTATGTATGCATCCACCTACTACTCGGATCACAAGGCCATGGCAGTGTCTTGTACACCGGCCAAAGTACGCCGTCACCGGAACGATAAGAGGGTGACGACACCCACGACGCCGCGGCGGTGGTTCGACATGCCCGAGACCTGGCTCGGGCATATCTGCGTACACTACCTGGACGACAAGAGGACATGTGAAGTGTTGACAACACTTAGATGGCATCAACTCATCTAAATAAACACAATCCGCCCTCCCACATTGCCTCATTCTTTATAACGCAACTCGGCAACACCAGTTTGCAGCACCCCTCAGCAACAACAATCTAGCCAAAAGAAACGCTTTCGCGCTCTCATCTCATAAGAATATGCTTAGGGATTGTCGAACTTTTTTATGTCCTTTATATCTGTGAAATAGGATTCCTCATGACTTCCAAACACGCACAAACATCCCAGTCTTTTTCGTACTGTAAGCTCTGGTGGAAAGGCTGCCCTCTCCTTCGTCGATGACAAACACAGCTTACGAGCACGTGGCACGACCACGTCTGTGGCACCGCTCAACCAAGTGTCAGCAACCCTAGACTGTGGAAGTCCCCCATAACGTGCTACACTTCAATCTCTCTGCGCAAAAACGCAGCCGCTTGATACCTCCTCAGCTCGGCCGTAATATTCGAAGTGTAACGAGCAGACAATAAAAGTTCACGGCTTCTTATCGGCAGCCATCGCATACTGACAGCAGAAAATTTGAGGCGGAAAAGAAATAAGGGGACCTTGACCGATTATAACAAGACTCCCGTAAAATATTACACATAGCATCGATAATTATCTTTCGCGGCGGGTTTTCAACTATGCGCAGTTGCAATTTTGTGCTGATATATTTGTTCGTGTTTTCGGTGAAGGAATAATCGTACGTAGTAAAGGATGGGGCCTAGGTCTGCGACACAATGCCTTTCAGCGTAAATTATCGCTGTCTGGTAGTATACTTTAGCTCGGAATTTTTACCAGTAGCAATAATATTTTCCCGTCTGCCGATTCACAGTAATGAAACGCACCTTCGAGTCCAGAATCAAGCCGGTGCCTATCCTGGACACCAGGTCCCCGACGGCGCTAACGGTGACCAGGGCGACGGCTTCATAGCCTCCGAGACCGTTGTCCGTGCCGAAATCGACGGCGGTCAGCAGGAACGAGGAGAGCACGAACAGGGACACCGCACGTGATGCGGCCACGTGAAGGAATTGGGGAGACACCAGCAAGCGCATGTTGCGCGCCAGCCTTTTCGAAGGTGACTTTTCGAGAAGCGAGTCCGCTTCCTGTGGCCGCAGGGTGGGAGGGGTGGACCTGCTTGGAAGATGAGACGCCTTGAAACTCTTCGTGCAGTTCAAAGGGCACATTACATTGGCCTCACTTATGCCGTAGTGAACAAGAAGTAACGCTGCAATACCTTAACACCACTTGATTTTTGTCGGGACTCTTACCTTGACCATTCAAGTAAAGAGCGAATTGGTTAGTTGATGGAACAAAGCAATCTATAAGTAGTCTTATTATCTTACAGAAAAAAGCTCTACGTTCTGTTGCTAACCTCCCTTTTAACGCCCATACTTCACAAATATTCGTTAAACATAAAATAATCAAATTAAACCTGCTCTACGAATATTCCTTAGTAATCTCTTTTAGATCTGATACCATAAAAGGTCGCAGCTATATACGTAGTTTAGCTGACTTACAATTAAATCCTTCGACGCGCCTAAACCGACACTCTGAACATTGGCATGTGTCGAGGGCGCGCACAAATTATGGTTTTGAGGCACTGCGTTATTGCTTGCCAAATACACTGAATAAATTAAAAATTACTTGTGAAAATGTTCGTACGCTCTCTAATATTTCTATTTTAAATATGCTTTATTAGTTTATGTGCGTAGTATTATTTCTGTTTGTATAACTTCTTTCTTCCGATGTATAGCATGTGCGTTGCTGGTTTGTATAACATTATATAACTTCTTTGCTCCGATGTAAAGAATGTGCATTGCTGGTTTAAATTGTCTTGTGGTTTACTTTGCTTTTGTCGTTTTGTTGTCACAGTGAACATTGGGATGTGGGGAATTTGTCAAGCTGCTTCATGCAGCTTTTTTTCCCTGTCCCAACCACTTACTGTACAACTGCACGTGGTAAATAAACTCAACTCAACTCATTTCATATATTTGCTCATATTTTTCCGCCATTCAGCTGAATTTCCACCCTTGCCTACGCTAATTTATTCATTAAAGTTCTTGACTCTCAACGACTGTTAGAGCTAGGCTCTCTTCAACTGTTGCCATACTATATAAACTGAAAGCGGATCGAGAGTTCAACAGAACAAATGTAAAAAAAAAAAAAAAAGCTGTAGCGGTGCTCACAATAAACACTGCTGACCCGCCGCGGTGGTCTGTGGCTATGGTATTCGGCTGTTGATCTGAGGGCCGCGGGTTCGAATCCCGGGCGCGGCGTCTGCATTTCGATGGAAGCGAAACATTGAGCACCGTGTGCTGGTGCGATGTCAGTGCACGACCCCAGGTGGCCGAAATTTCCGATGCCCTCCACCAGGCATCTCTCATAATCACAGCTGGTTTTGGGACGTAAAACCTCAGAAATCAATAATAAGGACTGCCGATTCTTGACTGTCTAAAATTAAGAACGCCTGGTAATCGTCGTTGCTTGAGAACACCGACACGGCCTCCTTACTGCAGGTAGGATGACTGACTTTTGCTACATAGAGACACATAACCTCTTGTCGCAAAATTCTTAGGCTTCAACATTGCACTTCATTGCTTGAGTGATGAACGAGGGGCAGTATTCAAACGCAATTTCTCGGCACTTTTTTCACGAGAGTTAAGGTGTTGGAGGCTCCAATTCACCCTTGCTGTCAAGAGATAGCGAGCGTTTCCACTCCACAATTTTCCTTTTAAACATCCTTGGTATGTATTATAATGGACATCGACGCGCGCGCTATGGGCTTCCGGAGTTCCTTATGCTGACAGGAGACTAACGTGAGTACAAGGGCAGCCAGCGGATTATCACGTGCGTATTTCATTTACTGCCACCTCGCTCTGTTGGTGATACTAAATACTACTTGAGCTGAGCATGCGGTCTACGTAGCGCAGGCTGCATATGCAGCTTTCGCTCCTTAGACTGATTTCTAAAGCCAGCAATATAAAGCCGTGACATGCAGCATGGTTTTATGTGCTCTCAAACAGCGCTAATATTCTGTGATCTGATGTTGAGACCGTTGGAACGTGTGTAAGAATCCAGATGGTATAATCGTTCAAACTACGCACTTTTCGTCTCTAAAGACAACCCAAACTCTTTTACGAGTAATCTATGAACGACGCACGTACAGGTGATTATTGCCACCCGACTTGCTGGCAGCAATTCTTTTTTTTTCTTTTTTGAATTCGTCATGTAGGAGGAGAGTTAATAGGAAATTGCCGGAGGGATTTGAGCGCGTTCGCTCTTTCGTACCGACGAGTGCGCTCGAAGCTACACATGGGAGGATGACAAGAAAAAAAAAAAATAAGAAAGAGCCACGTCACCGCAAGTCATGAGCTTGAGTACATTTTCTTCGTTTTTTTTTTTAATGTGTTCGCACACTTTCGGTATGATGACAAGCACGCCGATATACAGTCACTGAACAGCTTTTACGTGCTGCTGTCAGGGTGGCGGCACTCCGAAGATAGGCCACGGCAACTACGCAGCACAGCGTTATTGCTGCGCTAAACTCAGGCCGAGACATAGAGTGCAATGTACGAGTGTACCGGTAGGTTTGTAAAAGACATGACATTCATCGGCGAGTCGTAGCGGGCTCAGTACAAGACTACCGAATCAAGCACGTAGTGCTTGAAACAACACGGGTGTAGTAGGTCGGCTGCCGCCTCACAGGAATGCGGGGAGAAACAAAACAATATTAAGCGGAGGATTTTTGATAGATGCTAGAAGTGGACGTGAATACGTTCTTCAAGAAACACAAGAATAGGAAGTGGACGTGGAAAAGCCCTAATGGGGAAACAAAGAATGAAATTGACTTTATAATGTGCGAACAACCAGGTATAATTCAAGACACAGAAGTAGTGGGGAAGGTAAAATGCAGCGATCACAGACTAGTAAGGGCAAAGATTGTACTTAACCTAAAGAAAACAAGAACTAAATTATTTACTAGAAAAAAATGTAATGTAGAGGTAATCAGAGTGAAGGACGACGAATTTAAAGTCGCCCTATGCAACAAGTTCGAGGCCTTAGAAGAAAACGGTGACGATTTAGAACAAATAAACAAAACCATAACGAAAACAATCCTTGAAACCGCGATAGAAGTCGGGGGTAAAACAACAAAGCAAGCAAAAAGTAAGCTGTCCCAATCTACCAAGGACTTAATAAAAAAACGCCAACAAAAGAAAGTAACTTCATCAAAAGATAAGATAGAATTCGCAGAACTATCAAAATTGATCAGTAAAGCCAGGCAAAGAGATGTAAGAAACTTTAACATGAGAGAAATAGAGAAAGCAGTAGAAAAAGGCACCAGCATTAAATAGGTCAAAAAGAAACTGCAGTTAGGACAAAACAAAATGCATGCGCTAAAAGATAAACAAGGTAACGTTATCAACAGTTTCACCGAAATAGTAAAGGTAGCAGAAGATTTCTACTCGGAACTGTACAGCTCTCAGACAGACCATACAACCATAATAGAAATAGAACCAGAGGAGAACACCGAAATTCCATGTATAACCGCTGACGAAGTCAAAAAAGCTGCCAAAGGCATGTACCGCGGTAAAGCAGCTGGTGACGATGGTATAAAAGCCGACTTGATCAAAGACGGAGGAAATATTGTACTTGAAAAACTTGCATCGCTCTTCACGAAATGTATCAAGACATGTAGCGTACCGCGCAGCTGGAAAAATGATAATATAATCCTTATCCACAAGAAAGGTGACATAAAGGACTTAAAGAATTACAGACCAATCAGCCTACTCCCAGTAATATACAAGCTATTTACAAAGGTAATTTCTACGAGGATAAGAGAAACACTCGACTTTAACCAACCGAGAGAGCAAGCTGGTTTTAGGAAAGGTTACTCGACAATGGACCACAGCCACGCTATCAACCTAGTAATTGAGAAGTACGCGGAATATAACAAACCTCTTTATATGGCGTTTATCGACTACGAGAAAGCATTTGACTCCATAGAAATACAAGCAGTTCTAGAAGCTCTAAGTCGACAAGGGGTACCTGGCGTATACGTGAAAACCATAAACAACATATACAAAGATTGCACAGCCACACTACTCCTACATGAGAGAAGCAGAGAAATTCCGATCAGGAGAGGTGTGAGACAGGGAGATACAATATCCCCGATGCTATTCACTGCATGTTTAGAGGAAGTCTTTAAACGTCTAGACTGGGAAGAAAAGGGCATTCGAATAGACGGAGAATATCTGAACAATTTACGATTCGCAGACGACATTGCGCTCTTTAGCAATGATGGAGACGAACTACAAAACATGATTGATGACCTAAACAGGGAAAGCATTAAAATTGGATTAAAAATGAATAGGCAAAAGACCAAAGTTATGCTCAATAGCTTAGCTAAGGAACAGGAATTTAAAATCAACAATGAACCCTTACAATGTGTAAACGAATATGTATATCTGGGACAGTTAATATCAGGAACTCCTACCCAGGAAAAACAAACTAGAAGAGAAGCTCAGGGGAAGATGGATGCTTGAATCGATGAACAAATCGCAAGGTACGATTTAAAACAGGGAATGTCGCGGGAGCCAACGTTTCGATAAGCGGACTTGTCTTCGTCAGGGCGGCAACAGTTGCCGCCCTGACGAAGACAAGTCCGCTTGTCGAAACGTTGGCTCCCGCGACATTCCCTGTTTTAAATCATACCTTGCGATTTGTTCATCTACCCAGGAAAAAGAAATTCTTCGTGGAATAAGGATGGGCTGGAGCGCATTCGGAAGGCATTACGAAATCATGACCGGAAACTTACCGCTCTCATTAAAGCGAAAAGTATTCAATCACTGCATTCTCCCAGTACTAACGTACGGTGCAGAAACACGGAGAATAACGAAAAAACTAGAGATGAAACTAAGGAGCCCGCAACGTGCAATGGAAAGAAAAATGATAGGGGTAACGCTAAGAGATAAAAAACGAGCGGAATGGATCAGAGAACAGACAGGAGTAGCCGATATTATCTTATCAATTAAAAGAAAGAAGTGGACCTGGGCAGGACATGTCATGAGGAGAAAAGATAACAGATGGACAGTAAGAGCGACGGAATGGAGACCACGAGAGGGGAAAACGCAACTGAGGTAGGCAAAAGGTTAGATGGAGCGATGAAATTAAAAAGTTTGCGGGCATAAAGTGGAACCAACTCGCTCAGGATAGGGTAGATTGGAAATCGTTGGGAGAGGCCTTCGTCCTGCAGTGGACCTAAACAGGCTGATGATGATGATGATGATGATGAGGATGATGATGATAAGTGCTAAGATAAAATTGCTTCTTTGGCGTTTATGAAGAAAGAGGCACGTACGTCTTTATTTATTCAACTAGCCAGACAACAACGTGAATATCACCAACGATTCTTTCGCCATCATAAACTCAGCCAATGACTGTGACTTTCCTTTCGTCTACGTAATTTGCCAAGAGAAGAGCTAGTGATCTTTAGCTGCCTTTGAAACAAAATTGCATCTTCAGTGCTTGCGTGCTGTGCAATAATATTTGTCTCTCATAATCACACGAACTATGAATGCTGATCGGCGGGCAGTGTTTTCTGACCATGTTCAAAACGTGTTGCGAGATCCCAAAAAGTGTTGAACTTATTATTCCTATGCCAGGGCCCTTATCAGAAGTATCTTACACCTGAATTCTACGCCAAATAATATTTCAATCAATTCGGACGCTGGGCACATTGTTACTGATGTGCAAAGTTCATTTACAAAAAAAAAAAATCACTGCATCTCCACTAATGTGAATCATGACGAGTGGCGAAGCACTGGGCACCTTACCGGTATATCACCATACGTCACTGGCACGCAGCCACTGCGAATGTGAAATGAGTGCCATAAATTTCACATACATACAAATGTACTGATTTGGTTCCTCTGTAATGCTGTTGCATTTTAGTGCCCTTGTTATAAGTCGTATATCGTCTTGAGTTCTGTATGCACATACACACATATGTTTCGCCTATATAGCAACGGTTTTCAACGTACCGCGACAGCGAGAGCCAACGACAAAGCTGTCATAAGGTGCTGCGGTGTTTCGCACAGGAAACGTCAGTGGCTGCTGATGAGCTTGCTTTACCGTGGCCACGCCGACAGCCCGGGCGCATTAGCAGAAACTCTTTAGAATCATTTCTGACCCGACAACCCTACGCCGTCTGGTTGCACTGCCTCCAGGATCGGCCCACGCTGCTGTGCTGTGCCGTGACGGACGGACAACGCGGACGGACAAGGCTAGACCCTAAGGTGCTTCGCCCCTAAAACGTGCAGAACGCGCGCGCTATGGGAATCGGTGTCGAGCGAAGCAGTCAACGTCGAAATTGCCTATGATGAATTGTGTTACGAATGATACCTTTGTGTTCCGAATGAGATGTTTCTGGAAAGGGCTTTGGTGGATGTACGCTTAATGAGGGCTGCCGTGTTTGTGTCAAGCGATGTTAATGCGGGCCCAGATCTCGCCAATAAAAAGGAAAGCGGTCACTAAGGTTAACTTCTCCACACGTAGAGCTTTACTGTGGTGAAGCCAGCTTCGAGGAGCCTGCTTTGAAGCTTGAGTACTCTGGACCGCATTTATCTGGCTGTTACACTCTTAAAAATGAATGTGACCATCTAGATCCTGTCATTCCTACATTGGATTTTATTATCTTTCACATAACTTACGTTGAGAGTCTATTGCACGTCAGATGTAGGTTATGTTAGTCGCTGACCACGGAAACCTGGCAAAATTTTCGTCATTAGGAAATGTTTGTCTGCCACACTAACGAATAAGTGAATAAGGGTTATGGGTCTGCGTCATGGGGAATTATGTAAGAACAAAAAGAAAACAGATACATTTTAGTAATTTTATCAATAAAGGCAAAATATGGGCAAGAACACCTTCTGCGAATAAACAGAAAGTAAGCAGGAAATTCACTGCAACGCGAAATTTGAGAGCAGCGGCAGAAGAAGCAGTTTCAGCACCTGCATTGCTCGTCGCCCAGAAGGAAAGCGCGAAAGCTGAAGGCGTGGCTCGCGTGGAGCGCGTTCTCTAGTTGTGGCGGTGCACGCGCCTGTGCAGTGGGTGCTTTGTTTCAACGTGTGTTATTAGTGGACACGCTCCCCGCAAGGCTTATTAAGGACGTCATGGGCGACAGGGTAACTGATTGATTGATTGTGGTTCGGAAAGGACGCTAATTTCTGCAGCCCATGTAGGGAGCACGGCTAAGCGTCCGTGGGGGTGGGGGAAAGGGAGTGAAAGAGATAGAGAGAAAGGCCGTAGTGGAGGGCTCCGGAAATTTAGACCACCTGGGGTTCTTTAACGTGCACTGACAACGCACAGTACACGGGCCTCTGGCATTTTGGCCTCCACCGAAAATGCGACCGCCGCGGGCGGGATCGAACCCGAAGCTAATACGGCGCCATCTCGTAGCGTGGATTATGTCTCGTGCGGCACCGCATTTTTCCTACCACCGTTTCGCCATGCCCCTTCGTGTTTGGCTGCACGTTGCTGCTCCATTTTCCTCTTCTAGATAATAGGCAGTAACTGTAGTGACGAGGGACGGCCGGCGCTGTAGCCGTATTGCCAAGTGCCATATTCTTGTTCAAGTGCTGCCCGCTGCTTTTGTGACTAGTCCTTTGCTCGCTTTGTAGTTTGTTCACTTCACTATTTAATGTTGTATAGTTAGTGTCCATGTAACAATTTATCTTTCATTAAATAAGTTTCTTAATACTCATTTATAACCTTTCGGCGTCAAACACATGGTGAATAGGGTCAATAAGCGCTGCAAAATTTGCATCTATAACCACGCACAAAATGTAATAAAATCGTACAAGGCTGTGGCAGGAACTGCGAGGAGGCATCGTGAACGTTTCCTTGAAACATTCAAATTAGTCACTGTCGCTGGCGAGGACGACAGTTACTTACCTGGCAGCCGTAAACGATTCGACGATGCTCTTGGAACAAGAGTGTGCGAACGACGCAGCTTGAAAACTGCTCCCTCTTGGCCGCCTGACAACTGCTGGTGGCTTGGACACCTCTGAGCCGCTGCGACCTCTGGGGCAGTTGTCATCGCTGCGGGGGACACGGTCGACGAAGATGCAGCCGAACAGCATGTTCAGGTGCAAGGCGCCCAGTATGAGCAACGCTACGCGGAAGTCGAAGGCTTGCCGAAGCGCCTCGACGATCAGAGGGGAGACGAAGCCGGACACGGCGGTCACCACGAACAGCAGGCCCATGGCAGTGCCTCGATACCGGACGAAATGCCGGGCCACCACCGTGAATGGCAGCAACTCTTCGCAGGCCACGCCCAGGCCTGTGCGAAATAAGGAACATAAAACATCGGGGACAAATGTTAGAACGCTCAACTTTCGGTGGTTGTGACGTTCTGAACAACAAGCTGCCGTCACAGGCGTCGCAGGTGATAAATTATAATAACGATACGAAAATCATTCTGAGCCCTAAGACAAAAAAAGATGTGTCTACCAGAAGCAAAGCGCTTTTGTGACTCGACAGTCGTTTAAAGCTGAAGGGGGGAAGGGCGGGGATGAGTTCCTCGAAGAAAAAAAAAAACAGAGAAGGTGAGTAGGCGCAAGTGTCGCTCACACCGTTTTGCAGTCCATACCTGTTATTCAACGTATACTGTTAATTTTATCCATACCGTATTGCATTCAAAGAGACCAAGCCGGTGCGTGTTCGCATAAAGAAAATATTACCTTGCAAAAAGCTAAACGCAGTCGATGCAAAACGCACAGGGTAAATCTCAATGTTATAAATGAATGCACAGCAACAGTAATGGTGGGCACGAAGAGTCAGAATAACATAATCAGTTTAAAGAAAACCACAAGCAACTACGCATCAAAAGGGGCTCGACTGCAAGCTAAATAACACGCGCATTACCAGATATTAGCGGGCAATGGGCTGCTATCATGAATCGTGCATGGGGGAAAAAAAAAAGAGGAGACTATTTATGAACTATTACGTGCATGCAAAACAAGGTTTTAAGTGGTGATCGTATGATTTCTTAGGAAACGCGACGTGAAGGGCATCACGCATGCCATGGAACCAGTATATAAGAAGTGGGGTAGCTTTGACCTTACGGCTTTTCTTCGAGTCGGTATATAGTTCAGAAATATTATTCTCATACGCAAGTTTTAATGCCGTCTATCAATTTATAGTTGCCTAAACTAAGGCATACCGTCTCTGCACCATTTCAAGTCTGCGTCTGTGTCACAACTCGCATGGGATCCTGTAGGGATCTCATATGTTGCAACAACGCTGATATTTTGGGAGGATAGTACTTTATCTATTAGCACCTTTACATTGGCATGCCGTTTCGATGTCTATGCCTCAAATAATGAACCTTACATTTGGCAGATAAAGAAATTTTATCAGTGGGAGACCACTGCATGTTTTTGCTATTTATCACTCCGTGAGTTCTTGTACTCGTCGGCTTATTTGATTTCAGCACCGTTAAGCGGCTGTTTCGTTTTATCAGGAGAAGAGAAATTGATCATCCACTGTTTAATAGCATGCACTCCGACACGCTCCTTCATGTACACGGTTGAGGCCATTGTTTATGCTAATTTGATCGCTGGGCTCGTACTTTTCATGTACAAGATGCAGCCAGAGAAGAAGAAGAAGACGACGACGACGACGTTTAATGAAAGGATCCTCTGGCCTGCCACTCCTCAACCAACAAGCGTATTTTAGCACTGCAACCCTGGCGGTGGTTACGTCCTCTACACAGCTGTGAGAAAGAGCGGGCCCCGATGGGCTACATTACGGAGCCCCAACTGCACTTCAATATCTGTAAATTAAAATGAGCTCTATAAGTATAACGCAATCTAGAAGGTACTAAACAAGGAGAGGCCTGTGCTGACTGACTTCATAACTGAATAAACAACACGATAGAGTGCTTCGGATAAGTGTCTAGGAAGGCAGCAATGTCATGAAATATGGTCTAAAATGTTGTCTAGTGGTGGACAGTAGCCTCTGCAAAAATCATGTTGTGGGACTGAAAGCGTCTTGTTAGGTGCTTAGTAATCAGTGGTGAGATACCTTCGAGAATTGCGCAGCACCCTGAAATCAGCGATAAGAGAAAAAGAAACTTTTAATTAGCAATAGATCGCTCTTTTTATGAAAGGTTATAACGCGAGAAATACCACTCAGCAGTCCAGCGCTCTTTCTTTCTTTCTTTCTTTCTTTCTTTCTTTCTTTCTTTCTTTCTTTCTTTCTTTCTTTCTTTCTTTCTTTCTTTCTTTCTTTCTTTCTTTCTTTCTTTCTTTCTTTCTTTCTTTCTTTCTTTCTTTCTTTCTTTCTTTCTTTCTTTCTTTCTTTCTTTCTTTCTTTCTTTACGCGTCAATTTTGGGGTAGAGTAAGTTACAGCTGGATATGAACAACGCTGCAGAAAAGGCACCAGATATTGCTCTTTAGTCTCACCGTAGAGGACGCCGTACAGAAAAATGAGGAGTCCGAGGTTTTGTGCCAGGGCGCACGCCATCACAGGCAGTGCGCATAGAAGGGCCCCGGCCACAAGCAGGACCCGGTCCGAAAGCCATAGGCCGAGCAGCCCGTACAGAGGTCCTGCGATGCGAGTGGTACGACCAGGGGTTGTGAGCGGAACGTCAAGCAGTGCATGTGCTGTACCGTTTCACATGCGCGTAATGACAAGACAAAGCGCAGCAAAAATACCGGCGCTTAGGCGAAATAATTAATGAGCGCCGTAAAAAAGAAATAGCTTGTTTACAGCACCGCGTATTATAATGGAAAGCTGGCGTCCATCTCATACAGTGCACGAATTGAATTAGGCGCCTACGAGTACCATAAAGAGTGCTCCCGTCGTCCTGGCCCTGCCACAGAACTCAATGCCACTGCGTCTTCAACGCAGGCGCTCCACAAAAGAAGTTATCCTCTTAAGCTTGCAGTGGGTGGCCTGAAGGCTTCTTAGCCGATTAATTAGTGCATTGACGAAAAGCGACCCACGGGATTACGTTTACTCTTATTCAAGCTATTCTGATCGCTTAAGTTACTTGAGGTAGGGACCTTACACTAACTTGCCAAATAAAATTCCTTCCGTAGGAAGGCTATGTGCGCGGCAAGAATGATGTTAGGCGATCGGAAAGAACACGATACGCAGAACCCCTGCACATGTAAGTACCACAGAGCTGCGACATGATGATGGCGATCGTGAGTGGCCACGACGCTTCCTCGCGGTTGATGTGCAGCATGTCCATGAATCCGATGTACATGACGGACTCGGACTTGGTCAACATCATGCCGAAGAAGACGAACACCGCCGCGCAGGCTGCCACGGGCCAGCAGGCCCGGGAGTCCGGAAGCGCCATTCTCTGCCAAGGGGCCCTGCCTAAGAGCAAAAGGAAAAAAAGAATGCGAGATTGTGGTACAGTGCACAGCTCACGCGAAGCTAAAGCGGGGAAACATTGAAGTTTTCTTTACGATTATGATAACCACTGTAGGTTTGCACAATTAAATAAAGCATATCATGCCCGCCTCCTCCCATAACGGAGTCGAAGAACCGCTTCAAGTACACGTCGCGAGAGGAGCTTGTGCAAAAATGAGATGATCCATCTAGCACAGATGCTATAGCTCGTTTTCTATTTACAAGGCTGTTGATGTGCTGTTGACGTCAGCCAGGACTCCTACTGTTTGTGCGCCGAGTATTCAAGGATAGCGATTCGGTTTCATTTAGCCAATATCAGTTTCAGTGACCATTTGCAATCGCATTCACACGCCCCATCGTCAAATATATCTATATCGCGGACAAAAGCGCCCAGTATCCGACGTCTTCGAAAAAACAGGAAACTTGCAACCTAATCGGTCGCCTCAGCTGTATGTGCTCAATTTTTCTGCGTACTTGTTTATCCATCTAAATTAGAGCGGTCATACATTAGCGCAATCGAAATTCGCATTCGCTGTAGACGCTGCCAAAAACATTTCTTCCCGACAGTTGAATTTCCATAGAGTTTCCTGCTAAAATACTAGAGCGAAATGTGGCGCTAGTGTCTGTGGGAGTTTCAAATCAGGCGGTTGAGCCAGCCTGGGAATGACAGGTATGACATGGATTTGCCTAGTCTTCGTTCTTCTGGCTTCATATGTCTTTGCCACTTCTAAAAAAATAGGTCGTTTACGACGAAATAGTGCAATAAAACAGAAAATTTTGGAATAACTATGTGCGTGCGCAGGTACTAGTTTCTTTTTCGCGGTTATAAACATACTAAGCGCTCAGAAATTTAGCAATATTGTGCAATATGGCAATATTGCCTCTTATACTTGCGCACAGATTCAGCAGCGTCCATGGATGTTGAAGTTTTACATATAGTTATGTTCGAACTCAAAATAAAGAGTTATGCTCTTTTAGAAAAGGTAGAAGGTAGGTGAGTCTTCTAAACCTAACAAACGTGCTTTCGCTCGCTTCGCAGTGCAAGTGCTCCCCTGCCTTCTTACAAACTATATGGGTCATGCCGCTGCGTGAGGCCGTTGCAGAAGCGCAGTTATCCATAGCGCAGTATGGTGGTTAGTTTCGTGCAAAAACGTGATGTTAAATAAGCAGCCGTGCCGCTAAACTCCGTCAAAAACTGCGCCTGAGCTCTGATTTGAGCTGACCGTTCGAATGTCATCCGCAGGCGCGTCTGCCTATCGCCAACTGGGCGTCTACTTCGCACGATAATTGTGCGCCTGCTTGGCGCATTCTGTTATCGTTGAATTAATCAGACAGCGGAATTGGAATGCTCTAGTACAAGATATACGGACAGACTTGTCACAAGGGGTGTATGTCAGCCGTGAAAGCGACCCTACGCTTACAGGTTATGTCCCACCTGATACAAAAAAAAAAAAACAGCAAATTCGCATCGATAAGTTTCACGAGACACAGCGCGAATATTTCTAAAGTCGGGTAAGACACCGCTGCAAATAATATGTGTATCATGGAAAAAACAGCGCGAACACAAGGACGATGAAAAAAAGGAACACACACCACACCACGGAGTTCTCCGTGGTGTGGTGTGTGTTCCTTTTCTTTTCTTTTTTTTCATCGTCCTTGTGTTCGCGCTGTTTTTTCCATGATGCTTGACCAACTAGCCTGCAAGTCCATCCTAATATGTGTAGCCATCCATCAGCAAACACAACAACGAAACAGACTGCACGGCACCTCATCATTGCAAACGACAGTCTGATGATCTCTAGCGGTAAAACGTACAACTACAGCCGCTGCATTCGTCGCGTAATGAAAAGGTGTAGTAATGTCACTCGCGTGACTGACGCTAAAAAGCAGGAATAAACAGATCCACCAGAACGTTTGAAGCCGCAGGCACGAAGGACAAATCCATGTCATTCCTGTCATTCCCATGGAATCTTCACGATCGCAGCGCCAGTTTTCCCTCCAGTATTTTAGTAGGAAACTCTATGCGAATTTCAGGTTCGGTTGTCCACTGAATTTTGGCTTGACACAGCCACAAACAACACCTTTATGGCACCCTCCTGCGCGTTATGCTGTGGCTTTGATAAGTTTCTTACGGCTGTTCGCTGCGCCGAATCATAGTGAGGAATATGTCGACTATTTTTAACGCGATAGCGTTAAGGAGCTCGTCTCGCAGAAATTCCGGTGTCGGTGTAGGCGTCGTTGGTAGTGAGCGAAAAATCCGCTTTGTCCGCGATCGAAAATTCGAGGTAGATGTAAATAGAGAAATAAGGGAAAAAACTTTCGGCAACGGGGGATCGAACCTGGGGCACGTTGCTCCTGAACGCGATGCGCTACGCGCTCGGCCACCCCGCATATATCCTCCAGCCTTCTTCATCTTGAGGCGGGTGCAGCGCATTCGTCTTTGTCCGTGTTTCGTGTAGAGCTGCACCCCGCCTTAAGATGGACCACTACCAACTAGCTCAAGTCTCAATTATAATGGTGCCATCTTCATCGGCGAGGTTTGATGGTGCCTCTATATGTCAAATGGCGCAAACGACGAAGGAGGCAACACAGTTACACAAGTAGCTCGCATTCTGTGCCCAGTGGTGTCGTGAAAATTACGTGCCTAGGCGACTGGAGAGCATGTCAAGCGGGAGAGAGCGCGATGAGAATGGGACGAAGCATGATCTCGCTTTCAACTTTTAAGGCCAAGCTTAAGGGTCCTACAATATTTTCTTTCGCCTTTTAAAGGTGTAACGAAGTGGAGTGGCGCGGTATTTCGTTATTTCGTGGTATTTTCGTGACGTGCATATTTACCCGCAGCTGTAGAGGCGGCAGCTTAGGCAGAAAGCTCTCGAACGCGCACCCTATAACCATGTACCTTCGTTTATAGAGCTTCAATTTGCAAAGTGTAGAAGAACTTGCCATTGGGCGAGTCTATGTGGTCGCTCGCGCTTTTACCTACTTTTATTAACAATAGGTAAAGAATGCGCGAAATAACGACCACATGGAGTAGGCACTCGGACTAGTTTGCTCATAAGGAGACGGTGTGGAATAAAAATTATTCGTAAGTCTGCACTCGTCCGTGTGCCTGGCCTGTGTGGTCGTTAGTTTGCCCAGTTTTTAACTATTGTTAATTTGCAAAGTCGTGGCGTTTTTGGACCATGAGGTCTGGGCTCAAATTTCACCCAAACCTAATTTTTTTTTTCCCAGCTTAAGTACTTCAATTTCGGGCCACCTTGGTGGTACAGTGCTTTTTGTGCTCGGCTGCTGACCCGAAAGACGCGGGTTCGATCCCCGCTGTGGCGGTCGCATTTTGATGAAGGCGAAATCCACGTGTACTGTGCGATGTCAGTGCGCTCTGAAGAACACCAGGTGGTCGAAATTTGCCGAGTCCTTTAACTATATGGCGTGCCTCATACTTATAACATGGTTCTGGCATGTCAAAAGCCCGCAATTATTCATAATTACCTTGCTTGCATGAGCTGTATTTTGAAGTATGACATCCGACCGAGTATTATTTAGACTCTTTCTATTCTTCGTATTGATATAGGGATTATTTGCTCGCCGTCAAAGCCGCCGTCAACAGGCTTTCTGCGACACGGTCTTCTTGACGCTATCACGCTAACATGAGCACAATTATAGTCTTTGAACCAAGACCATTCCATAGAGGGGCATAAGTCTTACAGGGGAATTTCGAACGCATAATCAATTAAGAAATAAGATGTCAGAAATCATGGCCTTAAAGTGAGTGCTTTTGGACATTTGTTGCAATTTACGAATCGCGACTTGTACATACAGGGTCTGCCCGAAAAATAATTTTCACTCTTACGTCATACGTATTCGTTTCTAAAGCGTGCAACCAAGCGCATTAGCATTCTAGTTATATAGTTGCAATGCGCAAAACGGTCTTCTAATAGAGAAGTAGGCGAGACTAACTGAACGCCCTGTGTTGTTGAGCTAACCGCAAAAACACATTTGACGAAGTTTTGACGAATCACCCCTCGAAGCCACTGCCACACGCACCATTCATTCTGATTCGCCTTGTCAGTGGCTGGCACCAAATAATAAATTTCAGTTTCTGTCATAAAGCGAATAGTTCATAGCGTCGAGTCAGTTATAGATTTTCGCCCCGCCACGGCGGTCTAGTGGTTATGGCGCTCGGCTGCAGATCCGAAGGCCGCGGGATCGAATCTCGGCTGCGGCGGCTGCATTTCGATGGAGGCGAAATGTTGAGGCCCGTGTGCTGTGCGATGTCAGTGCACGTTAAAGAACCCCAGGTGGTCGAAATTTCCTGATACCTCCACTACGGCGTCTCTCATAATCAGAGCTGGTTTTGGGACGTTAAACCCCACAAATCAATCAATCACATCAGTTATAGATGTTCATTTCTCATGCAAGTTACACCCCCATTTCCGGTTGGAATTTCGGCCAAAGAACTCGACCTGTGCTATCCCCCACGTGCAGGCATTGAAAAATGTGTACAAGAAACATGCGGTTACAGGGCGAACGCTGTACCTCAAAGTTATTTGCGACCCACCTTTTAGGCGCACCTTGAGAGCTGTGGCGAAGACAGCCGATTAGCGAATGTAGGGCCCTACAGCTGCGTCGTAGCAAATCTGTTCATCACTGCTGGGCATCGATTCACTACGTAAGTGTAATCCACTCCTCGGAGGGTTCTGCCTGCAGGTGCCGAACAAGAGAACGTAATGTAGACAGCCTTCCGGGGTCCTTCCAGATGAATAATAATAATAATAATAATAATAATAATAATAATAATAATAATAATAATAATAATAATAATAATAATAATAATAATATCAAAAACTTAGCTGTCGCGACTCGCGCTTGAAACTGTCACGTACACCAACTGTTTCTTGGACAGCGACGCCGTGCGCTCTGCAACTGACCCGCGGACCGCACTGACAACATGACCGTGAGTTCCCAGAAACGCAGTTATCGAATCAAGTTCTGCTTATCATAAAAAAAAGAGGGGGGGGGGGGTGATGCGGAGGAGCGAGATCTCAGCAGAAGCGGTACATGAGAACTTAAGGAAAATTCAGACGTGGCCTTAACGTCTATCTAGTCGGGCTTTGTCCGCCCTGACCAAGACAGCATGCCAGCAGGCTTCAACCATAACAACCCACGGTCATGCCTCACTCCTTCTCCGACCGCATCTACCGTCCGACCCCCGCGTGACGTAGCACAGCGGTATCTGAAAGCGGCCGTGTCCGATGTCCCCACGAGGGCGATACCTCGGCGAGCGAGTAAATACACGAATGCGCGCAAAATTATCTCAGAGGTGACGGGCGGCGCTCGCGGAGTCTTGGCAGACCCTCTGGTGAAATGAGCCAGGATACGTCAACGCACGCACGCACGCACGCACGCACGCACAGCAGACAGTTCAGTTAGCTTATAACTGAATATGCGACAATCCACCCATGCTAGAAGGGCTTTCTTCGCACATATTTGAAATTGTGCGATGTCGTCATAAAGGGCCTTGCCCTAGATGGGATACTTCTTATAACCCCCATAGCCCAGTGACTTCGTGCATTTGCATTATCGCATTTCTGCAAATCACAGGCCTTGACTAGTGGCTGCGAAATGACTGTATGACAGCTTTTGTTTGCGTTTTACAGTGAAGCTGTATACCTTTCGGTTAAAGATTTCACGGCGCAAACAGAAAAAGCCAGGTTAACACTTGAAGGCAAACGGCATATCTTTGTTTGCAATCAGGCATGCAGCTCAATATTCACGAATAATAATTCCCCGCGAACGAAGGCTTCTCGGTGAAACAAAATGTCATGCGTTAGTTGTGGAAACTAGTATTGTAGATTAAAAGAATATGAGTGTATTCGCAGCTTACATGACCGCACCAAGAAGATCTTACTGAGAAACCTTGTGCCACTTCTGTGCCCGAAAAGAAAGAGACCAAACCACAAGGAAAGAAAACCATCAAACAAGCATCAAGTCCGCATGTTGATGACTAGTTTGTCGTGGGGGCCGCTAACGGAGTCTTTCCTACCTGGTCACCTCCGCGACTTTATGTGGAGGCTAGGGTGGTGTGCGCTCCCCACACTCGACCGCCTGGAGCGATGGAGAATGGTGCAGTCAGCAACTTGTCCGAACTGCCGACTTGAGGAATCTAATCAACATGTTGTGAGGCAATGTGTAGTTGCTCGAATTTTCTGGAGGGCAGTGAACGCCGGATTTCGTGGACTCGGTGTAAATCGCTTCGTCTCTTCTGAGCATTGTTCGCGACGTCGTTTTGCTCGCCTTCTTATTGTTGCAGGTGCCTATGGCGCAACCGCTGCGCGGCGGTTGCAATAGGTCGTCGCCATCACGCTCTTTTTCCCATCCTAATTTATTCAGAGCTTCTGTCTGTTCTGTCGGATGTAGTGTTCTTTCTCGGTGAGGAAGAATTCCTTCGGCACTGGTCCTTGCCCCTGTGTGTCGGTGTCTGATAAACGCGTGAAGCTGGCACGACAACGATGCCACTGGCTTGTCGCAATCCGAATGGTATACCGAAATGACCTCTTCCGTCGCATAGCTCAAGCTCCCGCGCGTCTGTTCGACCGCTATTTATGCTAATCCACAGCGCGTTTGGCGACATTGTCGCGCGTATATATACGCGGGAGTATACTCAAGGTGTATACACACCTCCGTAAGTTCCAGGTTCTTAACCGACCGGTGTGGTGCATCTGCTATCGACCCTTCCACATGTCAGAAGAAAAGGGAAGCGACACGTAATGCTGCTGTTCTCGCACTCTGCCGAGTGTTGACACCGATGTCTCCGTTACGTGGGTCTGCGTATCTCGCTACCCGTACTGCGCTTCATGTAGTCAGAGGACGTTACTGCGCAAGCACAAATCTCTGTGCACCCCTGTTTTGGGACCAGCAGTTCAAGTAAGATAAGGCACTCATCGCCTCCTATTGTCATCTGAAGTCGACCTCGCCTGTGTCGTCGATTATCACCACTTTGACCCTTCCCTTTGGGCCGCAGCCAAGTTCATTTCTCTTTTGAAACAGTAAACTGATAAAAATAAGACCAACTTTATCGGTGTTCACAAGTATCAGCGTCAAAAAGAGGCACTCTTCAGCCCGCAGCGTGCACTCTGTGGTTGTGTGCCTGCGTGATACTTCTGTGTACACGCAAGTGTATATGTGTCAATAAGCACCATAAGATAAACCACACAGTGTGATGCCCCTGCGCTTCGGTAGGAGTGAGAGGACTGGTTTCATAATAATAATAATAACGCGGAACAATGAATAGGAAAAAAAAAAGATTGCGTGCTGCATTCATCCGCACGGACGGCGAGAATACCAAAATCAAGTGATTGGAAAGCAGTCCTTATATGTGCTATATACCGTGGGCGACTATGTGCGCGTAGTATCGATATCGTGGGAGCGTGCCAACGACGCCGGCGGAAAGGACACACTTCGAGCGTTCGCATAAGTTCCGTTCCAATAAAAGGAGGCAACTATCAGGAACTGCAAACACGACAAGCGCGTTTTCTGCCGTATCCAGAAGCGTCTGGGATCTGTTGCTGGCCGTCAAGCAACAGATGCAAGCCGCCTCTCTTCATACTCTTTCGCGTTTTTTTTTCTGCATAGCGCCACAGCAAAATTTTAACATGTGTAATCTCAGCAAAAGCACAACACTCTACAAAAATACGTCTGTATAAAAGACACTGCACTAAGAATGAGATACAGGACACGAACTGTTTATGCTTATTTGAAATATTGCACGAATATTGTTAGGCGATGTACTAACTGCACTCGCCACCACGAGCGGGGTCTGAGCCCTACGTGGGCAGCGAAGGAAGGTGCAGCCAACAAAGAGACTTCTCTGCACTCCCCATCGCTCGTCGGCCCACAAGGCAGTGAAAGCACTGTTTTTGTTTTTCTTGAGGACGACGAGCTGGTGTGGACGCCTTTGACGGAGTGCAATGGCCTACGCGTCAGTGCGTTATGTGCCATGATCTGCCACCCTTTCCCTCATCCCTTACCCACAGTGCAGGGTAGCCAACCGGACGTTATCTGGTTAACCTCCCTGCCCCTCTGTTTCCTTCCTTTTCCTCGTGAAGGGCATAGGCGGCTGCAGGAGAAGCCACTTTCGAGGCAGGAGAGAAAAACTTCATTCCGTCGTGTTCGGCTTCGAGGATAACACTGGATGGCGGCTGCTGGGACAGCGCAAGGCTATAAAGTCAATGCCACTTTCGGGGCATGTAACAGATTTAACTAGTAACATGTCTCTGCGTCATCTATGATTTCCATTAAAGAAATGCGAATCTCGCATAGTAACGCAAGGCTAGCGAAGCTGATGGGCGGGTTCATCTCCGGCACACCCGCATTTCGTAGTGGTCCGAGGCTTCGGAAAACGCCTCGCGAAGCTCAGCGAGGCTCAGCGAACGCTTCCCGAAGTTTCGCACCGAGCTCAGCGTAAGGATTTCGCGTCGAACCACACACTGTAGCAGGTGCGGCACGCGTGGCCTCGGCTTGACGCCGTCCCACTCCCTTGCTGCACTACTTACACTATACGTGCCTATGCCATTATGCGAGCTGCTCGGACTCCAGGAGAGAACGCATGCTCTTGTGGCTCGAATGTATGTGCAAACGTATAGCTTTGCGAGACGCTGTGCACTTGACTAATCTACGCACACAGTCTTTGTCTTCTGCTTGCACGTGTGCCCGCCAGCCGCAGTTTTGCCAATGTAGCAGTGGGCTGACGGCATGACCGCAAGAGAAGAAGGTGTTGACGTCATCGCACGATGTGATGACTTCAGGATGACGTCACCGCGTAAGCATAAGCGATGACGCCAAATGACGTCGCCGCGAGGTGTCTTAAGGTGATATCAGTGATGACCTCACCGTCGCGTAAAAAATCGACGTCATGTTTCTTTAGAAGTGCAAGTAAGGCCAATTAATGGTATTTGCTTACTACTGACTATTGCCTTAGTAAACGCGTGCGTGACTGCTCGCGACCCATCACAGACGTTTGGTCGACTAAAGGTACTTTTGCATTCCCACATGTCTTACCTGTCTCTGCCGACCCTTTGTTTTCCAACCTCACCCTCAGCACTCAAGGCGCGTCCTCAATCACACTCAGTGGGTAATTTCATTCGGGCCATATTGCACCCTCAGCTGGCAAAAATGTGTCGCCCGGCATCGCGCCCAATTGCCTTTCCTGCTTTTAGATTTTCGATGTGCACGAAAATTGACAGAACACACAGACACTGCCAAACAAGAAAGGCGATATTTTTTCTGAAATGCCCGATTTGTTACACGAGACTGGTTTAGAGATAGAACTGCCGCTTATCAAGTTGTAAATCCTGTTTAATAATATGACTTACTTATTGTTACATATCTGCGATGCAGGCGTACAGCGTTTTGCATGCACTAAGCAAGGTAAAGAAACAGATATAGCAGAAACTAATGGCGGTTATTTACGCAGCAGCAAGGTATTTCAGATGAACACACAAAATAAGTTCAGAAATCTGAGCGTATAGCTCGGGAACGACAACAAGGCTGCAATTTATTCGTGCAGTCAGAAAATAAGTTCGTAGTCTTGGCACACGTGGCAGCAGAATTCATTCGTCTGGGTACATCGAACATTATACGAGGTGAGTTTTAAAGGTTGAAGAAGGACAATGGTAGTTGCACCTGCGCAGTCTCGTTCTGCTTAGCGACTTACGTGCATTAAGCTCTCGCGTCTTCAATCGAAAATATTGAAGACTTCGCGGGTTGCATATCAAGAAAGGAAAAGGTGATGGGGGCTGAGGCTGGCGAAGGGGCGCTTACTGCTTTGTGTAGTCGCTCCTTTTCGCTGACAGACACATACATGGCCGGCCGCTTTAGGCCGGTTCGAGCAGCATCGCACAAACACGGACGGTTTGCGGTCGCTGATATCACTGAGGCCAAGGGGCGCCCTTCTAGCGCTCGAACCAAGAATCGCTCCCGCCTCGAGCTGCAGCAGAGAAAATGAGACAGAAGTAACACGAGAGGGACATTGTGATAAAGTGACATGACATTATCGTGTGGACACGCAAGGTAACATAAAATTGGATGGTTACCGGGCTGAACCGCGTAGCTCAGGCACTACGAGCAGTAGCCTACAATGTTGGATGCCTTCAATGGCAGCCACTGAACATATTGCTTTACTTTGAAGTGTTGTAAATCGAACACCCGAAGCGGGCTAATTTCCCTGATAAGATATATCAGAAACGCCGTTCACGAGGCGAGTTCAAACAATTTTTCAGTTCTCATCAGCGTGTCCACAGCACACGACGCGGTCACATGATCCCTCATTACACGTGACGCCGACCGCAGCGCCGGCATTTCTCGTGGTTGCCCTCGAGACCAATGCCGCGGCAGGATTTGCGTTATATCGATGCGCGCCCTCTCTTCTCATTCCCTACTTGCCCCGTTAACCGTTCTCTGTTGAGCTCGACATACTCAGACATAGATGGCGCTAGCGGTTCTGTTTTTTTTTTTTTTTTTTCATTTTCTCTGACGGAGGACGACGACGACTACAAGAAAATGCCGTACAAACGCAAAACTAGCAGCTTCCTCTGTGCATTTTTTTAAAATCTATACTCACTGTTATGGTCACTGTTATGGTCACTGTTATACAGTGACCGGTAATTAAATGCTAAGCATTTTTTGGTCGCCTCGTTCACATGGTATATACTAAGCTTGGCATGGTAGGGTACAACTGCATGACGAACATGAATGATTGATTTTCACAACGGTAGCGTTAAATACTTGTCACGCACGTCACGATTAGTGATGCTTTTATCGCATGTGGCTCATACGTGCCCGGAAAATGCGGTTATGCGCCATAGAAGCTTCAATGCATTAACGTTACAGTGTACATCACTGAGAGACCAACAAAATTACACACTGAAAGCTTGATGAGAAGATGCTTTGCGTGAATTAAACAAGAGAAAGAGATACCGTTCACACTAGCACGCATACAAACGTGCTGCAATGACTGAACACAACCTACCACGCGGCGGGAATCGAACTCGGGCCTATGTCGGTGCCAAGCAGGCATACTATATGCCGCTCGTCCACGGTAGGGTGTTTTTACAGGGTTGGGGTGCGTGTTAACCGCTCTCATAGCATATGAAAGCGGTTAGCAATTCATATGTAGGCACAAATATCATTGAGCAAACTATTGTCCAACTTTGCTGAACCTCGTAGGAATACGCCACTTAACGATTCTTATGATAGACACATAAGCGCGCCGTAGCGTCCATTTCCCTTCGAAAAAACGCACTTACATGCACTAACGTGCACACGCACCAGTGCACAACTGTGTACCATAGTGCACTACAGTACTTCCGGCGAGCGTAGTACTAATATGCACAGAACTACTACACTTGCATAAATATGCTGCTCGTAACGCTTGACTGAATGCCATTTCGGCAAAGGCAACATCCTCGCTGACGCCATCAATTCTCAGAAGAGGATCTGTCGTTCTTTATTTCTCTTCTCCCGCCCTCCTTCTCCCTCACTCTCTTGTGACGTCCCCTTCTGCAGCTAGAATGCGAGAACGTGACCAGAGCCAGTAGCGTAGAAAGGGAGGGTCGATGTGCCCGCAACCACGATATCGGTTTTCCGCCGAGCGATAGCGCTATATAGCGTGTGATATCTCGTCGGCGCCAAGTTTCACGCAATCAAGCGCGCCAGCGCCCTTGTTTATTGCCTGACAGTGGGAGGGAGCATGTCATTACCGTGGCCTCGTTTCGCGAGCACACAAATGAACTAAACCTTTCTGAAGTGCTATGTGCAAAATGATGATCACGAAGCGTGGCGTATATTTGCAGTATAGGGCACTGCGGAACATTCCCCCCCCTCTGGAGTTCCTTAACGTGTGCCTATATATTTGTGCACGGATGTTCTTGTATTTCTCGATGCATCATTCAAGCGACTAGACATAAACGCCAAATCCAAAAACTTTGGTCGTCAAACACGAGACCTCGGAGTTTCAACCTGCTACCTTTGGCAGCTGAACATCACTTGAATGTAATTTCGCACATGCTGCAAAAGTAAACATTAGATCACGTGTGGCTCATACACGTGAACCACACGTGTGCCACAATGCGCGTATATGAGACAGATATTTTTGAGCCCAGCTCGATTGGAGAGGTGCCATACACCCTTGAATCTCACCAGCTGGCTGGGAAACATATTCTCAGCTACGGCTCTGGCGGAGGCAGTGCTGTTTCAGGATCGTTTCGACTATACAGCGAAGCTCTATATGTGGGCCCTTATTGTAGTCGTCGTAGTAGTTCTCGGACTTTGCTAAACAGGGGCCACGTGACCTAGCGAGAGAGATCAACTTTAATAAACATAATAATAGCTAATTCCCAGGGGGGAGCCACAGTCGAGAGACCCGCCTTAGCCGCCCGTCCAACCTGGTCGATCAGCGACTGCTGGTCGGCCAAGTCAGAGCTGGGCAGTCGTGCCTCCCATTGCTCTAACGTGTGCGGAGCCGCCGAATCTGTATCTTTCACCTGTTGGGGCTGGTAATGTGCAAGAGTGTAGGGCTTTCTCCGCACCAGGGGCCTCGATGATAACACGTAGGAAAGATTGCTCGTAACCATTTTAGATGGGGAAAAAAAAAAGAACTTAGTTTGAAACTTTCCCCAATTGATGCCCTCCACTCCTGTTGGGCTTTAATGGGGAGGGGCGTATACTTGTAGGGCAAAACGCTCACGAGAGTCTGTAGCAATTGTAAGGTGATCATTTTGATGGGGAAATGTTGTTTGGAGGTCTTCTGAGGGGGACCAGTGTCGCCTCTCGGAAAGTCAACGAGCGAGCAGCGGCGTCTGCCCTCTAAAAACCATCCAAGCCCTGCTGCCCAGGGCGCCAGTAGAGCGGTCGGTGGTTTCGGGGACGACGTTGTAGTACACCGCTACAGCCTCCGGGGATTCTGCCTCGTAGGAGGAGGCGACATAATCCGAGGAGAGGAAAAGAAGAGCAGGACGGGATGAGTGGGGTTGTGAGAATGCTGTGAGAGAAGGGAATGGTATGTGCAAAAGAAAGGAGAAAACTCGCACGTAGCCCATACCCACAATGGTTATGTGGGAATGAGCCCGTCCACCTAAAGTTAAGTTATAGTCTACATCACTCAACCAGAAGTCCACGTCATTCAATCAAGAGTGCACAAAACGATAGGGGCTAGTGCCACTCAAGGCACTTGAGGGAACATCGAGGTCACCTTTGGGAGCTTTGTGCGTGTTTTCTCTCACGTGACCGAAAAGTATGAGCAATCGTATCAGGCTAAGTCTGGATTAGCAGGCAACCTGGCGGTCACTAATACACGTACTCCTTCGCACGTTGTATTGAGTATAAATACTGTTATTATGATATTTATTACAAATATTTTCGTTACGTATGTGTTTTGTTCCTGTTATGATTGATCTAAATTAATTTTGAAATGAACTACTGCGATACAGCGAAGACAGCGTTTTATTAGCAACACCGTGTATAGGCAATAAGCGTTGCACTTACAAAACTCCATACCAGGACAAAAAAAAAAAGGTAATTTGTCAAAAAAAGGTAATTTGTCAATTTCATACGTATTAGTCTTAAGACAAAAGGAGCGTGACACTGAGGCAAAATCTGGAGAACAAGGGAAATAAAGAAGACACAGGATGTAGGGACTCACGTATACACGTGCAGCTCAACGCATATAATCGTCCTCCTTCTTTTTGTCTTTTTTTTTTTCAGTACATTTCGCTTGAAAGTCAACGCCCGTGTTGTGCTTTTATTTCTACTCTCCAGTCTGCATCTTTCTATCGGATTCTTACTTTTAGAGACAAAACCGGTTAACTGTGAGCAAAAAAAAAACAAAAAAAAAACAGAAGATGTCTGTACAGGCAGCACACTAAGAATCCACACATGTGTCCCACCCCGGTCGCTCACCAAGGCTTCCCGTGGAAAGAAGCCACGTGGCAGGGAGCCAACGCTGCGGCTAGTCCACTAAGCGTTCTGACAAAAAGAGGTTAAACAGCCGTTCCGAATGACTTGTTTTGTACGGCGTCCTCTTAAGGATAACACCGGCTGTCACTGGGTGGACATACGTTGTTTTTCCATCAACTGAACGAGCGTGTGCCACCGCGACGCCCCGGGTCGATGGCGGCATGTTGTAGATCAACGCCTTCATCTCTGCTCCGCAATGGTTAAAGCTACGAACAATGTTGTGCGTTACGACCTTGTGAACGCGGCGACGAGTGCTCTTGGACTGCAACATCCACGTGCACTACCGCAATGCTACCATCGTTTCAACGATTCATAGCACAAAAAAGAAGCATTTTATTGAGGACATTTCTGTGTTATCATATACTTATCTTCGTAGACAACCTTTTCTTTAGGCTGCGTAAACCTAGCGAAACGCAAATCGAGTGAGTAGACACGCGAAGCTCCCCTTATGCCTTTCAGGTGGCATCCGTGTTAAATTCTGCTGTTTAGTTGGCGAAATTACTATCTGCTTACCTTAGCCGAGATTCCGTGTTACATGGTGACAATGTTATCTGGCTACAGATAGAATGACGAGTTTGTAGGAAGGCGGTGCGGTAGAATAAGCATGCAGACAGTCTATTGCAGATGGCTGTGGTATCGATGACAGGAAGATTGTGGACGACATCGCTCATTTGTCAAGAGTAGATACTAAAGTTACATTATTTATTTATTTATTTATTTATTTATTTATTTATTTATTTATTTATTTATTAGCACCTCAAATGCCCAGTGAGAGGTATTACATGAGGGGTGGGCATAACAAAGATGCCACGGTTTCCCTCTCACTGTCGAAAAGTAAATTGATTGATTGATTGATTTCTGGGGTTTAACGTCCCAAAACCAGCTCCGATTATGAGAGACGCCGTAGTGGAGGTATTCGGCAGTTTCGACCACCTGGGGTTCTTTAACGTGCACTCTCATCGCGCAGCACACGGGCCTTCAACATTTGGCTTCCATCGAAATGCAGCAGCCGCGGCCGGGATTCGATCCCGCGACCTTCGGATCATTAGACGAGCGCGAAAAATGAATTGCGCTTCGTTATAAAGACAGCATCTTTCGAAATGAGCAGAAGTACGTAGTTTGATCAAAATTCTAAAAGTTGTGACTTGTATCATGTCGATTATTGAACTCAGAATAGCATTATCTTTAGAGAGAAGTATGGAAACCCTCATTCATTGGTTAAGGTTAGGTACTGCCTACACAGAACATTTTTTCTACACAAAATTGGCCGTGCCAGAACTCCCGAATGTAATTGTGGGTTTCAAGAAGAAGATATAAGCCACCTGCTCCTAGATCTCCCAAATCACGACGAACCAAGACATCGACTAAAAGCAGCTCTGATGACACTGGACCGTCGGCCATTCAGTTCAAGTACGCTTCTGGGCCCATGGCCGACGACGGCCTTGCAAAAATACGCATTGAAAGCACTAAAAACTTTTTTAAGTGCGAATGCACTTTATAAGCGACCCTGAATCCGCCGTCCCATAGCAACGGCGCGAGGAGCGGAGAGGAGCGTCTGTAGCAACGGCGCAGCGACGTCACACCCCACGTGACTGCGCGCGCTCCGCCTCCTCACCGCGGTTTGCGCGGGCGCACCGCTCTCCGCGGCGTGACGTCACGGCGCGCTGTGCAGCTGGCGTCGCTGTGCAGCTGTGTGTGTGGCGCCGGCGCGTCAGTCCGTATCCGTGGTCCGTATATAAACGTCCGCCGGCTGCCGCTCGCTCTCTTCTCGCTCGGCTCCGCGGTCGGTGAAGTCTTTCGCAGTATGGATCCATCGCAGGCATCAACCTCGACTGCGATACATCCAACAACGAGTACAACGCAATCGAATGCGAGCAATACTTCGTGTATAAATGTGTGTGTGTGTACAATGCATCATGACAACACTTTAAATTCATTAATTACACTTTAATCATAACTTTACTCCCCCTCATAGCATCACCCCGTGCATTCGCACTTAACCATGTTCACCCTCGGGGAAATGCTTTCTTTTTTGGGAGGAAGCAGCTTTGCTGGGCGTTACTAGAGTATTTGGTGTTTTCATCTATCTCGCCTTTTTGTGATTTCTATACTGATTTATCAAAGTACTGTATTGTTATGTTATACAATGTCTAGTGATTCCTTTACACGACCACATGCCTCTGACTGACTATGGACGTTTTTGTGCCAGTGACATACTTACTTATTTATTAGCGACTATGGCTCGAAAGTACTGCCATGTGCTTGGACTTATATACGTATACCTTGCGAGTGTATTTCTTCATTACTGTTCTGACGGAACTACTGTTATTGTGACTACGCCGGATATCTTCGCATACTGGTTCGCAACCAGGCATGTTGAACGGACCAACCCGGGAGCCAAGAAGCCGGCGCCTTATTTGTGCGTAAACATCTCCTAATGTCATATCAATAAAACAAAAAAACTTGGACCATCTCCCCGAAGGAAACCCTGATGGGATGCGAAGCAGCAGCGTTGCGCACGGGTGGCGTCACGCGTTGAACGGCGCTAACGCGGGTGCTGGAACAGTTTAAAGCGAAACTCGGTGTAGCGTTTACTGGTGTAAACGTTTGTTTGAAACGCAGACACGGGAGGCGAGCGGGCGTTGGAGCCGGCAGCGCCGGGCGTTCCGGCTGGTGAGGGAGAGAGTGACGTACGCACGCACCTGCGAGGGAAGCGTGCGAGGGGAGCGTGACGTCAACGCCCAGCTGCGGCGTGACCTACTTGGCACCGCTCCAACACCTGCGCCGAGGGAAGCGCGTTGCCTCGCGCTTGTGCGGATGATGATGATGATGATGATGATGATGATTGTGGTACGGAGGGACAGCGACTTTGTGGGAGGGACAGCGTTATACAGGCTAGTCAAAGAGCTGCTTCGCATCTAAAAAAATTTGTTTACGCGCTAGCCGGGTGTTAGGTGAGTAATCCTCTGATACGCTTAGATTTGAGCCTTTGAGTTGCTTAGTATTTGAAAGGATCTGCTGCTTCATCTTAAAATGAGATAGTTTAACGATTATTGGTCTATTTCTTGAAACATTGTACGTGCCGATTCTCTTGAGCCCGCTCAATCTCTGTGAAGCTTATACTGATGTTCATCTTGGTAGTGCAAACTTCCGAACGACTTTACCTTCTGATTGCTGCCATGATTCGCGTTCACAGTCAGCAATACCGTAAAATACGAGGTTCGAGAGGCGAGCCTTATCTTCCGAATCATTAAATCTGGATGATAAGTCGTCTATGGCTTTCTTATTTTTGTTTATGACAGTAGCCACATTATTGATTTTGCTTTTTAGGGCAACCACAGAGGAAACATCGTCGTCAATTTCGGCGCTTCCTTATGTCGTCAAATGGCTTATCATTTTGGGAAAGTTTGGTTCGAATAGACTTCATTTCATTTAGAAGAGACGCCTGACATGGCTTTATCTCCTCTAGCACTGCCATAATATGACTGACAGCTTGCGGCGAAAGGGAACGGGTGTTGGGGCCGCGGTTAGTTTCTATATCGCCAGAAAGCGCGAGAATTTGCAGAATGATACAGGTGCAATCACGAGCAATATCAAGACAGCAGTCTGGGCCTGGCAGCACCAGCAATGCGGCATAACTAGTACGACTTGCGTGAATAGCATAATTATTCGTTACCTGTAAGGCGAAAAGCCGTCGTGCGTCAATGAACCGCATTGTCGGGGTGCCTCCAAGCCCACTGGAGAGAGCGTAGGGGTGACGAACTTTATACGTGAAGGATGATGTCAGTGTTCACACGCTGCCTGATACGAGGTATGCGGATAGTGATGGCCAGGCTAATTTTCCGATTGGGAGCGACACACTGCAGCATGCAGCTACAATTTCTTTCCGTTCCTACCTTGGGGCGTTGCGGGGATGACGGAGTTCGGCGGGGTCCAGAGCTAGCGTGCCGAAGGGGGAGGCACGCCCTCACGTCGGGTACCAGCCGGCCGACGGAGTTGGATGGTAGGAGTCCTTGCCCAGGAGCTTCATTTCCATGTAGGCAATACAGCAATCCTGTATGGGCAGGAGCTTCCGGTAGGCCGACTCTTCTCGACGCGGGCACGCTCTTGGCATCTCCGGTGGTACCCAGAGAGCCGCAGGACGAGACCGGGAAGCTGTAGAGCACGAGCACCTGTAAGGCAAAAAGGCGTCGTGCGTCTATGAACCGCATTGTCGGGGTGCCGCCAAGCCCGCAGGTTTTATATGCACCACGCTAGGCTACCATGGTGTACCATTGCGAGCATTAGGTCCTATACCCTTTAATATGAATATGTGGGCTCACCAAGGAGGTTGACGAGCTTGTGCTCATTTCGCCGCACGTGACCTCGCACACATAGCCAGGTGAATGCCGCTACAGAAGTGATGAGAATAAGACATCTGACAATCCTCAATGACAAATGAACAGTCCGCTGCAGACAAACAAGTACGTGCCATCACACAAGCCGCTCACCTAAATGTGCTGGCGACTGCCATTATTGTGATCCGTTCGGACAGATATGGACGTTACGCACTATCGGCTGAAAGATTAAACGGACCATGGTTCAGGCCGCTGAAGCATCTGCGGGGCCACAGAACTGCGCTGCTGTCTAGCTCAGAGTGTCCCAGTACACGCACATACACCGAGCGAGGTAGTAGCAAGTCTCTCTGTAGGCCCGCAGCCGCTCCGGCCGCCTGAGCCGTGGGCCGTTTCTATCTTTGGTCGATAGTACTTGTATTTCAGGATAACGTCGCCACTGCATTTCGGCATAATGCGGCGCATAATTACAGGTGTTCCACGTGATGCACACTCCCAACCCATTTTCAAGACCCTTAATTTACAACCAATGCCTGAGATCTACAATTCGGTTATACTGAAGCGATACCATACTTGCTGTAAAAAGCATCATTCGTTTCTTAGATTTAGCTCATTCAAAACCCTACACTTGCCCCTGTAGCACACGAGCCATGGATGGCTGGAAAATTCCTCCTACACGTACACACTACGGACGCTAAATGATGCATTATGTTGTCGCGAAGACCGCGTCGCGTAGAATGTTTTCTTGTTCTTTTTTCTTTTTCGACTGCTTTCTTAGAAGGGTGCTAGAGCAAACGAGCCGGCGCACCGCAGGGAGTCTTCTTGACGACGTAGTACAGAGAACGAAGACCACGAGCTGGTTTTGGGACGTTAAACCACACAAAACAACAGAACGAAGACCACGTGTGTGCGTCGCGGACAGTTTCTGGAATGTGTTGTTTGTATTAGTTTTGTAGCAAAGCCGGATGCACGCGATCACGAGGGCTCGCGTTGAGCATCGTTAACTTCGGCCTGCCTGATTGGTCCGCGTTGCCGTGGATGTTGAGGGGTGCTATTTAAGCGGCGACACTGGCCTTTTTTGAGGGAGAGCGGACTAGGGGACCATGACGCTCGAAACCACCGGGGACCAGTTCGGCAGGCCGACGGGGTATGATACCATTTTCTATGTTGTATAATTTTTGCCCTGTGTGTTTTCTAACTTCCAAAATGTCTTAGCTAAATAAACCCCCCAATGAGTGCTCTCCCAATTCACTGTGTCGACTCCTCATCGCTTGCCTGCGCGGAGTGGCTCCCACGCCTCTTCGTCTTCCTGACCTTCTGATGCGTCTAACATTAACGGCCCCGACGTTTCGCTACAATGTACTGCCGCAAACATTAAAGAGTTGCCTACAATAAATCATTTATACCGTTCCTTTCTGTAAACATATGTCTCTCCATGTTTTTGGTACTGTATAAGGACCGATATTTACTGTTGGTGTTTGCTATGTGTTAAATGGGGTGAAAGCATTCGTCAAGCCTTAATGGCTTTTTGCTTTCACCGCACAGCGTCACTGTTGTTACTTTTTGCAATGTCTCCTTTGGTGTTTCAAAGAAACCGTTCAAACTAGGCTAAGCAAACACATGCACAGATCGCCGGTTTTACAGGTTCAGTTGGACCGGGTATCTAGTCATCAGATGGCAGAAGCCAAAGAACTAAGTCTTGTCACATTTAACAATCCTATAACGCCGAGCAACCCACTGTGTGATGTGAGGCCTATCGCGCCAAATGTGTCGGTGCTGAACATGGAGGTCAGCAATGTAATGCGCTCAAAGAATAATGTATTCAAGGCGAGAATGCTCTAGTGCATTCCCTACTCCTTACGTCTTTTAAAAAAGACTGAAATACCACCCTCACTTCTGGGTGGAACATATTTACATGCGATAATAAATCTTGTCATTTGATAAAACGATTTCTTCATTTATGTATATTGACGAAAGCAAAAGAAGAGGGCTACATCAAGCGCCAAATTACTCAGGTGCGAGAGGAAGAGATGTTTGGATTCATTAGAAGATTTAACTTACACATGAACATCTGACATCAGCTCGTATTGATCTGTGTGGGAAAATTACATTAGGTACATGTCTCTATAGATCGTGTCCTGGCATAGGCCGCACCAACATGTTATAAAATTTGGGACTGGCACCAATATACGATTATGCCATCTGCAAATTTGGGCTTCACATGCTGTGTCAAAAGGAAACATTCTGCACTCAGGGTTGGAAAAAGTAGGCGCAGAGCCAACGAGGTTTAAATTTTTTCTAAAAAAGAAAAGCCTCCTTTGACACAACACTGTATCCGCCAGCACACACACACACACACACACACGCACACACACACGCACGCACGCACGCACGCACGCACGCACGCACGTTTGCTTGCGTGCGCACCCTGTGCGCAAATAAGAATTTGTCATCAGTGATGACTGCACGCGATTCATGGCCAGGCAGTGTGAATGAAAGGCAGTCGACCACGACGGCGGCATAAACCTTGAACCTCTCGCGAATCACACGGGACATTGACCCTGTCTCAAGGAGCCTGAGCTGATTATCTGTGCGATGTTAGTACAAAACAATACAGAAGAATCAGACAGCATTGGCACACGTCTACGCAACCTAACATGTCTGGTTATTTGTTCACTTGCGCGAGTTTGGGCGCTCCGTCGCGTCCGCACGCGTATTATAGCTATACGGCGTGCTTCCTTTTCTTTTTTTCACACTAGGAAACAGCGCCGCATTAGGCGGATTTGTCTACGCTAAGCGGCGCTTAGCGTCCGCCGGCGAGCGGCCGTGGCTGCGTCGCCGAATGTAATCGAGTTTGGTGGCGAAGCCTCTCGCAGTCCTCTGGCTAATGCATTTAAGCGCGCAGGCCGCGCATCCTGGACTTCGAGCAGCCGATCATTCTGCTCCGTGTGCACACACCGGCGTCGTCATGCCGACAGAGATGGGAAGCAGCCTGCGTGGGGGGCAAACGGAGATCACCACAATGGCGTAAGTGCGCCTTCGTTCACAACAGCGATGTCAATCTCACTGCGGAGGCGAAAATTTGGGAGGCTTTGCGAAAGGTATGCGACCGAAAGTTAAGGTTGTTTCTTGTAGCTTGAAAGTACGACGTAGTGCCACTGCTATCCTTTTTTTTTTTTTATTGTTCATAATGGTGGCACAGTTGGGATCTTGCCCATGGCGGGTCGTTTTCCGACCAGAGAAGAATCGAGAAGCTCTTGAATGTTTCTATTTAGATGCTCAAGTGGCTCAGTTTACAGCAAGGTTCTCCGCTGCGGTGCCTTTCTTGCCTTCGCACATCGTGCCCAAACAAATAATCGGTGGTACAGCACTAGACCCGCGTACCACGTCTCATAGCGCGGCATTTTATTACTTTTCAATTTGGTAATGAAGTTTTAATCAGAAGCAGAACAGAATTTTCCATTATGGTGTAATGTTAAATAAAAGCGTATGCCGCGAAGCTCTCTATACATTCAGCCCTGTCCCTCAGTTTCTTAAGGAGAGTCGGACTAATTCTGTTTCGTAGCCCCCAAATCCCACATTTAATGTGGTAGACACTCCGCGAAAACACCCTCTCCATGCACCGTTCAAATAGCCGTTTTTGCTTATTCCAATACCGTACATTGTTTTAAGAAAATCAGACAATGTCCCTTCGCCAGGCATAACCTTTATTCTTTTTGATACTCATGAATATCTATCTATCTATCTATCTATCTATCTATCTATCTATCTATCTATCTATCTATCTATCTATCTATCTATCTATCTATCTATCTATCTATCTATCTATCTATCTATCTATCTATCTATCTATCTATCTATCACTCGTGAGGACATCTCTTTCTCACTAACTTCGCAGCATGTCTATCCTGGACGAGCTGGCGAGCCCGTACATGAAGAACGGCACTGTGGTAGAGTTGGTGCCGGACGACATGATCTACATGATTCACCCCCACTGGTACCGCTTCCCTCCGATGAACCCTCTCTGGCACAGTCTCCTAGGCTTCGCCATGGTAGTGCTGGGCATCATCTCAGTCATGGGCAACAGCATGGTCATTTACATCATGACCACCACCAAGTCGCTGCGCACACCTACCAACATGCTGGTTGTCAACCTTGCCTTCTCCGACTGGTTAGTCGCTTTTCCATGTGCCACAACAAGTGCAAACACATGCTGCACAGACACTCACTGTACTTATTTCTGCTGAGAATCAAGTGCGCCACATTGATGTCCAAACATGGTAGTGCCGACACCTTCGATCGCATAACAACAGCAGTTTCAACAATCAAAATAAACTGTAATACAGCATTTGTCAGTAGTACGCAAACTACGCCGTACTTTGTTAAAGGGATCAGAAAACAAGGAGGCTGCAAAATAATTATGCGGACGCATAAAACAGTCTCATCCGCACCGTCGTCGGCGAGCAACTATACCTCAAGAAGCGGTGACCTTCAACCACCTATAAAAGATCGATGTATGTGAGTTTGAATATGTCAGCTCAATGGTTGCCGTTCATTTAATCCCAAGGGTTTTTCTATGCAATTTCGAATATAAGTACAAGCATAATAGAAGTGATCAGAACGACACACCACACCGTTCGTGCACGAACCTTAAAGAGACACTAAAGAGCAAAACGATTTTTCGTGTGTTGCTGAATTACCCTTTCATAATAACAACAGCACCACTTTTGCCGCAAGAGAACGCTTTGTAATTCAGAAAACGTACAAAAAGAGAATACAGATTGCGTAGCTACCTTCACGTTCCCGCACCAACTGGCCGTGACGTCATATGTTTTATAGGCGCCTTTTATAGAGCACAAATTTGTTTTCCGCTAACCATCAATCACGTTGTGTTGTAGGGTTGCCAGAGACTTAACGTGGCAAGTTTCATCAAATTTCATTGAGCCAGTGAGGCCGAAATACAGGAAAAAAAATACTTTGTAATCTGTGACGTCACGCTTACGTTCGGGTGCTCAGTTTCGGCGCGAACTTTAACCTTCGTTTTCCCTTCTAACACTGTACCCATGGTGGCGAAATCAACGACAATATCAGTTCTGAAATAATAGTCTGTCGGTCTCAACTGATTCATTGCTGCTCTTTAGTATCCCTTTAAAAGTGAGACAGTTGTCATTATATCCCACCGATTCCATCACGACATCATGTCCAGTCCTACTATTAACGCGTTACCCTCTGGCGTCGTTTTAGGCGAAATGAATGAATGCATGACTGAACGAGAACTCGCTGTTTGTAGACATGCATTTTGCGAAAGAACCATGCTTCAAACGAAGTGCGTTGACAGCTTTCTATAGCGCAGAAACCTCTGGCTGTACTCCGCAGTACAATGTTGGGTGTCTGATGTTGGCGAAAGTACACGTTCTTCAGCGTAGCGGAGAAACAATGACCAAAAGGAAACGATGGAGGGAGGGTTGAGAAGTATCCTCGACCTCGGCCGTGGCTAATGGTAGCGTGTCATGTGTGGTCACGACTTTCCGTGCATCGCAGGTGCATGATGGCATTTATGATGCCGACAATGGCGGCCAACTGCTTCGCCGAAACGTGGATCCTGGGACCATTCATGTGCGAGTTGTACGGCATGGTCGGCTCGGTGTTCGGCAACGGCTCCATCTGGACCATGGTGATGATCACGTTGGACCGGTACAACGTCATCGTGCGCGGTGTGGCAGCAGCACCGCTCACGCACAAGAAGGCGGCACTCATGATCTTCTTCGTCTGGTTTTGGGCTCTCGCCTGGACGGTACTGCCCTTCTTCGGCTGGAGCAGGTACAGCACACCCCGAGCTAGGATAACCTTACTGTAACCAGCGTTCGTTGAATTCTTCTGGAAATCAAAGAAATATATCACCGAGGACGACAGAAATTACTGCGAGACAGGTCTCCATAAAACTAAGAATCTTCACCTGGAACTATCCAGTTCCAGCAGCCCTCACTCAGACTTTCGAGTCTCCCAGGCCCTTTAAGATTTGTTAAACTCAATTTCCAGATTTTTCCTTTTATTGGTACTCTCGAGGGGGGGATGCGACATTGACATAGCGGGTGCTGGCTTCTCATGCTAAAGCACCGAATGTTTTTCCCGCCGATGGCCAGCGGTTCGATTTCGTTTACGCATATTAGACGGGCAAGAGATAAACAATGCAGTTCTTGCCGATGTGAAGAGACGTTTGCACGGGATATAATTTACAAGCTTACTTTAAGTAAAAACCTCGTGATAGCTGTCATAGTTGTAAAAACCTCGTTATGATGAATGCCGTTCGATATAATTGTCTGTATTTTCACGGAAATGGTTTTAACTATATTACTTTCTATGCAAAGACGTAGCCGACGTTATACAACGACGCCAATATACGCCGCGTAAACATATATAAAGACCACTGCTAGACATATAATGACTTAACAGGTTTTACTCATGGGTGTCCGCACGCGCCCATAAATTAGGGATTAGCACTAACTTTGACAGGTCACGCGAGTCTTTTAGGTGATTGCCTGACCTTACATTCGACAGCGGGCGTTTGTATTGCTTTGTTGGTTCATGTGCGGGCATTCAAGACGTGTTTGAACGCCCGCACCCTTTACGTGAGAATACAGGCAATTATATAGAATGGCAGCCATCATTAAGTCTTTAAATTAGGCTTAAAAGAAAGCAATCCGCAACCATATGCTTATGAAATGAGAATGCGAAAGCGGTCGGAGGGCGCGCTCCTTTTATGCACGGTACGTCGGCACCAAGTGTTTCAGACGTCGTCTCGCTCAGGCAATCAGAGCGCTCACTTTTCCTGCCATTATGTGCGGAGGAGAACAAAACATGCGCAGGGGTAAGATAGGGCTAACCAGGTCGTACGTCGGTAGCAGAGAAACTGTACTACGAGTGAATTGCGTTGCCTTTCATGCATGGGCGATCGTACACTTTAGCGCTATCACAAGCAATCGCATAAGTTCCAGAATATATGAGACAATTCGCATCTTGCGTGCATTATAAGTAGAACAATTGAAAACACTCGAGAAGGATCTGATACATTAAGATGTGCTGCATGCACATAGCGATAACACGTAGTAATTTTGGATGGTAAGCCGCTGCGGTGGTAGAGTGGTTGCTACGTTTAGTTGCTGACGCGCAAGAGGCTGGCTCTATCCCGACCGCGGCGACAGCATTTTCGATAGAGGCGAAATTCTGGAAGCCCGTATGCTGTGCGATTTCATTGCGTTAGATAACACGAAGTGTTACAAATTACCAAAGCCCTCCACTACGGCGTGTGCCTCGTAATAGCATTATCGTTTCGACACACCCGAGCGTTGCGGTCTTATTAGTTCTAGCTCGTGAAACAAAGCCCCCACAAAGGAATAAAAAAAAAAACTAGTGTCAACGTATCTTTGGGTAAACTGCAACAGTGCAATAGCAACCAATGCTCGCCCTGTTATAATAAAATATCCCGACATAATTTTTTCCTTACTATTACATACAGCCCCTTATGTGCGTGCGTCGGCACACACACACCGTTGAGTAACGATCAACTACAATGTTGCAAAGTGCGCGAGTATCCATGGCTTTATAAGGGCATCGGTGTACCTCGGAAGTTTACATGCTAAGCGACGAAATAGGCTGCTATAACAGTTCTAGTGTGACAATTTCCTACCTTCACAATTCGCGCTTGAAGTCGGTACAAGTACATACACTTATAGCATCGCCTACTGGGTCACCCAGTAGCATCGCCTATATAGCATCGCCTTCCGGGTCGCCGTCCATCGGGAAATCTGTAATCCTGCGTCTCTTTATTTTGGTATCTGTATACTGTAGTTAAACCTGACGTATCAGCTAAGCATGTATAGCAAGGCTGCCTTAAGGCCAACTAAGTACCCCGACACGGTGGTCTAGCGGCTATGGCACTCGGCTGCTGATCCAAAGGCCATGGGATCGAATCCCAGCCGCGGCGGCTGCATTTACATGAACGTGAAATGTTGAAGCCCGTATACTCTGCGACGTCAGTGCACGTTAAAGAGCCCCGGGTAGCCAAAATTTCCGGAACCCTCCGCTATGGCGTCCCTCATAGCCATATCTGGTTATGGGACGTAAAACACTGGAAATCAATGAATTAGTCCACGTAAGCGTCCAGCCCTTTCAGTGATGATAGGTTACGCTTTAACACAAGCAATGCATTGTTTACGTCGCAGGTATGTACCCGAGGGCAACATGACGAGTTGCACCATCGACTACCTCACCAAGACGCTGGTGTCGGCATCGTATGTAGTAACGTACGCTGTAGCCGTCTACTGGATCCCGCTCTTCATCAACATCTACTGCTACTCGAAGATCGTGCGCACCGTGGCGCAGCACGAGAAGCAGCTGCGCGTGCAGGCGCGCAAAATGAACGTCGCCTCGCTGCGTGCAAACGCCGATCAGAACAAGACCAGCGCCGAGGCCAGGCTCGCTAAGGTAGGTGGGCTATGCAAGAACTGCTGAACAATGCAGATCGCTTCTGTGGGAGTATTATTATTTGGCATGGAGACATGTCACACAAGGACATGAAGGAAATAAACAGAGCAGGCTGACAATTGCCACCGAGAGGAGCACAACGCCTGCCAACTCTTTCGAGAGAAGGAAGTAAATAGAGAAAGAAAGGTGGGAGCTCGCACAGTGGAAGAATGCACACGAGATCTTCAAACACGGCAAGTTTTACTGGTACGCCTTGACGTAGCGGGGCACGGATATGCCTCAAACAAGCGAGAGCTGAAATCTTCCTTCTCTCTGGTTTTCAAGCCATATGCGCCCTCTACATTCAATGCACTTCCCCACAAATCCCTGCGGAATTCTGTAGCTTCCAGATGCAAGAGCGTGGATGCAAATTTTTCTCTTCCGTGCAAAACACGCTTCTCACGAGTACGTCAGTACAGCGCGACCTTCCTTTGGCTTATAAAACATGTTGCGGCGCAAAAAGAAACGAGGAAGAGAAGAGAGCAGAGGAACGATACAGACGAGCGCCAACTACCAACTGTCTATTGACGTTTAATGAGCTAAGTGACCAACTAGCCCAAAAGCAAGTGCTTCTTCAGTACCTTTCTCGTACAGTGGGCCCCGGGGTTGTTCTTTCCCCGAATATTAAGTGCTTCCTTTGGCTTATTTGTGCATCAGACTGACGTTCACACTGACGCCCGACGTGATGGATCCATTCCCAATATTCCTGTTATTGCCGAAGGACCCATTCTTAATGTTTCGATTTCTGTTGCAGATTGCCATGATGACGGTTGGCCTGTGGTTCATGGCCTGGACACCGTACCTGACAATCGCCTGGGCGGGCGTCTTCAGCGATGGCTCCAAGTTGACGCCGCTGTCTACCATCTGGGGCTCAGTGTTCGCCAAGGCCAACGCCTGCTACAATCCTATCGTGTACGGCATCAGTCACCCCAAGTACCGAGCCGCCCTGGGACGTCGTTTCCCGTCCCTGGTGTGCGTGCCACCACCCGGCGCCGGCGACGACACACGCTCCGAGGCTTCTGGCATCACCACAGTGCCGGAGGACCGCGTCATGACCACCGAAACCTAGATGTCGTGCGGCGCCATCGACTCCGTCACGTAGCATTGCGAATTTGAGCATCGCTGTTAGCCTCACAACATGCACGAACGGCAGCGCACAAGATTATCAAGCATGCGCGAACGAGCCCACGAGTGCTCGCTCTGAAAATGGCTGCGAGTCAATGCAATGCGCACGCACCGCCTAGTGCTGGACTATAGCTGGAAGAGGTCGCACAGCTGCCGACTTTGACGCCACGACCCGAAGCCTATGGACGGCTTCCCAGGCTGCCCTGCTGCACGCACCTCTTGCAGTCGCGACACGAGTGCTTCCCTCTGCTAAAGAGTTCAGCAGCAGCCGAAGGTATCACAAGCCCACTGTGGGTGTACCCCTTCGACGCACCGTGTGCGTGACACGCATCCCGCATGGTGGATCGACGACTATACGTGGCTTCGAATGGATGATCGCGGGAGTTGCAACAACCGCAGTCTGTTCGCCTTGTAGCAGTCTTTCTGAAGGCGCTTTTTTCTATCTCCCTCATTTAGGTAGCTGACACAAAAGCTCACTTTAGAGGTCCACCGGGGGACGCGAAAAGTAAATCACATTGCTACTCGCTGCACGGGCTCTCAGCCACGACGCGTGCACCCGGCCGCCTCCAGACGCATGAACCATTCATTGCACCGATTCTTGGATAGTGAGTATGCACTACGTGTATGCTATTCTTGAACTGCCACAGCCGAAGAGTGCGGCGTGTTAGCTGAGTGATAATAGGGAGCTTTCATGCACCTTTTAGCTAATAGCGGACTCTTCGGCGCATTGTTTATGGTGTCGCTTTTCACACCACTCGGGCTCTGTCACCGTTACCGTGCTCGTTATTTTAAGCGTGCATCAGTTTTATTTTCACCGTTAAGTCGCGTAGATGTACCCATACCAGAGCCTTTTCTCGCGGTATGTCGCACAATTATCGAGTTCTGAGTAAACGACGTCCTCTATTTTTTAAAATAAAAAATTGCCAGATGGTCTGGCGTACGTGCTTTGCTGTTGCACACTTTTCAAGGGAAGGACAATGAGCAGAGATGGGTTTATCGCCTTCCCTTTTCGGAATGGTGAAAATCGATCGTGAGAACTCTGGTTGCTACCGCAATGTAGTGTATGCACATAATGAGGCAACAGAGACGACACAGAGGTCGGCAACAGCCTTGGCAACTTCGCCTGTAAAGGCTGCACCAGTAATTACAGCATAAACAATATGGATACGTTGTATTTACTCATAAGATGCATTGCAAACCCTGAAGCAGGAAAAAACGACAGAAGCGTTGTGACAGAACCGCCGACTCGCCTACACGTCAGAAAAAGTGGTCTTCAGAAGTGAAGATGACAGGCGCCGTTTCTTTCTTTGCTGTCAGCAATCGCGCTCGCAAATTCTTGCGCAAGTACAAACGTCCCAGGTGCACGTGGCGTTACGGGCATGCTATTTGCTGCATTCCAGAGCGCAAGCTCGTTGATATATTTCATCGACAACAACCCCAAATAAACGAAGGAAAACGCGTGCTTGAACTAGAAATGTGTCGCTCACTCAACTCACGCAACGACATTGTGTCGGTAACGTCGGCCGTAACAAACTAGCCTGCCGAAATGTGCGGGCCATACCAAGCTACAGAACGCTGCGCCATGCTGTTTGTACTGATATCGCGGGCGCTGGATGGCATAATTGTGCGGATCATTTTGTAACCGCAGTTACTCGGTGAATCAACGTAAACATATCTAGTCATAGATAATATTTGACCTTCATCTAGTCTACACCTTGTGCCTTACGTGTATAGCTTAGGGCTATTAAGTATTAACTTAAGGTTGTAAAGGACGCGACAGCCTGTGAATATGCGCTTTACTCTAGCTGAATGAATCTGTCGAACGAGATTTTCCAAGTGCGCGTGTGTGCATCGTCATCTTAGAGACCGCGACGACATGTGAATGTTCTACACGATAAGTCCGGCTACAGACATACGTTTCTAATGTGTAGTGTTTATCCGTCATCGCACGTGATGGGGATATAACAGCGCACATTTTTCGTACCATGCCAATATATTCCCACTTTGTATATGTATCACACATCTCGGATAGCTCCGCTTGTGTACTTTGTGTGGAGAAACGACAATAAAGGAAAGAGCATGGAACATGACCGTCGTTCCTATCTGATTGTTGAGTCGTTTGCTAAGCATGTCTCGCATATAAAGGCGTGCACTATTAAAGACGCGTATAAGGACGTGTAATGGCGGCGGCAATGATGATGATGATAATGACTACGATATTGCTACGGTCGCTTAACGCGATCCTTGGATGGTTTGCCTCAGTGAGTGATGTGCAGGTACACGCGCCCATACTGCGCGCTAACTGCCGGCGGCAAAATGCGACAAAGCGTGTTTGCCACTGTGAAAACAGAGTCATATTACAACAAATTAAGCGCAGGAGGAGTATCTCCTGCGCATCCCTAACGTTCAAGCACCCTTCGCTGCTCCGCACTAGCTAGAAGGTAAACTTGGCCGAGTTGGTGACAATTCATAGCTGACAAGCTACAGGGCTGAAGATGCGATCGCTGAGGGTGATGGCAGCGGCTAATTAGTGTCGCTGACTCCCCTTGATTTTCTTGTTCTCGTCCTTTTAGTGTTGCACCTTTCTAATTATGGTTCACTACACAGGAAGAAATCTGAACGCCCTTCAATGTACGTGCAGAAAAAAAAAAAGAAAAAGAAAACATAATCGCGATTCGTGGACCTGTAACCGGCCTTCGGCCTATCTGTGCCAATAAACAACCCTGAGGTTCAAGATTTCTTGTGGTGAGATAAATGCCTACTTATACGATGTTAACATAATGCCGCAAGGATTTTTTTAATAAGTGGGGTAATAAACGGGATAGAAGAACCTTTTCACAGCGTCGCTTCGGCCAGTTTCGGTTTCTCGATCGGCCTCCCTACCCTTCTCCGCCGCAGAGAGGGGTGAGCGGTCCGTCGCCGGGGCTACGACCATTCCGGCTACGTAGAACGACGTCAGAGAATCAGAGACTCTCACCACTGTACCGCAGGGCCAAAACGCAGTTTCGTAATGCTTGTTTAGACCATGCAGTCCAGGACCTTAGTGCTGCGTCGCATGCCAGCTCCGGTGATTTTTCGGTACCAATCGATCACAAAAGAATCCGCTGGCTATTAGTTCCTTTGCACGCCTCCGTGATTTGTGCAAGATTGAAGGCTTGAGAAATGCGTATATTGCTTACAAGTCATTATTTGCTTATGTCAAGCTACCCACCTGGCTTCACAAAATTATTGGCCACATTATGAGGCAAAGCGACGGAAGTGGCAGAAATGGACTGACACAATGTCATGGCCTTCGAGATTCTTGCGCGCAGCAAAAAACTCGGAGGTCATGGCCTTGCAGCATATACACTGTCGCACGGTGCAAGAGGTTGATTGAATTATTCGACGACACCACTCGGTTGAATTTCGCATGATTTGGGCGCATGTGCTCGCACATCAGGCGCAGGTAGCAGGTATAGGGTATAGGTATAGGGCATAACACGAAAATGAAATGTCTTCGCATAAGCAGTTGAATGTCGTTACATCGAGGTGAACATGCCAACGGCATATAGGTGTTTCGCTGGTACGGCACTGTTTGACGTGGATGAATCCACGTTCACGCATCGCCTCCATAACTTCAATGGAGTTAACGTAACAACTGGACACAGTCAGTCGATCGTAAATGCCGCGCGACAAAGGTATCGATCATATTTACTTGCGCCACAATGGTCCGTCAACATCTTCACCGTGTTTGGGCGCCTAACGCAGCAGTGTTCTTGTTGCCATCACGCTCGAAGAGTGGTCGGCTGTTGAACGCTGCCCACGACGAAAGGAGACTGGTGCTCAACCACTGATAGTGGTGATGATGATGATAGGGGTCAGGTTAAGGAAAGGACGCTAATTTCCCCATCCCATGTCGGGAGCAGGGTCCGTGGTGGTAAGGGAGTGAAAGGGATAGAAAGGAGATAAAAACCGCAGTGGAGGGAAATTTCGACCACTGAGGCACACTAAGGTACACTAAGGCACCTTAGTGAGGTACACTACCTCACCTTGTGTACCTCACCTTAGTGAGGTACACTAAGGCACAGTCGCACAGTAAACGGGCGCAGCACACGAGAATTTGTGCCATCCGTCCCTCGTCCGCGGACCTCGCAGGCACAAAATGCCAAGCTATTTTTCTCATCCAATTTTTGGTGGTCCAACAGAGCAGAATTAGCCGAGGGTGCCTTTATAGGTCTGGCAACAAGAACAGCTCCTTTTTCCTCGTTTTGTTTAGGGATTTAACGTACATGTACACGAAGCACGTCTCCGCGGTTATCTCCTCCGCGTAAATGTCGGACCATCGGCCTCCTCGGACAATGGCACAACAAGAATTCTGCGTCACTTAATTTGCAAACTTTACGTACAAAAAAAGACAAGAAGGATTAGACCGGAAGCGGAACCACTCAGCAGAGTGGGAACAGTTGCGCTGAATCACGTACTATATTTTCATTTCAAATAAAACGCGTCAACGTGAGCACAGTAATTCGCCTCCTCAAAAAGAAAGTTTCTCAACTGTCTGCATTTAGTTGCAGCCACGAGGAACAAGCAACGGGCGCAACAATGGTCAAGTCCCTCGACAAGTTTTTCACAAAACACAGTGCACATAAGCAGTGCCCCGCATTCAAGTGTCGCCTAGCCGCTATGTCGAACGTCCACGGCCTGCGCCCAGATCAGCGGGTTCGTCCCTCGCGCGTTCATATAGGCGCCACCGGATGCTTTGCTGTCGCGCACATACTTGGAGCACTGACGGCGGCATGACGACATCATAACAATTTCTTAACGTGTTTCAAAACCATCATCGTATACCCGCACTGCGAAAGAACTAGCCAATGCGCACCTTTAACAATGAAAAAAAAACGAGAAAAAAATCAAATCTAGTAGTGAAGAAGGCAGAAAAGCGCAAAGCTACCACTCTTCATCGACGATAAAGAAGCTATAAAAGTACGCATATGTACAAATGAAGTCGCACTGCTATGCAACGGGTGCGCGACGACTTGCACATTTCGCGCAAGGCTACATCGTCTTGAGGCACTAACATCATGACCGGGGCAAACGATGACGTCATTGACATAGTGCACAGTGCAGACGGACACTCCCCGACGACGGTGCATCGATCGACAAACTGGTGCGGTCGACAAACGCAGCGACGACATCACTTGTGGTCTTCCCGCTGGAGCATGGCGAAGTGCAGGAATACCTGCTCGAGGGTGAGCTGCGCCACCGAGTAATCGGCGACGTTGAAGACACCCTTGGCTTGGTCCATGACGTCGAACACCTCGGCCCAGCTCAAGTCGGGGGCCGACAGATGGAACTCGAGTAGGCCGTTGTGCGCGCCGATCAGCTCAATTCCCGGAAGCCGCGCCTGCATGTAGTTCTTGACACCGTCGACCTCGGTGCCCAGCGACTCGTCCTTGCTGCTAAGCGAGCTGTGCGACGTGAGCGACGTGGCCGACGGCTTGGCGCCAGCCACCTTGATCATGATGGAGTAGCCGCTGCCGAACTTGTTTTTCAGATGCTGCGGCGAACCGAGGCAGCACAGGCGGCCGTTCACCATGATCGCGAGCCGGCTGCACATAGCCTCGCACTCCTCCATGCTGCATGCGGGACGCCGCGAAATCATTTGCGACATTACACGCATTCTTTCGTTGGCTCTGAACGTGAAAATAGCTCTAGCGAGAAGAGCAGTCGGGTCTGATATGGACACTTAATAACGCGAAGCCTTTTAAGCAGTGTTTCGTATAAGCTGTGCCTTAATGGTGCGAAAGATACTGATATTTCCAAACAGGCTGCACAACCATTATATTCAAGATAGTTTGCTCGATACAGTACCCGAAAATTACGTCGTTATTATCACCGTCCACCTGACCAATCCCGACGCTGAAAACCAGGAGAGCGTGGTAGGCAGGGTGCGGTACGAGGACGGCCAAGGCATCCTAAATTGATAAAGCCACCCACACTGGACGAAAGTATACCACCGGCTCTGTTAACTGTCCCCTGCCAAAGGGGACAGTTAACGAATACTTAGTTGTCCGGATTCTGGGTTTGAGTAGAACCCCTCTACGTATATAACAGTGGAATCATCGAGCGCAGTTTGTTGAAACCTGTGCGATGTGAGGATGATGCTGCAGCCGCGGATGATGAGCTCCTGCAGTGTGTGCCAGACGCAGCGCTTGGCCACCGGGTCCATGCCAGTGGAGGGCTCGTCCAGAATCACCAGCTGCGGGCTTCCCATGAACGCCACCGCTGTGCTCACCTTACGCTTGTTGCCTCCACTGCATGAAAGGCGATGCATATCTCTCACCTGCTCGTGCCTGCGGAAAGAACAACTGAATGCGACGGTGCGTGCCTGTAGGTGTCCAGTGTGCTATCCAAGTGAGGCGTGAAGTAAAAGAGCTGCGCCAACGCGCGGCACACGTCGCCGAGTAGGTTCTCGGGTATGCCCCGGATGCGCGCATACAACGTCAGCACCTCGCGGCCTGTCAGGAAGTCCGGCAGCGCGTCTGTTTGCGGGCAGTAGCCGATCCGCCGGCGAACCTGTGCGGAGGGTGACCGCTCTAAGGTGGCTATGATGGCAGGCAAGCAAATGCCGGGGCCAACAATTCCGTTCGAATATATTTCGATATACACCGGCGGCTTACCTCCTTCGTATTGTTAAGGACCGAGTAGCCGTCTACGAAGGCGTCGCCCGCGCTGGGTCCGATGGTCGCTGTGAGCATGTTGAAGGTGGTTGTTTTGCCGGCCCCGTTAATGCCGAGCAGTCCAAAGCATTCACCCTTGCGCACGCCGAAAGAGAGCTCGTGCACGGCGCAGAACGAGCCATAGAACCGCGACAGCCGACGCAGTACAAGCACGTCGCGCTTGGCGAGCTCCGTCGAGGCGAGGGTGCGCTGCTTTTCCTCCGCCACGTCGTCGTCCTCCTGCATCTGCTGTGGGTGAAAATATAACGGCACTTCTGGTGTGCTTTCTTGCTCCTTGTTCCCCTCATTCGAGGCCCGCTTAACACAGTGTGCTGCACTTCCAGTAGACCTATATATGTAGCACAAGGGGGTATACGTCAGTGGTCAGTCCCTTCCACAGTGTAGTCGACGATACTGCCGCAACGAATGTCGTTGTAAGAAAATCAACGTGCTACCCTTCCAAGACGCACCGGAAATTCAGCGCTTGCAGCTCTCAGTGTGTTAAGGTTCGTGGTGCCATTACTACGTAATGAGGAACACGCTTCTCTCACCAGTACAATTTACCTTTTTTTTATTTAAGTTGATGCTACACACTTGATAACACCTTTGATTTTGTATTCTCGTAGACCCCTTACTATAAAGCTTGTCAACATGTTACGCCACGTGCTATGTCGGGTAGATCGCAATGATTCCTTACCGCGGGCTGCGACTTGCAAGCTTCCGCAGAACCACTTTTTCATGCATATTCAGTGCACTTGCGCCGAGATGTCGATTAAATCGGCCTCGTTCTGCGATCTACAGGCAGACGACGCAGAATCACCATTTTGGAAAGGCGTTGCCGGTTTAGATCTATGGATCCGAGCTACTTTTGCTTCAACCACAGAATCTTTGTCGTAAAACGGTACCTCGATTTCTGTGTACCTTTGTGGCTACAAAAAGGACGGATGAGAACGTTCTATTTCATAAACGATGCATCACGCCGCAAGCTTCGGTATCGCACGGCCAGTCCATATTCTTTTCGGAAAGCTGACTTTTCTTGTTTACGACTACTTGCAATTCATTTTTTGTGAGTGTGCTAGTTCTCTGAACTATGTACGTAACATGTACTTACATCGGTTGTCGTGAGCGCAGGTCCAGTCAAGCTGATTACACGGATTTTGTCTGTACACACGAAAATACTCCCCTTAGGAAAATGAAGCGAAATTGAAAGACGTACGTATATCCACGATATGTCATACGTTCTACTTGGCTGATACATAGTAAGAACATGAGAAGACTTAAAAAGACACCACTTATGACAAATATAAGCAGCTCAGTAGTGCCACAGACAGACAGACAGACAGACAGACAGACAGACCAAAGTGATTCCGTACCGACTAGCTTTATAGCGGTGTTTCGCGAGTTTTGATAAGAGCTCGCATAAACACACAGTTCTGTTGTGCCAGTCGTGGCTGGCAAGCGGCGCTGGTCGCACTCACCTCGTTAGGTGCGTCCGACTTGCCCCTAGCCGAGCCGCTGACGGTGAGCCGTTCGGTGAAGAAGCCGGCGTTCGCCTCGCAGGCACAGAGCACGACGAGTCCCAACAGCGTGTGCAATGTGAACGACAGCAGTGCACGCGTGATGCCCGGCGAGCCCCAAGACAGCAGATCCGGCTGCCAGTCGATGCACTCGTTCTTGCGACAGTAGTCTGCAATATACTCATCCGTGTATGACAGCCCGAAGGCTATACCTTTCACAGGGCGGCTGCTGTTTGACTGAACGTCCCGAAACGCTATGCACAAGGACGCATATACGGAATCGCAAGGGACGAAAGACCTGTCATGGTTTTGTCGCAGCCATTCCACTCGCCAGCAATGTCGCAGCACAATATTATATGACTGCCTTTGTAAATTTCGGCGATAACAAACAGGAGCCGAAGCGACAGTGGAAAAAGCGGCTTTACTTTTCCCCGCGGCAAAGTACAATAACTCCACATTATATTGTGCTTTTTCACGTGGTGCAAAGAGCAGTGACTGAAGCAGGTAAGAAAGCTGAAGGTACATCGCTATAAGGAATGACTATCTGCGCACGCTTTTAGGAAATAAGGACGAGAACAAACCGCAGACACAGCGAAATCTTTCAAATGTGGCTATAAGTGTGCCTGCTTTGCTCTCGTACTTCTTTATTAAAAGGTGCGCAAATAGACTTACTATTAATAGCTGCCAACAGCCCAAGCCAGTACCTTTACCAGAGTAAGATGCTCCAGCTCAAGATACAAATGTAATTACAGATAACAGCATTGAAGCATTCTTCGTACTTGAACGTTAAACCACGCTCTTAGGCATCAGAGCGTGCGTACCCTTGCAGCAGTAGCGCGCCCGGTTGGGCGCCACCTCGCAGAGGACGTTCTGCGTGTAGTAGTCGTTGCACACGATGTTGTAGTGCGCGTTGCGGTAAAGGCGACAGAAGGCTCGTCCCAGCGCGTACATCGGGAGCATGTACGTAAACACGCAGTCGATGGTATCGACGAGATCCTCTAGGCCGGGCTCTTTCCTCCACTCCAGCACCGCCACCATCACCAGGCCGCACACGCCTGACCCAGGAAAGAACCACAAGCGGCATTCAGGATCTTCGCTGTGCGCAGCTTAACTCAAGTGAAATATCATTTGTATAAGACGGCCGTATTCTCGACTGATCACTTCTGGGGATACGTTTGACGTGATGTCCTGCTGCATGACAGCAGATTTGCCAACTAAGCAATCGCCTCATAAATGGTGGATCGACAATGCGGCCCTGAAATGCGTATGTAACATTCGTGTGGGGTCACATTATATTCAACGTACCTGCGGCGAAGAAGACTGTACCGATCCGAACGTAGGCGGCCGTGTGTGTTCGAAAGAAGAACGACATCGCCGCGATCGTGGGCAGCCACGAGATGCCGAAGTAGGAGAACAGCAGGAACATCACCTCTGGAAAAACATCGAGCTTGTATGTGTGTGCCATCTGGGCGGCTGCACTCACTCAACCAGATATTTATTTATTTTTATTTTATTCATACTGTCAGCACATAAGCCAAGACAGGACATAATCAAAAGAAGAGGCGTGCAATTGTTGTTGTTTTGTGGGGTTTAACGTCCCAAAACCAGTTCTGATTATGAGAGACGCCGTAGTGGAGGGCTCCGGAAATTTCGGCCACTTGGGGTTCTTTAACGTGCACTGACATCGCACAGCACACGGGCCTCAACATTTCGCCTCCATCGAAATGCAGCCGCCGCGGCCGGGATTCGATCCCGCGACCCTCGGATCAGCAGCCGAGTACCTTAGCCACTAGACCACCGTGGCGGGGCGAGGCGTGCAGGACACGGACACAAGGAGAGCAGTGAACAACACGAACGCCGACTAGCAACTGATGCACAGCACAGAAGACCGGCACGTGTAACCGATTGACAGGTGGCGCTACCATTCCGAGCATGCGCAGATAATCTGTGTGTCTTCTTTCTTTTCCGCCTCTGTGCTGTGCATCAGTTGTTAGTCGGCGTTCGTGTTGTTCACTGCTCTCCTTGTGTCCGTGTCCTGCACGCCTCTTCTTTTGATTATGGACTGTTACCAACTCGCTCAACTTTCTGTCCTTTTGAGCTCCAAGACAGGAGTTGGGGTTACATAACTGTCATGTACAAACGTAGTACATGCTAAAGCAGATTTCACACGGAACGCTCAAGAGTTGCGCAACATATCAGAATAAGGAAACAAAACACGAAATATTAGAAAACATCCCGTACAGCTCACCGATATATGTAAAATAACATGTTCGAATACATCCCGTACACGTCACCAAAGAAAAGAAAAAAAGAATATTTGAAGTGATATAGTACATTGAACATGTTCAGGCAACGGGTAACCAACAACAAGACTATTGAAGGGCGAACTAATGCTAAAACAATACTAATCGCTTACAAATATTCTGACAAAGCCTTTTCAAAACTTTGTAAATCACAACATTCGACTATGTTTTGAGGTAACCGATTCCAATCATCAATGCTCCGAACTAAAAAAGAATGCTTGAATAAATCTGTTCTGTGGTGGATTGGTGTAATATGTTTCGAATGTTTTGTTCTGGATGAGGTAGTTTTCTCTAATGCAATGTGTTCACCTAGGTTAACCCTGAAATCTCTCTTCAGTATGTGAAAAAAGAATATCAGTCGATTAAGTTGCATTTTTCGTTTCACCGTCATTAGTCCGGTTTTTTCTCTAAGCTCGCTGATAGACTGAGTTCTTGAATATGAGTTTGAAATGAAGCGTAAGGCTTTATTTTGTATACGCTCACATTTTAGTGTATTTGTTTTAGTGTAGGGTTCCCATATATGACTTGCGTAGGTCAGTACTGGAAGAACAGTCATTTTGTATGCCATTGCTTTAGCCTCTGGGGTAGCATTGTGTAGTTTTCGTCGTAACGACCAAAGTTTGCGCATGGCTCTATTGCAAACATCATCAACATGTACTGACCAGTTCAAATCGTGTGCAAGGCGAATACCTAGGTATTTAACATCTTTTACTTCAGTTAGCAGTGCGCCTTTAATGCTGTAAGGAAAAGATAGCGGGTCTTTTTTACGTGTCATGCGCATGAAAAGGGTTTTGGATGCATTCAGTTCCATTTGCCAATCATCGCACCAAACACTAATTTTTTGTAAGTGGTTATTAAGTACCAGTTGGTCGTTAGAGGAGCAAATCTTTGCATACACGATGGTATCATCTGCATAATGTTTTATAGCTACTCGCTCTGAAAAACCTTAACCCATATCACTGATATAGATAGAAAAAAGTGGATAGCTAATAAAGTGGATAGCTAGTGGATATGAGTGGATAGCTATGGTAGCCCACGGAAAAGAAAGAAAAAGGCAGCTCCACTAACGCGACACCTGGGGATGTGCGAAGCAGTGATGCGCCGTTGTTTCCCGCAAGAACAGATCAATCGCTGCGCTAAACTGGTTTCGATCAATTATGTACGTGTTTTGCCCTGTCGACAGAAAGCGTGGGCCGATCCTGGATGCTGTGCAGTCGGACAGTGTACGGTTCTCGTGTGACAAGCGATTTTAACAAATTTCTATTAACAAATGCGATTATACTATCATTATTTCTGTCTCTTAAATTATTCTGAATCATGTTAGTTTGATATTAACCGGTTTTGATAAATTTGCGCTTGTTTTGGCTCTGTTTTGACACTTGTTCGTGAGCGTGACCACGATGACGACGTTAAACGCCGACAGCTTGGACTCATAAGGAGCTTTCACCTAAAACGTGGGTCGGGGATGGATCACTGAAGTACTAGCGACATTCCTCGCCAAACATACAGGCACTACTGCACTCGATATTAAAATTGGTTGTTAGGCATGTCACTGCGCTATTCGCCATCGTAACGTATATTTGGAGAACGAAAAATTGTGCCTCTTACGTGCACCCGAGCTTACTAGCGCGAGACTTCACTCGCTCAGCCACCCCGGTAAATTTACCGTGGCTCTTTATGTGCACTCTGGCGAATCAGTGAGCCAATTTTCAGCAGTCTAATTAAATATTACACTTTTTTTTTCACGTACAATACAGCTGCATTTTCAGGAAGTTGAAGCTGCTCCAGCCACAGTTTAAAGAGAGCCCGACGTTTCGGGACCGACTCGGTCCCTTCTTCAGGGTATGACTTTACTAGTCACTTCCGTGACCAACACAGTCACCCCCTCGAAACGTGAGGGAAAGGGAAAGCCGGAACTGTAGTGAGAGTGCGAGACGCGGCGACTCTTCCGTGACCAACACAGCCACCCCCTGAAGAAGGGACCGAGTCGGTCTCGAAACGTCGGGCTCTCTTTAAACTGTGGCTGGAGCAATTTCAACTTCCTAAATTTTCTACCCATCCAGACAGATTGCTGTCGAAATGTTTAATTGAAGCTGCATTTTCTTCTTTATATGTTTGTGGTAAGGCAGAAAAATGTATTGAAGTCGGCAAATGGGTAGTTTTGAAAAGGTTAGATTGAAAATGTTCAGTATTGCTTGTGACCAAGGACTTATAGTTTGACTATGTGCTAGAAACGGAAGTAGACTCTTGACATCGTTTGAAAAGGTGCATAACAAACGTTTGTTTCTGAAAGTTTCGGTTTGTTGCGCGTAAGTGTAGAAAGTAAATCAGCGGCCTTGCTTGCTGACAAGCTAGCAAGGGCCTCCATGGTGAAGGATGGCGTTCTTTACGATAGATTCGGCAACCTCGTATACACAGCTTGTTGGAGAAGACTGTGATTGCGTATACGGTGTCGTATTCTACCGATACAGTAATCCAGCCATTTTTTCCGGCCCATAGTGCAGTGCAGAGGTCGACCACTATTTTTTTTTTTTGTATTGTAAACGTAGACAGGCGAGTGCAATGTCTGGGATGTTATCTGTTGAATGATTCTAAACCATGCAGCGCGTTGTAAGTGGACAGCCGGGGCTCGCATTGGCTGAATTATGTCGGCGCTCAAGCTGCGTGGTGCAAGGGCATACGGGCACCTTTGTGGGTCCGCCGGTGACGCTCCGCTAAAACCCGGCAAAATGCAAGAAAAACAAAACTCAGGCAATCGCTTTTACTTCGCTTTAACCGTGTCACACCGTAACACACCACAGCAGAACCATTTTACATCGTCTCTGTCTACTTTTACATCGTCACTTCCCCATTAATACATACGAATACGTACTAGCAAGTCAGTGGTACCGGCTATGTCGGTACCCCAACAACTACTGGAGGCATCGAAGAATCATTCGGGTTACGAGTGGGTTGGAAAGACTTAGCACTGTCCTTGTTCCATTATGCCTTACGAGACACTATAGACGTGCACCACAGTGCGAATCACCTTGCTCGCGCAGGTCGGTGAATCCCTGCGTGTTAAAGAGGCGGAAGGTGGACATGACGAGGAGGCACGAGGAGATGTAGAGCAGCAGCGACCAAATGGCGTAGGCCACCCAGTAGGCGATCATGTTGAGACCCGAGATGCGTTGCAGGTGGCGGGAGTTGCTCACGTGGTCCAAAACCAGGAACACCGAGAAACTGGCGATCAGGTACGATGTGCCGAAAATGGCCTGCTGCCCGATCTGGAAGCTCTCGCGCTGCATCGTGATGAGCTTGTTGGCCTGCGAAATTAAGATGACCGACGTACCGCGAATGGTAACTCCCTGCTGCAGCGAATGCCTCGTTATCATCAGTCGTACCGATTCTTGTGCGAGTAAAGTGCGCCCGCACACCGGGCAGTGTATAAAACATTTAAGTGCTACGGATCCATAATCGCGGTCAGCTGCAACGAGACAACTATAACAGCGTATGCAGCAGCAGAGAGAGACGGACCTCGTTTTCCCTTCAGAACCTGCCGGAACGTTAAGATTTTCCGTTGTCCGTTGCCTGTGATCGCTGATTAAGGTTTAAAACTCGGCTAATAATAACGGTTTTGTGTCATTTCTGGTCTACTAATCAGGTGTTGTAACGATTGTAAACCTTTCTAAGGCGATGATTGTCAGTCGGTAGTGTACACACACAATAGATACGCGGGGACATTGATGAAGTGCTGGTCTGCACTCAAATTCCATATTTAACGCAAAATGCGTTGTTTTCTCCCCTGTGTGTGTTAGCCTTGTGCGTGCACCGCGCACCTTCTCTTCGACCACCCTGGGAAACGGATGGTTGATCACAGTGAGCTTGAGTGACGCATTGTCGAATGTCTCAGTGCAGCAACGCCCTCTGGTAGGCGGCCAAGGCGAGCGCCGGCGTGTGGTACACCTGGTTGTTGAACAGTAGCAGAGCCGAGCGAACACTTCCGCCAGAATCCTCGTCTTCGAAGCTGGCCGCTATCAGCGTGCTTGTCAGGAACCTGTTGCCTTCCAGCACAGACGCGTTCACCAGGTAGCTTTCTACGCTTCCCGCTTCCACCAGTATTGGAGTGACCTAGCGGACAGCAGGTGCGGAAGGATAAAATGAGCTTGAAGAGTGCAGCAAGAGCACGAATGTCAGTCTGACGCAACATTGTTCACATGGAATCGACCTTGCTTTTTTAGAGATCGCAGAGTCGTCAACCATTGAGACAAAACAAGACAGCGCTCAGAACATAAACAGCGTATAGCGCACTGTTATTTCAATGGCAGCCCATATAGCCAGAATTATTTTAAAACATTTGTGCTATTGTTTATACAGTCTACACTTGCGATCCAAGCACGAGTGCAATCAGCATTTGACAACCACTCGCCCATTGGTTGAACTCGCAGATCTCCTAATGTGCTCTTATATACGACGCTTCAAATGTCGCGTTGCGAATTCTCCAACTGTCGTTGTTGTTGAATATCAAAATGTTTGCTTATCCTCCCTCTCTCGACGGGGCGCCGTACCTTGCTGGAGAACTGCTTTTTGAATTGCTTGGCTAACTGAGGCGGACGCCCCTCCGTGGAAAGCATACGGCACGTCGCTGGAGAACACGAGGTTGACGTCCAGGACGCGGGGTCCTGGCTTGTGCACCTTGGGCAGGCTGTCGATCCAGGTGAGCGTGTAGGCCACCACGAATATCGGCACAAGCAGCTGTGACAGCGTGAAGGCCCAGTTGCGCCGGCTGTGTAGCGAGTGCAGCACCAGCAGACCCCACGTCTGCTGCAGCAGCAGCCGCGAGCCGCCGTTCCGACGCGGGTGGCCGTTGGAGTCACTTCCGTGCCGCAGAGGGTCCGAGAAGTGCAGTGCGCCCAGAAGCGTGTCTGCGCCGAACAGAGACGCGCCGAGTGCTTCTTGATCAGAAATGCTGCGCTCGAAGGCACGCCATCGCTTCTGCCGAAAGCGTGAGCTTCGATAAGCGAGAGAATAGACGTGCATAAAAAAAAAAAAAACTGAATGCTGCGAGCGATTTACGGTACCTGCTTCTGTGAAGTCAAGTAACATATGTAGCTTTTCTTTTGGATGGAGTAGTAATGCGAAAAAAAAATAAACCCAATATAAATAAATAAATAAATAAATAGTAGAAGGAAGTCGCCGTACCCATTGCCACTCCGCTACTCATCCTGAGGCACATCTGTCGGCCTCGAGAACACGTGGGTTTTCTTAATGGTGTTAACCCTGTGAATTGCGTCGTAGCAGTCGTAGCCGGCAATCAGTGACGCCGATCTATCTTTATTTGAACAAATACTCCAAATATTCGGCGCCATCGCCAGCTTGCCTTGATCACACTGAACTGACGCCGGCAGAGAATGCGGCTCACCGGCTTCGGTGTCGCGTAGCTTGTCAGGCTCAGGCATGCGCAGTTTTGACATTGCTGCTGCAGCGTAGTCGCCAACTCTGCAAGCAAACAGGTGTGAAATATCTCAGCGAAAGCTATACTTTTATACCATTGTAGAACGGTGCACATGTAATTGAAAGAAGCCGACGTCATGACGACATAAGCGCGCACATCGATCGACCCTACGCTATTCCTCAAAATTATCGCTAAGCGCAGTGCCCTCTTGACTATTAACGAGGAATAATAACATGCACTGACATGTAGTTGACACAAAAGGCTCAGTCAGGTATCGCGCGATTACGCTGGAGACTTGTGACTTTCACTGCAGGTTATGTATGGGGTGTACGAGATGAAAAATTAAGAAAAACTTTTGGTTGTTTGAACGCTAGAGAACATGAATAGCATCAGTTCAATAAGAAATGCGTGGCATCTGGCCCTAAAAAGCTAGCTGTAGCACATAGAAAGGAATGCTTTTGGTTAATGAGATCACGCATCTGAAGTGTGCATTCATCATTTGTCGCACTAGCATCGGACCGAGGAAAGCACGAGGCGCTGGTGCAATCGGTATGTAAATGTTGGGCTGCTACTCTTGATCGGCTCGATTCAATGCCCGCGACAGCACGGAAGACCGCCGTTTTCGCCTCTCCAAATACTGCGACGTCAATCTCGGCAACGCAACCTGCAGCATTATATCATCGACATAGTGAATGTGCTCCTCGGTTGCACCCAGTGCGAGACGTGCGCGGAGACGTCAAACTGGTAAAGCAAGGTTGTGCGTGAAGCCCAGTGCGACATGACAAAACCGAGGACAGACAAGGTGTACATATCGTGCCTGTCTTAAGCGTTGTTCGGTGTCGACTCCGTAGCCCAACAACAGGACCCGCCCAGCACACTTGCGCCATTGGAAATCTAGATCCCGCGAAAGCGGATAATTTCCTTATACTGGCAGCGCACAAGCCCGACATATTCCTACCGGAGAAAGACCTCCTCGAGGGTGGTGACGGAGACGCCAAAGCTGGCGATGCCCAGCTTCTCCTTGTTCTCCTCGAGGTGACTGAAGAGGTGCTTGAAGGCCGGCTGATCGCAGCGCCCGATGCGCAGCGCCATCTCCGTGCCCACATTGCTCTCGAGCTCGGCCGAAGGCGCGAACGCAATCACGACGTCCATCACGGCGCGCGTGTCGCATGTCGGCTTCTTCACGATCGCCATGTGGTAGCCCGCACCTGCGCACACCGAGGCAGTGGACCTATACGTTTGACAAGGACACTGGGTTTTTTGCTTTTAGGCTTATGCACCAAATGTCATCTTGGATTTCCCAACGCGCATGCAAAACCTTAATCTCGGCTCGTTAGTTTCAGGATGCCCGCTGTACCACGGGATGTGGCGCCTGGCGCGAGCGCCAAGCGGTCTATGCGCCGATGTAGCCGATCGGCATCGGTGGAAAGTTAAATCACTAAAAGCAATCAGCTGAAAACGCCATTCGAGATATCTAAAGGAATAGCTAAACGCAACCGATTTCTGGGTGCAATGATGAATAAATACAATCCTCATAAAGAAACTATGTGACTGTAGCATCGATCATACTACAGATTAGCGTGCTATAACGTACCGTAGTTTCACCGCAGGTGACTGCGATACGGCGTAGAAGAGTAATGAGCATTGATGATCACCACCTAGGGTATGATCACCACCATTTCACCGACCTGAAATCGAATCTATATGTATGACTACATGAGTGGAAAGACGCATACATTGAGCCATCTCATTGGTTGGGGCGCTGGAATGACGTTGTGCGCACTTCAGGTTCTAGCAAATGTTACATACGCAAAATTTTACAGCAAGGCATCACAACATAACGACGCGACAGCCAGTCGACTATCACGTGGCTGCATGAACGCCTGCAGCTGTGCCAACCCTTGTACTGATGCGCCGTCATGCGGAACTCGTCGGATGTTCAAATTAATTGCAACTACATAAAGAAAAAAACGAATCAACAATGGTAATAAAGGCCTACTAAAACTAGATTTAACCGACCACTGTTTGTAATGGCACAGCTATGAGTATGTTGAGTATGATTATATTATTACGAAACTTCGCGGGCAAAGACAGTATAACAGACATTTTTGTCATATCCTTATCTCGTACCCCATTAGTGAAAACAAAAAACGAGATTCCCAGGGAAGTCGTTGGACATTGTAATTAGGATATCATCTTCCAAGCCGAGAGATTAAACCACGTCGACTTCCCACAAAAAGAGGGGAGCTACACTGGAGTGGCAAAAAAATTGATACTATATGCTTTCTCGTTTGCTTCAGGGGAGCGCACAGCATAGTGAACAACTCGACAAGAACGAATGAATTCCCGACTGCGTGAATTTGCAACTGCGTGAATGGAACGGGTCATTAGTGCAACAAACCAAGGTTCTTCTTGAGAAAGAATGGTGATCCACAGCATTGGACAATGCCATTGGACATGATGGCGATACGATCCCCAATGGCGTCGGCTTCTTCCATAGAATGCGTGGTTAACAAAACGGTTCGCTGCGCCTTCTCCGACAGAAGCAGGTCCCACATATCGCGTCGGGCCGCCGGATCCATGCCAGCCGGTTGGCTCGTCCAAGATGACAACCTGTGCCGAGTGGAAAGTGCAATAACGCGCGTTCGAAACAAAAATTGTACATAGCCTAGAGAATCGCTGCGCATTAGTTGACCCACATCACTTTCCTATTGTTCAGTCATTGATACAAGCTCGAGTTGGGTGCAATCAGCTTTCTACAACAAGAAAGTACAATTTGGACTGCGTTTTCGTCAGTTGGTCTGTGTTTTTCCTTGCCAACTTCGGGTTGAAGTTGGCAGGGAAGGATCGTTTACATCTTTACGGTTTCCCCTTCAGCGTTCCGGCGGGGTTCTTCACATGGTTGGCACGTAACATACCATGCAACATAACAAAACACCCTGGCTACGTATATTGACTAGATAGTTTGACATGTTTACGTAACGTGTACGACATTCCTGTCGTTTCTGCAGTATGGCAGTTAATCGTCTACAGCGCGAGATGGACAGCTCGTGATGTGCCGAATCTTTCTTCTCAACATTACCAGATAAAAAATGAAAAAGGTAAGCAGTACAGGATACACTAGACGGTGAATGCGAAGCACTGAGGACGAGAGACAACACGTTGAGTTACGCATGACGTCTATATTTCATATGCCTTTTTTAAAGCAAAACAAACAAAAAAGAACTCTAGGACCAGAGCACACTTCTCACTGAATGAGCCTTTCCGCATCTTTGTTTTTTATTTGTTCTTTGACTACGAACCGGTAAAGTGGGGAGTTTATAACGATATTAAATCATCTGGTTTTGTGACAATAATTATATGTCCACTCATAAACGATCGAGTGAAGTCATACCTTGGAATGTCCAATGAGCGCCATGGCGATGGACAGCTTTCGCTTCATGCCACCAGACAAGTGTTTTGCGAAAGTGTCCGTCTTGGACACCATGTTCATGAGAACGAGCAGGTTAAATGTCTGTTCGTGGGCGTCGCTGTGGGGAACTTTCTTCAGCTGCACGAAGACGACGACAGCTTTCCTTACACAATACTCACACTAACACTAACACTTACAAACAGAGTAAAGGAGCCTGTCTCACGCACAGATACCATGCAGCTTTTCTGAACTTTGATCACACGGCGTACAGAAGAAATAGTATTCAATGAGAGTAGCGTGTGGAAACTGTCCCAGTTCCCACCTAGCAAAGCCATGCGTTGGCCACACAATGCTCGCTGTTGGATTAAACAAATCTTGCGGTATGAGGTCCTGCACGCACTCCGATGATCCGAACCAAAGCATGCATTCATCGGAAACGACGTAGACGAATTTACCGCGCACGCTTTTGTTTTAAGTGCACCTGAATGAAAAAAAAAAAAGAAAGAGAAAACCGTTATTCTCACTTTCATGTTGGATTACGTTAGATGTGAAAGCTACCCAGACGACAAACGTCAATTTATATTTAACTCCGCAATATACGCGTAGTCGACTCGAGCACAAGCTCCATGTGGAGCTTGTGCTCCAAGTACTGAACTAAACCAGGCAGTACTGTTTACCTTGTAAATACATCCACCTCCTTGAGCAGGCGATGTTTATCTGAATGTTTATATTGACAGTCGCGTGACCACTCCGACAGAGACGACTCGCAATTCTCACGTCTGTTCTAAATCAATTGACCAAACTCCCGAAACGTAACAAAATAGTCCCAAAAGCTGAATGCATCGGTCCTAAATTCGCACATGGTTTACACGCGTTCCTTCTTCGTGAATATAACCTCGTACGCAGCGTACCCGTGAGAAGAAGTAGAGGTGCTCGAAGACAGTCATCTCTCGGAAATGGATGTCACTCTGCGGACACACGCCCAAGCTTTCGTGTGCAGCCCTGCTGTTGACGCTCACGTCCTGGGCCTCGATGAACACCGAGCCGCTCGAAGGAGCTAGCTGCCCTGAACGAAACACGGTGCACACGTCACTCGACAACATGGGAGCTTTTTAGGCTAGTGCTGGAGCCCCTAAGATTTCGCACTTTTTCGTACGGCCCTATTCCGATTTTTCGACGATTTATGCATCCCGACTCTTGAGGACCCCAACATAGAACTCTCTAACGCGCTTAACGTTGCGCGGTTGAACCAGTCCTCTTGTCCGCTCTGAGTACAATAAGATGCGGATAAGCTTAAGTCACATACAAGTAAGTGGACAACTTTTCAACAAGCTAGAGTATGCACCCACCTGTGATCATTCGCATGGTGGTAGTCTTGCCAGCGCCGTTGTGGCCGAGTAGCACGGTTATGTACCCTTTGGACGCTTCCAAGTTTATGCTGCTCACTACCGTAGTCTTGCCGTACACCTGGGCATAAGGATAGCCAAAATGACCATGCCAGTAGATGTTGTGCATGCCGTAGAATCGAGGAGTACCGATAACCGCACGGAGAGCTTGAGTGCACGAAATACTTGCAAAGCACACATCGCCGCGATCCATAACAGTAGTGCAGAAGCTAACTAGGCGCTCCTGACAGATGGAGAAGAGGAAACTTTAGGTTCTTACTTAAGGTAATACACGCTAAGTGCAGTGCGATGCACTAAGTTAACGTGCGAATGCGTCGTATTTACTATGCTCGCACAGCTCTGGCAAGTTATGTCCACGCAAAGCTGAAAAAAAAAAAAAACTAGTGTTGGACATGCTGAAATCACTAGTGATCCCTTTAATACACGAGTAGATTATTTTACAGTACATCAACTGAAAAAAGTATTCAGCAAAAATCCAACTTCGCACGAATCATTATCATTGTTCATTGTTATTATCATTGTTCAGGTTGCATGGGCCGTGATCTAAAAGCGACGATATAGGAAAAAAGAATTATGTTGTTGTACGGCGTTGATTTTACTGTGGTGCTGAATTCTCATTAAGAATGCCGTCGGGAACTTCACACCAGATGCACATCACTAACAAGCGGATATTTCTGACATACACGAAGCATTCGTGTCTTGCCTTGGTAAGGTTGACGAGCCGAACTCCCGGAGGTTCCTTTGAAACGAACTCTTCGAAAAATATTTCCGCGTTCTTCTTTTGCGCGTCCTCTTGTTTCTCGGCGTCCGCGGCAGGAGTGACATGGTCTTCCGGCTGCGCACAATGCAGCAACGTTCTTTTCACTGTCTCTGAGTGCAGAACTACCTGGGTTCGCTACATGTTTCCATCACGTAGCTTGCGTACGCTGTAAAAGAAATCATTTTAGTTGCCAGGCATCAAGAGGTTTGTTATATCCACGTGTCTTGCAGTTAATACCTGTTATCGAAAAAAAAAAAAAAGGCCGACGGCTATTGTATCAACGAAGCACTGTCCCTTTCCGAATATCGCAAAGCTCAACTCTGATCTCGTCCCTATAGAGTTGCTTGAAAAAGGGGCCACATTCGTCGAGGTATATATACCTCCTCCCCTCCGCCCTTTCCTTTTCCGCTCTGCAATGAAAAAGAAAATGCACAGAGATACGCAGAACCCTCACCTTAATTAGGGACCGGCGCCAGCTGATCCTCGGCTGACTAGCAGCGAGCACCTCTACGTACCAGAGCACCACTATGTACATGAAGGTATCGAATACGAGTAACAATATGACCGACATCAACGACAGGCCTTGGCCAGGGTTGGGGTTCACGTCGAGGTTGCGCCACTGAATGCCGTCACCTGGAGAGCGTAGAAAGTATAGGAATAATAATTATATACGTAGCGAATGCAAGTGGCTTAACGTGCAACCAAGAAGTTAACGACATTCCGCATGGCGCAGAGTACGTAGCCCGCTTGCGTTCTTTTGCCCTTTCAAACTACGCAGGTGTTCACCGCGTAGTCGAGAATGACGCGTCAGTCAACATTGCCTGCTGATCTTTCAATTTTACAACGAACATTTATTTTTCTTTTGTAGCACAGACGGAAATGAAGAATGTAGGTTATTGAGAAAGCTACCACATACAGTATTACACCGAAACGAATCGAGACGAAGAATTGTACCGGGCTAATGATAGGAACTGGCGTATACGCGTGTAGATGACTTTTCTGCTCGTTTATTTGGTAATCGAAGCTCATCCTCCTCATTTTTCCATTGCATCCGTTATTGCGTAACCTACAGCAGTGAGATGCGGGGCAACTAGCACTCTTCTGGGAGCGATAAGGAAAGAAGCCAAAGATAGAGTACAGTGTTTCCCTCTGACAGCACACGCTTACTGCGAAGACCACTTCTCTCACTTTTCTAGTCTTTTTTTCTTTTCTATATTTCGTCAGTGTAGTAATCGCGTTCCCGCACCGTAGAAATGTGGTTTAGAACCCAGCGGAAAGAGCGCGGCTTGAATGGAAGAATGAGTGCAGTCGTGTGAAGGGTCATTTAGGCTAAAAGTACTACTTTGGGGTGGTAAAACGCTGCGTGGTCTCTCAAACACGTTCTCACTTCATCGCGATATTCACTCGCTATCTCTTTTCTGTGACTACAGTGAAGAGCGCAATTACACGTGTACATGTACACGATAGGACGCATGAAAACGATTCCGCGGTGCTTCCACATGTTATCGACGGGTGAACGTTTACGCTTTGCTAATCAGCTGTAATTATGGCCTCCGGTGAAATAAAGCTAATGTGCTATACACCATATAACAAAGCAATCAAAAGGCCAATGCGGGATGTTGTGGAGTAAAGATTTTATATTTACATAAAATTCCTATTTATATATGTTCTATAACGCTAACTAGCCCGAAATGGCGAAATCTCGACTTCTCACCCTAGCTTGTGCCCTTATGTGTCCGTCGCTTCCCGTTTACTTCTGCACTCCGGGTTACATATGGGCGCACGGTTAGCGCGGCCAAGCAGCAGACGAGTTGAACGGGAAATATCTGTATTGAACGACGTACTGGCTGTCTCTCATTTATGCATATTACCTCCGGAACTCTACAGTAGATACACTGCTAACACCACCTAGAAGTGGACACTGCTCACAAAGACAAAATTAATCGCCGCAGCATAGGCTGGCCAGTCGAGTTTTGTTCATTGTGGCAGCGGTGGAGAAGCCGCGCTATTCATATACGCCCGCGGTAGAGCTTGTGTGGCATATACGTCCACGCTTCGCAATGACAGCCGAACTACAACGTCGTATTATTGCTTCCCAGGGTTGCCCGCAGCTCCCCCTAGCCGCAACAGCACAGTGGGGCCGAAGAAGAGGATGCCCAGTCGCCGAAGAGCTGCCGGGGGACTCACCGCTCGCCTCGAGCAATGTGGTCACGGTGATGCCCACAGGCAGCGCGGTGTTGCAGAGCAGGCAGGCGGCAACGAGGGTCGGCAGCGTGTGGTCATTGTTCAGCGAGAAGAAGAACAGGAACGGCGAGAAGGTAGTGATGTAAGCCACGGCTAGCGCAGCCACCGAGGTGTTCGCTGCAGGAGACCGAGGTACGCGTGCGTCAATCGCCACCAGAAAAAAAGCGGCGGCTGCCTATTACAAAGCTCGTTCGAACGCGCCGATCTTGTACAGTCAACGCTTCCCTCTCTGCCAAAGGTTTCGGGACACTCGCCGTCCAGTCCGACTGTTGATCACTTCGAGTAAAACTCCCTTCGCACACATTTCCGAGAATAACTCTCGAGACATGGCTACGTGAATTACCACGTGACTCTTACTATAACAATTAAAAAAGGAAGAATTATATATCGAAAGACATAAGTGATTTGCTAATTATGACTCAATTGTGTGAGCTATCAAAATGATACATTTAGTGCATGATATGTAGCAGCCAAATTCGTCAAGTCCTCTCGCGAACATGCCTGCAACCACAACCCGGTAGTATACCGTTGTTGAAGAATGATCCAACGAAGAACGAGAAGGAGGTGGTGCTGGCCGAATACGCTACAAGTAGCAGGAAGAAGACGGCCGGGTCGCTGTTGCGTAACACGGGCCCGTTGCTCGAGATTGGCGCCGTGACTACGAGCACCAGCAGCCCCGAGCTAGCAGTCATCACGGCCAGGGTGGTGACAAACCAGGCCGCGTAGTTGAGCCAGGGATTCACACCCATCATATCCAGCAAGTCCTGGTGGTAAAGAAAGGCCCGTTTGACGTGGCACTCTGCGTGTCGTGCCACCGTGGTTCTCGTAGCAGTGCCACGTTGAACAACGTTCTGCTCTGGAATACGCTAAACACACACACGCACACACACACACACACACACACGCACGCACGCACACACACACACACACACACACACACACACACACGCACATACACACACACGCGCGCGCCTATATGACGTGCAAGTACAAATTATCATCGTTGCATTCATTCGACAAGCGCCCCGCCACGGTAATCTAGTGTGTATGGCACTCGGCTGCTGATCCGAAGGTCGCGGGAGAAAACCCCGATCGCTGTTGCTGCATTTCTATGAAGCTGAAACATTGAGGCCCGTGTACCGTGCGTTGTCAGCGCACGTTAAAGAACCCCAGGCGCTCCAAATTTCCGGGGTCCTCCACTAGGGCATCTCTCAATTATATGATTTTTGGACGTGAAACCCCATAAATCAATTCCACAAGCTACGCCGACTGCGTAAACTCCGAGGGACAGCAGCAGAATATTGTTGACACTTAGCATCACCTACGGTGACTCAATGACACTGCGTGGCTGAATATGAGTGGTTTCTGGTAGAGTGGACGGTATAGGTGTCTAAAACAAGATAAGTAGACGTTTTCAAGCACACCCCCCCCCCCCCCCCCGCTTTTTTTTTTTTTTCTGGCACATGCAGACACCAAACACACAGGTTTCGAGATCTGTTATCGAGATTACGCTATCGTTAAAATGCTGACTGAAACATCACCATTAGTAGTTGGGACAGAACGAAAGGGCGTGTTATGACGTGCTGACCTCGCCGTCTCCCCCTGTCCCTCCACCCCTCAGGTGGCTCTAGTATCCGCGGACGGTGCAGACCACTCCGCTACACCAAACTGTGCCGTTCGGAGTGGCAAATGTCGTAAAAGTGCTAATGGGGCGATAATTGCATGCGTTTTCTAACGATCGGTTTCTTTTAGACGATTATATTCCAGAGGAAACCAGACCTAGGATTACTTGTGCCACAAGCTTGAGCGAGCCGAAGCCAACATATTTGGCTGGGATCAACGTCATAAAACGCACTGCAAATGCACACTACAGACCATAATATATTGGACCCCGGAGAGCGATACAACACAAGAAAAGTAAGCTTTATTCGAACAACGACTTGGTAATACAAACAGGCAATGCGCCCCTCGAGGTTGGGAAATGTATGACATGTATGCGTTAATATTTCAGCATTTACCAACTCTAGAGATAATGCGTTAGGTTATCAACACCAAATATTTTTCGTATCGTGGCTGTGAACAATGTGATAAATCCGAGCGTATACATCCTACACAAATATAAAACAGGCAACGATAGCAACTAGATCTAGCAAATTAGGAATGCGAGCCTGTTAGAAAAAACAAGCATTACGACATTGTGCACCGAACTTGCGGACAACATTGAGAAAGCTCACGCATACTATACGACTACAACAGCGTCAGAGACTGCAGTTTTGTTGTTGGCACGGACGGACCTTCATGCCAGACTCCTTCTCGTAGCCAACCTGCCGGACGGCAGCCAACGATGGGTAGATGTAGCTGAGCAGCACAATAATGGGCAGGAAGTACTGCACAATGAAATAGAAGCTGTCCACCGAGTGTGGCGGTAGCGGGAACCGCTGGAGCCGCAGGTGTGTAACAGGTGGAGTCTGGTCCGGGTAATGCCGCTCTTGCGCCTGCAGGAACTCTAGTGTGTGCTTGAACAGCTGCCGCTGCAGGTACAGGAAGCCTTCGGTCACGTAGCCTGCGCAACCATGACCCGAGTGGGAACAATGGTTTACCTTGGTGTCGAGCACACTCTCGAATGTCGGCGCCTCGTGAAGCTGCACTTGGTCGTTGTATAGAGTGCACTCTATACAACTCACATGCATAGATAGCAAACTTCAATTAGTCAAGCGTGCACACTACAATACAGGGCCACTAACTGTAAGCGTGTACCATATGCGTATAAATCTCTATATATGTTCTGCGTAACATCGAGCGAATAATGAAGATTCGCAAGTACCCGTCATAGCCAAAATCACTGGGCTAGATTGTATGTACAGTGCATACCGCATAGACATTATACAGGCGGTATTTGGTCAGTGCTTTTCGCCACAGCTGCTTGTCAGTATCGCAGCTAAGGGTATATCAGCACACCATACGGGGCCGCCGCGCGCGCTATGACGTAGCTTCTGTGCTGTCGTGAATTGTGTGGTCCATTATTTCAAACTAGTCTGCGTATTGGATTTAGCTTTGACGTCATAAAGCTCCGATGGTGAAATATTCGTGAATGTTCTGCGCAGTTTCGCAGATGTGTTTTCGATTTGTCTAGATGTGTGGGCCCCTCGCTAGACAGCGATCACCAGCTGATACGCGGTAATCGGGCTGAATGGCGGGCGGTCCTCCTTAAGCGCAGCCGGAGTCGAGGTCTGCGTGCACCAAACTGGCTCATTAACTGGTTCTCAAGAGGATATCCATGGTTACGCGTCTGAAACACCTGCATCATGTTTCCGAGCTTTCCGACAGTCACGGAGCACGGAGTCGTCGCCAAGCCTTTTCGTTTGAGGGTCGTGGCCTTCCAACAACGTTATCGAAAGCTCCTATTTCGGATGCTACGCAGATTTTCTTAATATCAGTGGGTCTATTGTTTACGCCATAAGGGAAGCTGTCATGCGATAATATAGTAAAAGTAGTTGGGAAGTATAGAGCACTTACTTCTTTGTTTCTTGAACTTCCTCGTTTAGAGTCATTGATTGATTGATTGATTGATTGATTGATTGATTGATTGATTTCCACTTACACACATACTTACAGAGGAGTGGTAAATGGAGGCGGATGAGGAAGAAAAGCCGCACTGACGCGGCTTTTATTCATTTTTTTACTAAATTACCAGTCGGCAAAGGTAATTTATTACGTTACCAATTACGACAAAATGTAATTTAATTATTGCAGTTTCATTACTGCCAATTCTGGGCCTGTGACCTGCGACCTCTCCCCCATATTTAGTACTCTTCACTGCATCAAATTACTGTACTGCGGCAAAGCTGGCTTAATCGCGTTGCAATGGTGTCGTGTGACGAAGCTGGCTTTGCCGCGGCACAGCAGTGTCATGCGGTGAATCATAGAAAAAAAAAAAGGAAACGTTCTTATTATTCTTCTTTTGCTCTTATTTTCGTGAACCCCCCCCCCCCCCCCCTTCTTTATTATGGCTTCGCGGACCGCCATTTTAAAACCAGTGATTTAGGAGTACAAACGACGTTGCCTTGTATTTTCTATTTTCTGTGAAGCTAACAGCTAAAGGTTTTGCGTAGAAAACGAGAACAATGCTGTTCAAAACGCAGCAGCGGGAATATTAGGTGCACACCTTCAGCAGAGAAAAATGCGATAGAGGTTGTGGTTGAAGTGAACTATGAGACCGCGTGCATTGCAGCAACCCGAATGCCCACACATTCTTTCGCCCTCTGCAACAACCATTCGACCATAGCAGCTACGTACCCCAGTAAGTAAATTTGCACTATGTCGTTTTATCAGATATTATAACTGAGGTTCTTTAAGATTGTTCTACAATTTTGTGACCAACCATCTGTTTAGCAGTCGAGCAGTCTCGTTCTTTGACAAGGTTCCCTGATTCAACTTCAAGCTTTCCTGCGCATTCCGAAAGCTCCAATGTTGGCTATAACGTATTACGCTCCCTTCCGTCACAGCTTCTGTAGGATATAGTTTACACTGGAGCTTGGGTTGCCTAAAGCACGGTAGAACTTCTTCCTGTGCTGGTAGTACACCGCGAGGACAAGCGCACAACGTCGTGTATTTCTTTTGCCTACAATGACACGACATGTGTGCAACTGCGTCCAAGAACAGTAGCAAGGTATGCAGGTAGTTGGTCTCTACTACAGTGCGCATTTCGACGAAAGGCGAACGAAAACGACCAACTAAGCCACGCTCTCGTCTTCGTTCGTAATCTTTATTTGAGCGTTGTCGAAAGGCGGGTGACCGTTCAAAAATTGTATACATAGTACTCACGCTCTAATGAAGGAACGATCCCAACTTGAGAAGACAGCAAATCATTAATGGCGGATGTTAACAGGCAATAAATGGCTATTGATTGTGCAAGGGCGGCACAGAATTGAAGTAAACTCTTTTGAAGACGACGCTGTTGACTTTCAACCGCTGGAAGCTGCAGGCAATCACCCCCGAACCAGCGGTTTCATCTCGTATTGTTGACTATTTAACAAACAAAGCAATCGGTAAAAGAAAACCGCAACGAGTTCAGCATGAATGTCACACCGTCTCTCCCTGCGTTTTCCAATAATGCAAGGTATTTTGGTGGTGTTAGCTAGAGTAAATATAAAAATGCACGGGTGTATCAGGATGATGCGCCAAGAACGGGAATGTACGGACGCCAGAACTCACAGGCGCGAATTTAACTTTTTGGCTACAGTTCACCGAATCGGTCGAGACGAGGGCGGAGCTTGTCGTCGGTAGAGAGGCTTCAAAGCAGGAGGTTGTGGAGACAAGCATATTTTGCGGCCCTTTAAGGAGCATGTCTCCGCGCCATGACGTGTAATGTTCTTGACAGCCCACAACGCTTTAAGGCGGAGTAAGAGTGCTTTCGCACAATTGCTATCCAAAGTAGCTGAAATCTTCTGTAATTTTTAAAAGGGTCTGAACTTGAGCTCGCTGGTATGGTAAAATCGTGAAAAATGCGAAACCAAGACAAAGGGAAAAAAATAACAGCATATTCACGGGGTGAATGATGATGAGTGGGGCGAATCTCCAGAAGGAATCATCGGTAAACCGTGAAACTCTTCCGTGCAATTCGCCCCACAATTAAAAGTGAAGCACTTGAGTAAATGTCATCAAACTATTATAACATCTCGCATCTTTCATCATCAACTACAAGTACCGCCATCTAGTTTTATAACATCTCGCGCATGCTACGAATCCTCACGGTTCAACTATGCACAATGCACAAGTGAAATCTCCCACCGGCACTTCATTGCAAGTCAAGATGCCAGTGCCTATATATATATATATATATATATATATATATATATATATATATATATATATATATATATATATATATATATATATATATATATATATATGGGTTTTGCCGGTGAACGCTTCTCCAACGCGAGCAGTCGGTATTTCTCAATCAAGAAACTCGCTAGGAGCCGCTGCCTGCGCCAACGTTGTCTCTCTCGGGCGGGAGCGTGCCGGGAGCCACACGCTCGCCCTCGGCGCGTGCGGGCCTCCCGGCAGGCACGCGCCGGTGGCTACCTACTACTACTACTACTACTACGACGACGACTACATACATCGGGGACGCACGACCCACGCCTTAAGGAGCTTCGCCCCTAAAAAACAATACAAAGGAACATGCCGGGCGTGCGTTGACTACTAGCGAAGCCTTACCGCTGCATCTGCACACTCGCCATATCTGTGGCCTTCGTCGTGCATCCCATAGCACACGTGTTAGTTTACCATCCGTCGCATATTAACCGAAAAGGAGATCAGCCATCTCCGCAGTCCAGGTTTGTCACTGAGAGATATGTCAGGACGCATACGCTTGTTTCGGTTCCTACTCTCCCCAGTGTGCGTGTCTGTGCTTGTTCGCAAAAGTAAACGCTGTGTTGGTACACAGTGCCTGTCCTGTCTGTGTCTCTGGTGTATTTTTTTTTTTGCAAGTGAAGCTTGTACTGGCCGATTTGCGAAGTTATCGACTGCGTGCCAAAAAAAAAAGAAGAAGCTCATCGTCGTGAAAACAGCGCGCGTACTTCTTTCTTCTATTTCACTGTGCAGGTATGAGACTGACAATAAGAACCGCTCTTCACGCTGCGGATTTGAACCACCGACATGCGGGATGCAATTACACCATGCTCACCAATTCGGCCACTCCCGGTTCTTTCCCTTTATTATCGCACATGCAGTTTAGAGCGGTGTTTTATATGTATGAAGAAGTATATAAACGCCAGAAATACATGCAAGGCTCTCCAGCGCAAGCTCGGCGAACAAGGAAAGGAACGAAAGAGAAAGAAAACAAGAAGGAAAGAAGAAAGAAAGAAAGAAAGAAAGAAAGAAAGAAAGAAAGAAAGAAAGAAAGAAAGAAAGAAAGAAAGAAAGAAAAAAGGCACGCACTACGCGCACGCCCACCTTCCCTTGCCCCCATTATGTCGATAGCGGAAGGGCTCCAGACATTCTATTTTTCTGTTCGCCGTTTCCTGAAAAGACGTTATGGTCTACGCCAAACATTACGAGACTGACTACAGGTACGGTCCACACTATCTATGAGCAGTTCTGTAACAGATAAATGTTAGTAGGATCACTTGAGCGAAGGAGAAGAGTCGCACCTTTCACAGAAAAGTTTAATTTAAAGAAATAAAAATGTACCAAGAGAAAAGACATGTCAGCTACGTGTTCTGTAGCGCTCAAAAAGACGACGTTCGTGTCCACATAAGGACCGTGCTTGGTGGTTCATCAGCTGCTCTTCCCGCCCTTTTCCCTTCTTTCCTTATTCCCACGAGTCTGTTTACCGTATAAGACACCTGCCGTAAAACGACGTAGGGCACAATGCTTGACTACCTAGTCGAAGGTTAAACTTCTTGTTCCCCCCGCCCCCTTTCCTCAATTTTCTTCTTTAAAAAAATTGGCTGCGCGCTCGCTAATATATCATAGAAATACTTTGGTTACGTAGTAAAGGGCAGGGTGGTGTTCTCGCCACTATTTCAAGCTTCAACATCGTGTCTGTCGCGGATGGCTATTGTCATAATATGTGATCCGCGCGGGTGAAATACGCGAGAAACAATAATTAGAACAGTGCGCCGTGCGGTGGCGCAACGTGTTTTCAGTGGTCGCCGGGCGGGGGTCGGCATCCCATGGCAGTCGTCTCCCTCGCTGGGCGTACGGTCCATGAGAGAAACCGCCGCCCTACGTTCTGACGCCGCGACCTGGAAACACTCCCGCCTGCTCGGTCGATCGGCTCGAAGACTGGCCCGGGACATCGAGTGCAGGGTCTCCGAGATTTTATGCTGTGTGCAGACGGGCTCAATCAAGCCGTCGCCCACCGGGTACGCCGAGTCCCAGGTGCGACAGCCAGGGGCCACGCCACGCAGAGTTCGGGATCCTCCACCGGGGCGACGCGACCACGCCACGCGCCTAGCTCCGGCAAATACGCACAGACCGAGTCTGCGCCGATGACGGCTCAGCTACACCGGCTCGTTCGAGTGGAACTCGTATGAGAACTTGAAACCTAAAGGCACCGGCGCAACCAGACGACACAGAAGGAGAGACAAGGACACACGAGCGCGGACTATCAACTGGCTTTATTTGAAAAAGATGACGTGGTTTTATAAGTGCCTCAAAGAAGCATGGGAAATGGAGGGGGACAAAAAGAATAAAAGAGGGGGGGGGGGGGGGAAGTGACATGTCAACAACGCAGGCGCAAAAACAACCAGGAAAGTACAAGAAACCAATCCAATATATTGCTTAGCAATGTAACCCCCCGATAGCCGCATCAAGAAGATTAAATTCCGCGTCAAACAGAGCGATAGACGGGGTGCTTATGCACTTGCTGCCAAGTTTTCTAATATGGTAGGCTTCCAGACTTAGACGTGCAATTTTGTCACTGCTCTTGCCTAGGATCGTCGTCTCCTTTAACCGCGCCACACAACCAGGACACTTGATGACATGCGCAACCAAATGGGCGTACTTGTCATGTAGTTTGTTCAGATTTAGAGCGTGTTCCCCCAATCGGTCATTGACGCAGTGGCCAGTTTCGCCGACGTAGAACATCCCACATGACATGGGGATGCAATAGACCACTCCAGTGGAACATTTTACTAACGGCGTTTGATGGTTCTTCCAGCATCCACGTTTATTTGCATTGCAAATACGTGGGCACAACTTTCCCAGCTTGTTTGGGGCAGAGAAACGAATAGGCACACCGTGCCTGTTTGCCACCTTCTTGAAATTGTGGGAAAGCTTATGGATGTAAGGTACAACCTCAGGCCTAGGGGCCTTCTGGTGAACCTCTGCCGTAGTGCTTCCCGTTACACGCTTGAATTTTTGAAGGAGTGACTCAGAAACGGCAGTCAAGACCGAGAGGGGGAAACCTGCGGCCGAAAGACGGCTTACCTGATTATAGAAACTGGAAGTGACTTGGTGTGGGCACGATTTCTGGAGAGCTGATTTCATGCACATCAACGCAATTCCTCTCTTAATTGTCTTGGAATGTGCCGAGTCAAACGGTAGCAGCTCCTTCTTGGCTCGTGGGTAGTAACCCCAGCAGACGTGCGCATCAGAAAACTTGATTTTTAGGTCTAAAAACTGTAAAAGAGAAGCGTCCGGAAGTTCATGGGTAAAACGTAACCCAAGTCCATGTTTGCTAAAAACAGATAAAACTTCACCTACTGTAAAGGGGTAGGTGAAGGCGGGAGTCCTTTTTAAAAGCACTAAAAAATCATCAACATATCTAAAAACTTTTAAAACCGCCCCCCCATTTAAAACCTACGCAAGCGTGCCATCTACCTTTGCCAGAAAGATATCGCAAAGGATAGGGGCTACGCATGATCCTATGCAGATACCATCACGCTGCAAGAAGGGCTGCTCGTCAAATACAATAAAAGTTGATTTCAAATAAAACTGCAATAAAGAGAGGAAGTTGTCAACTGACAGGCCCACAGTGTTCTGGAAGGATACTTCCCCGCTAGCTTCCACGCACTCCTTGACGGACACCAACATTTGATTTTGCGGGACAGAATAAAACAAGTCTTGCACGTCAATTGAAAAACCAAAACCAACATCATGATTTCCCTCTAAAAATTGCGCTACTGCGGCTGAATTCTTAACAAGAAAGGGGTCCTTAATAACTAGCGACTTAAGATTTTTTAACAAAAATTTGCTGACACAGTTCTGCCACGATCCCTCTTCACTAATAATAGTCCTAAAAGGTACTTCGGGCTTGTGAGTCTTGGCTGTGAAAAACACCCTCAAACTATTGCTCTTGCTGTTAGAAATGTCCTTGGCAAGCTTAAGAAGATCTAAACGCTTACAAAGATTGATGGCTTTACACTTTATGCGCACTTCACTTTTCTTCACGGGGGCAAAGTTCTTGTTGACGGCCGCAAGTGCTTTTTCGTTGTATGTTTCCTTCGGCAAAACGGCGAACCCACCGTCTTTATCGGCTTGCGTGAGCATAAGGTTGTTGCTCTTAAAGAAGGAAACAACATCGTCAAGCATTCTGCTGCAGTGGAAGTCCTTGCTATTTTGGAGCGAACTTTTGAAGACATTCCACACCTTCAAGAAGGCAGCGATCCCGATTATCATCTTGAGCCTTGTCAGCGACTTTGCGATTCATTGCGATGAGGTTAGGAGCAGAAAGTCTTGCTTCGACCCCGAATTTAGGGCCTTTCTGTAGCAGGCGCATAATCTTCGCTGGCATAAGGACATTGCCCACCACGCTCACATTGCTTAAGTTTTGCGTCATTTTTCTGTTACCCGCGCACCGTGAGCTGGCCTGCTAGGCGCTTAAAGGAAGCAAGCTTCTTGACCGCCAGCCAGTCAGGGTGATCCCTAAAGCACAGTAGACGCAGCCAGTCATGAAAAAGTCGGACTTGTCGCCAAAGTTCTGAGCGAATTATCCTGCACAGTCTTTTCACATGCCCCCACGATGGTTTCACAGACCTGAATAGAGCACTTACTTCATCTGGAACGAGTCCATTCCTGATGCAAAAAGCAAGACGTCCTTGCCTGGCATGTTGCGTGGACGATGTGACTCAGAAGAAGGTTGATGACGGACGAGGAAGGTGATACACAGAAAGAAGGGCCCACTGTATAAGAAATAAACTTCATCAAAACCTCTTGTTGGGCGAGTTCTGTGTCTCTCCTTCTGTGTCGTCTGGTTGCGCCGGTGCCTTTAGGTTTCAAGAATGTACCAACTCGCCCAACAAGAGGTTTTGATGTCGTATGAGAACGATTTCGACTTTCACTCTTATAAGCTTGTTATGTGTCTGTAACCGACGTATGTCCGTATTAAGTCCCTGCGTGAGTGTGTAATAAGTCCTCTGTGTATATGTGCGCTTGTATCCTGCCTCATCCTCTTTCTTGAGCGGATCCTAAACCCCAGATAACATCACAGCTATATACATGGTAACCGGCAGAGTTACCTGGACTGCCGTCGAACTTGGTCTCTGGGTGACGCGGAGAGAACAAAGGCAGCATGGGAAAGTTGCTGTCAGTGCTCCATGACTGGTAAGGCTCCGCCTGGGACAGCTTCATCCGAGGAGCCGCCTTGAGTCGGATCTGCGGAGGTTCGAGTCCTCCATCAGAACATATTTTCAGGGCGACAAGTTGGGGATATGACGCTATCACCAAATTCTGTGGGGTTGCAATACTTACTTTGAAATGTATGTCCAGGGGCAGTGTCCCACTCGCATTCGGGTTGAGGCCGACAAACACGACGCCTCCCAGGATGGAGTCCCGGTGGGCCATAGCAGCCATGTAGTGGTTGACCATGGCCTGCTCAGTCTCGAATCCTTGCACTAGAAGAGAGGGGTCAAACTAAGTAATTTTTTAAACGGTGCTTGTAAAGCTGTCTTAACTGACATGCTCGCTTTAGTGATTAAGAGACTTTCTTCTTAATACGATAAACGTGCATGTAACATTCTCTGGATACTAGCGCCACCTAAGTGTTCAGCGAGGAAGATACCTACGTCAAATACTTACGCAAAAAGAAATCTGTTCAGGCCGCATATATCAAAACCGCCGTAAGCACGCAATCAACTCTGTGCCTTACTTCAGGAAATTTTAATATTGCTTCAGGGAAATTACGATTTCTTAACAGCGCAAAAGACACGGGTGGCAAAAGAGAGGACACGTCTTTTGTGCTATACAGAAGTCGTAACCATGTTACACCAACACGCCCAATCCTGCACTATTAACGGCCATGTTATGTTACTGCGCAGACCGTTAGGCAGACTCGTCCAAGCTGAGTGGTGAAAAGCGTCGCTTGTTCTTAAGAACTGCACTTGCGCACAATACTGAAGAATTGTAACCGATTACAATTACAATTGCCGAACTCTAAAACGTAACTGATATCAATTATAATTACAGTCCCGAGAAATGTAATCGAAAACATTACTCTATAGAGTAATCGATTACCTCCCTACGTCACTTTCCGTGCAAATTCTTTATTACTGCAGCACATAAATGCACACACATATAGCATGGCATAAATAGCGTGGTCACCAGTAAATCTAACTGGAAAGATTGGACCGGCAATTGCGTACCTCAATATTACATAAAGCTCAGTATTGACAAAAGCACCGAGTTGCACTCTGTTTTTTCGGCAGTAGTTTCGGTTTCCCTCCGACGTCGGTTTCCAACAACTGTAATCGTTAATTCTGGGAAACAAACTTACTAGGTATGAATAGTTACAGTTCAGTTTCACGAATGAATATACGTCTTTTAAACTAAAAAGGCATTTAGCCACTAGGGTAATTAATAAAGATGGATTAACGAAAATTAATATCATATGTGCATCATACGCTCACTAGATATGTGGCTATGAGCCAGACGTGTACGTAATAAAGAAAGGAAGGAAGGAAGGAAAGAAAGAAATCACTTGAAGCGAATGCCCTCATTGGACATGTAGGTGCTGTGTACATAAAATGACACAAGGTTCACAACATCACCGAGGTTCGAATGCCACAAACAGACACCCACCTCGATGACAAGGGTCACTAAAAGCTTTCTGGCGGTGCGCGCCATTACCTGAAATTTCAAAGTCCGGCTTGATATCCAATACAAAAATATGAGGTATGTATGTGCAGGTACTAGTTTTCCCGACTCGATCTTGCTTGCGGCCTGACTATTCCGCGTTATATTTTAAATAAATGGTTTTTTTGTGTTTTTGCTCTACGCGTTGTTCAGTTTAAGCAGCAGTTGTATCTCCAAGTTTGTAAGTCATTCTAGCGCGTTTCCTAGTGAAGATGTCGGTTGCAACACTGAAGAGTCTCTCCTCAGGCGTTCTGGAGGGAAATGCGGTGTTGTACCGCAACTCTTCCTTCTTTAGCAGTGCTTCGATGCATGCCTCCGAGTCAAGTGTAAATGAATTTTTTTTTCGATCGACTACAGGAAGAAGTGACTGATTTAGAGTGATCGTTACTGCTTAAATAAAGTACTGAAGCATTATTAAATTACTCTAAAATGTACTCGATTACGAGTATATATACTTGTAAAGCGTTGCGTTCAAGTATGTTCAGCACATACGATATTTTAAAAGAAGGCAGCTGTGCGTCGCCCGTGAGCAGCACAGTGCGGGACAAAATTTATTGCAGGACAAGAGTTCATGTAAGTTCGAATTACAAAGCGGAGACTTACCCATGAGCGGGGGGTTGGAGCTTTCGGCGAGCTCTTCGAGCACAGCCTTTGTGGCGTTGGTCTCCGGCGCGTAGAGCAGCAACCAACGAGAGGCGCTGGGCGGTGGCACGTGGAACCGCGGCGGCAGCCTTTGTAAGGAGAACGGCTCGAAGTGCGTCACGTTGCGCACGCGGGCGTAGTCCATGTGCTGGCGCGCGAACACCAGGGTCAGGGACACCGCGGCGGGCGCCACCAGCTCCATCACGAAGGCGACCCAGTGGCGCTTCACCACGATCACGTAGCACTTCCACACCAGCAGGCACAGGTGCGTCCACAGCACACCCATGGCGCTATACCGTCCGGCTTCGCAGCGCGCTCGGTCGTCAAACGCTTCCACTGCGCAGCGAACTTACACGCTGCGTGAAAAGAGCCGAACCCAGTTACACGGGTCGCTAAGGTGAGCAATTACTGTTCCTCCCAAATAACTCGGATCACCAAATAGTCATCGGTCACTTGTGCGTTATTTTGCGTCCAGCATTCTCTTAACATTGACACAAAGAGAGGTTGGTTTGGAGATTCTCCTGGCCGTGCTGCAGCCCTCGCGCTAACCATTGTGTTTCAGTGTTGCTGGTAGTCAGCTCACATTTTGCGATGACATCGGCAACAGCACTGAAATTAGCTTGAAGAGCGTACTGCAGAGAAGAGCGCTTTTACAACGGTACAAAAATGTGGCGCGATATATTGTGGTTACTCAGGAGCGCTGTGATCATGTGGGTGCCTCTGATGAAGCACACGAATCACAGACTTCATTGTCGCTGTGGTTCGGAGGTGCTCCCTGTATAGGGCAAATTAAAAATTTGAAAAATCGTCGGAAGGTGCGTCTCCCGGTACCACCTTCCAACGTGGTCATCACTATCGATCTCTGGTTTATTGTGTAAGCAAGCATTTGCTTGAACATGAAGATGAGAAAAATACTGGGCGAACAGGTCTGCCCGTCTGAACATGTACGTGCATCCACGATGCAGCCGTGCGGTACGGCCGCGGGAGTTCTATACGGTTGTGCAAAGGTGTGTCGCCTGCAATAGCGTCCATCCTCCCTAGCTATAGGCAACTCCAGAAAACTGGAGTTGCCAAAGTGGAATTGCCAAAATGGAACAATGCTGAAATAAACAAACATGGCTACGATATCCAGGGTCACGGCGGTACTACGATATCCAAGGTGAGCGCTGTGCTGAAGTTTCCGGATTGCGGAATCAAATTGTGGTGTTTTGTCGACGAAAAGGTGCGTGCTGCCGAGCACCTCATATTAAATCAGTTTGAAGAATTTCATTGACGAAAAGAAGTAAGCATAGTAGCTCTTGGCGCGAAAACGTCCAGCCTGTTCGGCAACCCACTTCAGGTATGTTTCGAGAATCGGGGACAAGCGATCCCGAGGTTGGTAAGCTGCTGTTTGAGCGTAGCAGGCCCCCCAGACAGCTGCATCCCTTGGAAACGGGTTTATTGCCACGGAATGCAGTTGCGTGCACAGCGTCGGAAAACGAAGTGGCGGTATGGTGGCTAGACCGAATGCTCCAAAACCTGGAACAAGCGCCATTTGTAGTTTCTGCTATATTTCTTGCGAACAGACTCGCTGCCAACGCTACACGTTGAGTGAGAACACAACATTGTCCGCGTACGTCGCGTTACGAAAGCATAGCATAACGTACGCGCGTCTATGATCAATCTGCTTCACGCTTCACTACTGCGTTGCATGCGTCAAAAAGTAAGTCAGCGTGAATATTTCTTCCGCTTAATTCAAACATCTGTAACACGATGGCTGGCACAGGGTAGCAGGCGCAGTCAAGTCATCCAATATACATGAAAACGCTTGCCTAAACGAAGGTACGCATGTACTCATCGAGAAGCCCATATGATAATAACACGTACGTAAATAATCTTCTACTCAACGGGAAGACAGAAGTCATCATGAGTGAAATGTTCGGACAAACCAGCATAGTGTTTCAATTTCTTTCCGATGCGCGAATTTCTTATCCGCGTCGCCCATCGTAGCGCGTCATCTGCTTCCTGCAACACCACACCGGGAAACGACGTGCTGCGTCACGCATTTAGGTGCACAACCTTTTGACTTTGAGCTTTTTCGGGATAGTGCGCGGCAGCACGGCGAATATTAACGGTCTATTTTTTTAGCGCGGCGTAATGAGATAACATGTAGCCTTCTAATGCTGATCCTGGATCGCATGCTTTCAGGTGCGCCCACTACGTGGCTAGCCTTTAGTTGGAATCGCGAATATACATGCGATTGGCCCCAAATATACGAGTACTTCAATTACAAATGCATTGCCTATTAAAAAAGGTTAATGCGGGACGATTACTTGCGGAACTAGGAATAAGTGCGACCAGATATTTGCACGTAAATGGTCACGCAAATGTCTGGCCGCGGGGTACAGTTAAATAAAGGAAATTATGGCTTTAATGTCAAAACCAACCATTACGGTCGAAGGAGGGTGAGTTTGGGAATATTTCTACAGGCAGGCAAAGCACCGCTAATAACGCTTTGGATTGCGCCCCTACGAGGACACGGCCGCACCGACGGGCAGTCCAACCGGTGACGTCTTCTTCGGTAGCCGTATACTATAGAGGACCGTGCAAGACTGAGCTATCCGAGAACCTGGCTGTGTCTAAAGTCGAAGGAACTATAAGTTTAAAATATGTGGCCACATGCCGTAAGCGAAGAGACTGCACAGCTCTTCCAGCACGTGTCTTCGCTCTGAAAAGGTAGCCAATTTGTGCTCGTTTCTGTGAATAGGTTTGTGTTGAAACTTGAATAATGAGTGGAGGAATTCGCTGGGGGCAAATAAAATAAATGGCAAGGGCAAGATGAAGGCGCTGACCTCTTTAAAGACAGGCGAAGTCGCCAGCATAGAGCTACCTTCAGTTGCGTTTACTAACCAGCTCACCTGAGAGTGCTGCGGTCTCGCCGCCTGGTAGGTTCCAGCGGCTGAGCGGTGCTCCAAAAACGCTGCGCGAGAATGGAATTCGGCTGAGAGAATGACGCGCATGCGACCGCGAGGACAGCGCGCTCGTGGCTTCTTCTTCCTCCATATATGTTGCAGTTCGCAGAAGCCGAACTTGAGAGCATATCTTATTTAATTTCGCATTCGAGCACTGAATAGGTTGGCTGGTTTGTTCTTTTGAGACTCTAGCGCAACCAGGGGGATCGGTCTTTAACAAAAACGAACAGGAATACTGAAAAATAAATAATAATAGACAAGAGAAACAACAAGAAAGTCAGGACAACAAAATGAACTCGGTAAATTGTAAAAATTGTCTCTAACGCACTGTGATCAAGGCAGTAAGAGAAATAAAGCAAGGTAGAATAAAATTGCGCATTGTAAGAAAAACTGATCAAAAGAACAGCCACATCAGGAATTTGGAGACGACAGTCGGAAGAAATGCGCATTCACGATGCATAGCAAAAGTAATCCAGATAGAGGTGGTTTTATTATTATTATTATTATTATTATTATTATTATTATTATTATTATTATTATTATTATTATTATTATTATTATTATTATTAAGAACTCTTGCGGAATATTGTGTTCGATTTCTCTTTCCAGTAGGCTACTCCTCTCTTTTAACGCTACTCTTCTGGACCTTAGTCGCAGGTAGGTTTCAGAGGCCGTGTGCAATTTTCTTCGTGAAACAAAGTAAAAAGAAAGCAGTGTTAGTATAGATATTTCCACAGGAGGGACGGGGCACCGCCATATTAGGCTGTGCACGGCAGTGAAGAGGCTCGTCGTTGCCTTTGTTTTCGTGTGTGCGCGTTGTTTGATGATGGAGACCAACCAAATCGCCAAAATTGTCGCTGCAAACCCTCGGCCATGCTTTTTTGGTATTAGGTTGCTAATACGCTGCGGTTGTGCATTCCAAAATCATAATATAGTTATCTGTGTTTAGGTGTGCAAAAATGTGGGAGGGGAGGGGCCAGGTTCATTCTGACAAGCTGGGATTGTTTAATGTGCACCTAAATTTAAGGACACTGTCTTTGCATTTGTTCTTCTTGTATTTTCTTTTAATTCATCGAAACGCGGCTTCTGTGGCTGGGAATCGAATCCGCGCACTCTTCGTGTTACCTGATATATTAGCCGAAACAACGGCTTGGGTAATAGTCAGCTGAATGATAAGCTGACCTCTCGTTTGCTCCAATGCCGCCCTAACACAGATGGGTTGCGTATACGCTACAACAGACAAGCTGAGTTCGTTGGTGAGCGGACACCATAAAGAACAGCGCGATAAAGAAATGCACCACTGGTCGCGCGTCCATGCTACATTTATCGCTGTTTTTATTGCTTACATTACTTGGGTCATTGCGTGAATGCATCCTCATTACAAAGCGTTCGCCGCAAAGACAGCGGATAAATTTCGTCATCTCGGTTCTGCGGTATCTCGGAAGCTGATTTCCCCTCTCGCGTCATCATCACGTATCTACAAAGAGTGCACAGACCACGGTCATAGCGTAGGCTGCAATTTGCTCCGTGTTCTGCGTATTCTTTCAATCTTCGTCTTTTTCTTCTTCTCTGTCGCCTCATCACATTCATCTTCTTCATCATGGTCTCCATCTATTACTTCTTGTTCCACCTCTTCTTCCTCCTCCCGTAACTGACACAAATTTCCGCGGGCGTGCGTGTGCTTGTGTGTACGCGTGCGCCACGCACGCACACACGCACATGCACCCACAGTGGTAGTTTTTGTATTTTTATATATATTTATATTACGGCGCTGTATTCTCATCCCGAACATGTTCCTTTGATGCACTTGGGCTGCATTGTGTGTAATCAAACAAACTGATTCGAACTGAGGTTGGCTCGATTTATAAACTGCTGGCCACAATACCTGAGCGTCAAGTTTGCACAACAGTCCACGTAGTACTGAGGCAATGCTAGTTTGCCTCTTTGTTATTGTTAGTTTACCCTTCGTGACAAGAGCGTGTCCGGTTCACGTGTGTCGACGCGATGGATCCGTTTTTCGCATCAGTCGACCTTAGTGCTGGACACGCAAACCTCTTGGCAGGCTCGCATCGTTTGAAACCGGTTCGCGCCAACCAGACATCGGTGTCCAGGATAGCCCAGCGACGACACCTTGAGGCACTGCGCCACCGAGCCACCAGCGGCGAAATACGGGAACCTGAGGTGTGCGCTGTAACAGACGTCGGGTGTAGCCGTCCGGCAGAGCCGCTTGCGGGGCTTTGCCACGCAATTGGTCCGGCAGTCCCGCCGTGACGAGAACACATCGCTGTGGTACGAAGGGCACAGGCCAGATGGGAAGTTCCACCGGAGGCACGAACGGCCGTCGAAGTGCCACCACTGGCCTGTGACGTCTTGCCTGCGCGTCGCATTCATCATTCGGGCAATGCAATTAGATCTTCTAAAGTAGCTTATTAGCAAGCTAGCTTCATGCATTTACGCTGTGTGCTAAATACGTTCACTGTGCCACACAAACATGGCTGAATGAAAGGGTGGGACGGGCATTATTACTTTCACAAGAAGGAGTCGCCTGCTAGGAGGCCCTGCTGGAACACTATTTGCCGACGTAATGCTAGCACATTTTACACGCGTTTATCAGTTAATGTACATTGACCCATTACGCATAAGTATATAAAGGAGAACAACACGTGATACAGAATGTGCGCATCAAACAGTGCATGCAGATATGCGCAACAAGGCTTCGACAGGTTGCGTCCTAGGTGGCCTCCAACAACCTGATCTCTTTTTCCAAGAGATTAAGTGAAGCTTGGCTAACGCAATCCTTTCCCCCCTTTTTTTTATTTGAAAGGCTTCCACAATCTCCCTGACGGTGCGATTTTTATGCCTGAATACAGCACTTGTGTTAGTAAGAATACAACACTTGTGTCAATAAACTTCCAGTTGTTAGCCAGCGCTCGTGTCGTCTATTCCTTCCACTCCGTCCTTGTGTGCGCGCGCTGTTTCACAACGAAGGTGCACCAACTCGCCCAACTTGCTACCTTGCTCCTGCTTGATGCGTAAAAAGTACGGCATGCGGAGAAGGACGCAAGTGAAAAAAGTACACAACACGAACAACGTTGCCTACTCTCCGCTTCTGTCCCTGTCCGCATGCCTTACCTTTTTGCACTAAGAACCCTGACCAACGAGCTCAGCCTTCTGTCGCTCTACGTGCACAAGGAAATTGCTACTCTTCGAGGCGGTGCGTCACCTCGAAGCACTTGCCTGCACGATGACATGCGGAGTAATGTCTTTTATAAGGAGCGGTGCGTGTAACTATTGTGTTGTAATGTTACGAAGAGCATAGGACCCAGCACTTGGCGATTCTGGTTAGAATCCCACCGTTAGACAAGCATATGTCTCCTTTGAATTGATTGATTTGAGGGGTTTAAAGTCCTGAAACCAGCTCTGATTATGAGAGACGCCGTAATGGAGGTCTCCGGAAATTTCGACTACCTGGGGTTCTTTAACGCGCACTGACATCGCACAGCACAAGGGCCTCTTTCGCCTCCATCGAAATGCAGCCGCCGCGGCCGGGATTCGATCCCGTGACCTTCAGATCAGCAGCCGAGTGCCGTAACCACTAGACCACCATGGCGGACTCACCTTTGATCACTTGGTTATGTCTTGCTAAATGGTGTGTTCTCAAGCATGTTTTATCTCTACGCTCTCTTACTCCCAATGACATGCTTTCCTTTTTGACCTTACCGATACTCCTACCGTGCGAGTGTCCAGGCCTACATGTTGAATCTATCTAGCCAGCAAACAACCGGCGCACACCAAACCGCGGGCACGCAAGCCAAGCAAGCTTCGCTTCTAAACAGCCGATGCTCTTGTTCTAAAATAAATATTTCTGTTATTACTTAACTAGGGTTTCGAGTGTCTATGTCTGGGATAGTAAAGTGGGCCAATGACGACTGTGTAGTCAAAGTCTGTGGCTTCGTATGACCGGTCCTGACACAAATGACATGTGTTCGTACAGACTTATCTTCTTAACGTGAGCAGATAGTAGAAGTAGCGCAGTCCACCGCATTATAGAATAACTCAGCTTGCTGCTCTAGCTCTACCGCCTTCTTTTTCCTGGTTTCGTTTAAGTGTATATCTCATCGAGTGAACATATAGCTGGATACTCGACATTTCGGACAATTTGACGGACACAGTTGCTGTAAGGTTAGAGTGGGGTATTGTCGAAAGAAAGCACGTGCGAAGTGTTGCCATTTTATACATGTTTTAAAGTTACTGACATGCTTCAATGCCAGATGAAGAACGGTTTCCAATGTCCATTTCGGTAGCTAAAGCGGGTGATCTCCTTCCAAGTCGATTAGGCGGGATATTCGTGGAGCGTAAGGTTTCACCAGCAAAGTAAGGTATTGGGCTAGTTGGCTCTTCATTGTCTTTAAAATGCGCTAAAGTTACGAGTCACACAGTGTGTTAGGGAGGACGTACTTGACCGGGACGACACCACAAGCGCAAACTGTATCAACTGAATTCATTGCAAAACGACAGGAAAGAAGAAAAACATAGGGGCGAGGGAACGGAAAAAATCTAAAGATAAAAGGACGCGCGCACATAACGGAAAAGCAGAGCACGTACGTGTGATAGTACAAGCTCCATTCTGTTAAGCCAGCGCGAATTCGGCTCCACCAGAAACAGCGTGTAATGAAGGAAGAAACCACCCCCGAAAAAACGGAGTAATCAAGAGAGGAGCTTCGCCAGATCAACAAGTCATCCCACGTGTGGCGGTGAAAAGAGTTCGCAATGGATTACCACCCCTCATCCAACTTTATCATATTTGAAAACCCTTGCCCCGACCCGGTGCTTTTCTTCTTTCCTGTCGTTTTGCAGTGAACTCAGTTGATATAGTTTGTACTTGTAGTGCCGTCCTCGTCAAGTACGTCCTGCATAACAGTGTTCCTTGTAATATTAGCACAGTTTAAGGACAATAAAGTTTCAAATTTGTCAGTACATACATGCGCAGCTGCAATTTTATAGTATGTACATTTGGATGGCAAGAACAATAAGTACTTAGTAGTGAGCGTGCGATGGAAGTTGCCGTAGGTACGAATATGCCTGAAATGTGGAACACTAACGTCCATTCACTTCGGTCAATGAAAAAAAAAAAAGTTAGGTTGACCTTATTCTCGCGTACTGCCTTAGCAAAGACGGCCTCATTATATACGATATTACTTGCGTTAGCATAGCGGTATCAAAACGCTACGTGTATTGCGTATAGATTAAGTTAGTATAACACGAAACTACCACAATTGCGATTACATAAAGCAGTGAATCATAGAAGCTTCGCGTGCACCGAACCTGGGATACGGGCACGCAATCCAGACCACCATATTTTACCGTGTCCTTACGTTTCGCATCTCCTGAAGACAGCATCGACGAGGCAGTGCTCAGGGCTGCTCTGTGCATCGATACACGCCTGTCGGCAGCTTCTCTTAGAAGTGAACCGATTACGGCCGCTGACGCAGAGGCCGACCATATCAGTTGCAACCTCCACGCAAGCATTCACGGAGCGCTTGTAGAAGAATTCGTTGCGCGGGTTATGGCAGTAGGTGAATGCGAAGGTGCCGCAACGTGACCGCATCTGTAAGGGAAGGTGAACGGTTTTTACCAATAGGCCTGACTGTTTGTGCTAGCTGGTGGCGAGCTCGATTTGTGCCGTCTTGAATCGCACGGCAATACCCATAACGCTTTAAGCTGTCTTGTCATCACGGGCCTTTCCTTCCAGAGGAACCTAAATATGACAGCACTTATGTGCCTACATATGTATTCGACTTCGACCTTAACAAGATACGTACTGTTATGTACAAGATGAGTACAAGATAGATACATTCGCCCTCATATTTTTTATCGCTACTTCAGAATCTGCGGGAAAATGCAGTCAAGTCGATATTCACTTACGCCTGTCTCGTTCACGGCAGCATCATCGAAATTTTCTGCAGTGTGTGTGCCGCTGTCAGGTCCTGTCACTTCACCGTCTTCATTGTCTCTAACAGTGCTTGTAATAGCTATCGCTTCAGTTGTTTCTTCAACGCTGCTCTTTGTGCTACGAAACAGGGAATATGCTGTGCTCTTCATCAGCCGCAGGGCGAGTCTAGCCGTGTACTCCGGCAGTTCTCGGTGGTCCTGGAGATATCTTGTGGCTGGCTGACCGTTTCTGTACGGTTCTCTCGAGAGCGCGGGCTCGACATCGGCGCTCTTCTGAAAAGGTTCCAGCGGAGCAGGAAGAGGATGAACGTGGTGGCGTCTGCTCCTCGGACCATGCCAGAAAGTCGAGTATATGTCTGCGCTAACACCCACTAAGAGCACGGTCACCGCGACGGCCAGAAGAGGCAAAAGCACGTGACGAGGCATGACGCGTGAAGGGGAGCTCTCCGGCGACAGGGTTTTGCGTCTCGCCGACCTTGCTGCTTTGGGAGAGGAGCGGCGAGGGCTGCCGCCACCGCGATTCTTGTGGCTGTAGTTGCGAAAGTAGTGCTTGATCTCTTTCGGCACCCAGTACGGGGCCAGGCTGCTGATGCTGCGCGCCGAGGAGTCCGGTCCGCGGACATTGCGCCTGCCCTTAGTGGGTGCTGGCGAGTAGCTACCACTGCCGCTTACAGTCAAAGGAAGATGAGACGTCGTCGCATCGTAAGTACCGCTTCTCCCTTGTCCATCCACAGATTCAGAAGAAAAAGTGGACGACTGCGGGTGTTCTTTGCTACTGTCGTCTTCCGTGGTCTTCAATTTCTCTACGACGAAAAAGCCTGGAAACGTCACCTGCTGAGCTGGGATTGCCTCGAAAGGCGTCATCTGGACATGGCAGCACCCGTGAGGTCCACAGAACGAATGGCAAGGCAAATCTATATCGCATTTTTCTCCATACGTCGGTGGCTGGTATGGTGGTTGTAGCGGTGGCAACTGTGACGCACACATGCAGCAAGGTTCGTGAATTTCTTGGCAGTAATACTCCATCGCTGATATTAGCACTGTTCGCCGTGGCCCGAGGGCAAAAAGCACGTGTGAAGAAGACTATGATCTATTTCAAAGATGGCAGAACCCCACCACACATCAGAAGTTAGAGATTGAGCGGTATTATAGTATGACCAACGGAAGCAATGCGTGGTATGGTCGCCGATCTTGCGAGAGAAAAAAATGGAGAGGGGGATATTGTGGAAAAGGCAAGGAGACGGGACGTCTAACATTTAACCTCCTGCTGTTCTGCAGCTTACGAGCTGGATGGTATTTTGTCCAGCTATGGTGTCTCAACAGACCACGGTGTTATGGCAAGAGCCAGAGTTGTCCCAAACTGATTGTCCTGCATGTGGAAACGAATTTTACAGTAATAACCAACTCAAGAAGGTCAATAGCGGCAACAAGATGGCGACACCTGTTTCACTGACACTTATTTCAATTAAAAAACAGTGGATTTTCTCTAACCTTGTGGCTATACCTTCATTTCTCATGAAATGCATAACGAACATATTCAATACAGCAATTATATTAAAGTGCCATTTCACACAGTGGGTCGGAGCCAGTTTTTTGGGAACAAGAACGAGACCGAGACAAAACGTACGAGTTTGAAACAAATGGTGTAGTCGCTCGACGCGCACATAGTTTGTCTATAAGCTCCTCAGCAGTAGCTTAGAGTATTATTTTGCGACAGCGAAAGTTCATTGGTCGGCACGCGAGGGTGTGGATTTTCTGAAGACTGTGAGCCAACAATGTCACTGACAATGATATATGTCCTGAGTAGAAGCAGGAATCACAACAATAAATGGCTGCGCTTGTGTTAAATGAAAGTTCGCCGTTCCACGACAAGCATCTGGGTCACAGACAACGCGTAGTTTCACAAGCTGATTGGGAATATCTGTTTAACGTTCCAAAAGCGGACAGGGATGTGGATAACGTGCATATTACTGCTAAGACAAGCATGATGCAATCTTCAGCTTCGCGAACTTCTTTATGTAGCTGCGACCGTAAAACCAACCTGTTGACGGAATTATAATATATAGACTGGAGCGTTTGTATACAAGCGGTTACACAAAGTTCAACTCTGAATATCGTTAAAGCACGTGTAAGCACTGCATTCTCGGAGATACTAAGGCTGCTTACTATCTTTGAAATTTTTGCCAAAACATTCACTAACCACGTGACAACTGCAGGTAGTTTCTACTCCCTCACTACTTATGGTTGCCACCCACAAGGAAGTAGTAACACAGAGATGGTAACCTTACTTTCATGACAGTTACTCTCTTGATTTACACCCTAGTTTACATTTTAGCTTCCATGTATTGTGGGGACCGTGCGCCACGCCAGGCGATAACACCACGTGCTGCGCAGTAATTGTGCGCGGGGCCCACTCATGGGCCGCAAAAGTGGCAGCCGGCACGCTGCCAGGACAGTCGGTGGCCGACTGGCAGGAGCAGTGTGTCATGATATGGGTTCCAGAAGGATGTATTTAAGCTGGGAACGCTGGCGTTCCCATCGAAGCGACGAGGCTGTTTGTGCGTTCCAGATGACAATTTATATATACAGAAGAAGACGCGCACTGCACACACACACATACACTTAAGAGAGCGGATAAACAGCAAAAGAAGAAACAAAACTTAACGTTCTAAATAAGCGGAGAAGAGTCTCAGCCGGCACAGGCTCACCGGCTGGCGGAACGGGCGACACTGAGGAGCCGGAGTACCGCTGCCTGCAGAAGGCCGAGGTGCCGGAGACCGACGTGCAGGGGAGCGACGAGCAGGAGAGCGGCGAGGCAAGCGAACGATGGCTCGAGGAGTGCTGCAGCCACTGCAGCCCTGGAGCAAGAGAGGTGACAGGGAGGACACACAGGCGGCCACGTGAAGCCCGGAGCTCCAACTCGTGGACCGCTGGTTGACTCTCGACAGTAGGGCCCGGGCACCCGACTCTGCCGAACGCTGCAGTCCGTCTGTGTGTGTCCTCTCCTCTTCCAGCGCAACGCTCTTCCGCTCGCGCAACCTTGCGCGTGCTCCAGCCTACTCCTCCTCCTCGTCGTCGTCTTTGCCTTCTATCCCGCGGACCGAGCACAGGCACACTTTTGCGCGCACATGACACAGTGACGGACAACGGCGCGTGCGCGCGTGGTGTGCGCCCAGCACGGCGAGGCCCAACAGTGGCAAGTGTTTGTGGCCGTGAGTGTTTTTGTAATAATCGCGTATGTAACCGTTTGACGTTCCTCTTTCTAATAAATGTTATTTTAAAGACGATAGTCTTTCTTGGGATATTTGAACGCGGAAATTTTGGTCTGTCTTTCTGTTTGTTTGTCTGTCACACGATTCAGCTACGCGGCCAAAGTTTAAGCCCTTGCCTAACGCCCAGCCATCTTGAACTGGTAGCTGCGTTCACACTTGTGAACATTGTCGATGAAAAAGCAAATATTACGCATATCTGAGGCGCAACATCAGTGCGTAATTATGTGGTATGTTACTTTACTAGAAAATACATAGAAACGCAATTATAAAGACCCTAGTGTTTGCTAGGCGTCGCTAAAAATGCGACGCTATGCACGAAAAAGGCCTCTGCCGACAATTTGATGCTGCCACTTGGCAGTCCCAGGGATTCTGCACAAGCTCATGTTTCCCGACGGCGCTGCCAGGTGGTGTCCATATCTCACGCAGTGCAGTACGGTCGGCAGAAGACTATCGTATTTCGACGAAATTTGCAGCAAAGCACGCAGATACGCGGCCAATTTCCTTTTTCTCGCTTTTGAAGCGACGGCCGCCTCGCGTGCTTTGGGCAATTGGCACGAACCTCACAATATGTGACGTCTATTCTATTGCAAAGCGAGATTTGGCTAGTTGGTGATTCATAGTATATATATATATATATATATATATATATATATATATATATATATATATATATATATATATATATATATATATATATATATATATATATATATATATAGAAACATGTGCACACACGCAATGTGTCGCGTGACAGGAGCTAGCAAGAATATGGAAGCAGATTTTTACAATTCCTCCAGGCACATAAACAGGACGAAATGAAGGTTAAAATATCGAGACAATATCATTGTTTACGCACTCAAGATATGACAGTTCTTTGGGAGCCAGGGTAATCGAAGGCTTGCTGACCCGCTTCTATTGCAAAAGCCTAAGAGCAGACAAAACTGAAGCGGTACGACATTGTCCTGCCACACTAAATAACCACACGATTGGGAAGCAGTAGGCACCACTTATATTGAAACATTTCAACATTCATGCAGTAGCGTGCAAGCTGATCATTTCTGATTTTATAGGTAAGGGTGGCCAGCTAATTGCTGTTGCGACGCATTCTTTGTCCGGTGGTTTCTCCAGCGAATGAAAGTGAGAGTGAAGTTTCTCATTATTGAGTCGAAGACTCCCCGGAGCACTCACTATCGGCCATCTTGAGAGCACTTGATTGCCCCGGGCACCTGCTCTTTCTCTCTTGTGACCGACATGCAAAAGGCTCCTATGTAATAATCTTCCGCAGTTTCCTCAAGTGATGCCAGTGGCTGACGAAATAAACTTGTCAAGAGTCCTCGTCTTTTCTCCTCCGTCACCGTTAACGGAGCGAAGGCACGAAAACAAAGAACGCCTCGCATCCTGTTTACCCTGGCTAAAGAACGACGGCGATCAAGCTACGGCCACGCGTGCTTCTCTGTGTACGTTAAGCAGATATTTCTAAGAGCAGATCAAACAGCGAATATGCGAAAAGTACGAGGTGTCAGCTCACATATGCACCACAACCAACTCAAAAACCGCGCCATCGAACGCGCATGGATGGCTGATTGACACATGCAGAGGCTCTTTATGACAGGCGCGTATCTTCAGCGAACTCGAAATACAGAAAGATACTGCCTACATGTACTGCCACAAGCTGCACGTGCATCTCTCACGAGGCAGTACGGACGGCTGTCCTCGTAAGTAATTTCCAGAATAATTTTAAATCAAGCAACAAATTTACGAAATAATCGCTTTCAGGCATCAAATACATCCCATGTTAAGAGCATTTGGTACATAACTGCTGACCTCAGCTAACTGTAAGCGCTACATGTCAAACGCGACCATACGTCAAGATTTCTTTAGGGAATAATTAGAGCGGTAGAAGGTGTGTGTACACGGGACCAGAAAATTGACGGCTGAGTTCTTACATTACTATTTGGGAATGCTCCCAATGAAAATGAGAAAACCAAACTTTACCGAGGGGCTGTCAGAAGTGCTATATCGCAGAATATAAGTAAAATATAAGCAACGTATAAACATTCAGTGACGTCTAGACACTTGCTAACTGTTACACTGATAGAGCCTGTACTGACGTGATCCTCCGCAGCCAATTCTCCAAAGTTCGTCACAACTGCTATCCATCATTACACAGCCAGCGTCAGTAACATTGCGTCCAGCACAGATACTGATTCCTGTTTTCTCCGAGGAACAATATTGTTTTAGCCTTATTTGAGAATAAGGCTCCTTACTTGGACTTATCAGGACAATAATGTATTCCAAAGCAACAAAAACGGGCTACAAAGCTCCAGTGTGCCAGTGAGGGCACATTATCAATTGTTTATATACATCCAACTGAAACAAGTTGTAACAACGAGGTTTTCGGCGCACAGATGCGAATGCTAACTTTGAGTCTTGTTGAAAAGTGTCACCTTTGCCGCATCATACAAAATAACACCATCGCAACGTAATGTTGACGTATTATCCCAATCCGCGGCCCTTGTACGTATTACGATAGCGTGTATTAGGAATTGAGCTCGAAACCTCGTTAGCAGCCACATAACGCCCCGAAAAGTGACCCAACGTTGTCAGAATAGCAAAGCATGTCTTACGACGAAGACTGCCAACAAGCTGATTAACGTGAAATCGTCATTCATTATACAGATATGCATGTCTTTCTGTCAAGCTGACGTCCCAAGTCCTCCCTCTGTGTGATGCGCAGGTGCCTGTCTCAAGAAACGAAGAGCCAAATTTCTAAAATAGTGTGGTGCACAAATACGCCTCTTCAAGAACGTTTTACCAGCCGAGCACACTGTGACTATATTCGTAACAGAGCTAACGCATTTCCTGTGCGTCCAGTGCGCTCAATTTTAACGACGCCATGAGAGTTCCGTTCCCAATATATGCAAATGTGTGATATTTTCGGATTTCCAAGAAATTGGTAGGCTGTAAATTATGGAACCCTGGTACTTTATATATAAAGAGGCGCCTTCGAGTTGATCATTAAAAATATAATAAGTCTGTTCCATTAGTCATATTAACGTAGGTTTAGAAGCGGCGAAATGCCTCCACCTCAGCGTTTACGAAGACGACAGGTGCCTCGCTGCCGTGTCATGTTTGTACAATATGTGCATTGAAAGCACACCCTGTTATATTCTTCAGTATAATGGTAAAAGAAATGGCTGCCCCAAAATTATCGAGTCACCCGTCCAGAACTTCTAAGCGATATCTAACGATGTAGAACAGGGAATGTCGCTGAAGCCAACGGGACCTGTCTTCGTCGCCGTCCTTGTCGAAACGTTGGCCTCAGCGACATTCCCTGTTGTACATCGTGTTTAGCGATCTGTTCATCGATTCAAGCCTCCATCTTCCCCTGAACGTCTCTTCTAATTTGGATTAACGATACCTACTGACGTGCCTCGCGCACACGATCGCTTGTAATGTTAGACGTAGCTCATCAACGAACCAGAGGAAGCAGAGTCAGCGGTTTCGCACTGTTTTGACGAAACCCAAGGAACCCAAACAATGCGGCACGTCGAGCACAAGCACAGTCGAGCACGAGGCGACGGCGGATGCGGACTACACGTGAGAAAGCCACGAAGGAAGCGACCTCCTAGCGGTACGCAACGTCGAGCTTTCGTGGTGCTGCAATGCCGTTGACAGGCCCGTCGATCACGAGACGTTGTATAAAGAAAAAAATAAAAGAATTACAGCATATCCACGGAGTGAATGATGGTGAGTGGGCGAAGCTCGGGAGGTTCATCGTAGATCGTGCCGAGTTCTGGATTAATTTAGTTAACGCGCACGCTACGAATCCTCATGGTTCAACTATGCACACGTGAAATCTCCCACCGGCATTTCATTGCAAGTCAAGATCCAGTGCATATATATATATACATATATATGGGTTGCCGGTGAACGCTTCTCCAACGCGAGCAGTCGGTATTTCTCAATCAAGAAACTCGCTAGGAGACGCTGCCTGCGCCAACGTTGTCTCTCGCGGGTGAGAGCGCGTTCTCCTTCTTTGCGAGCTGGTACAGCGTTCCTCTAAGAAAGAGCGTTTCCATAGCCAACGCGCGCCTTTCGCTCTCTCTCTCTCTCTCTCTCTCACAAGACAGCAGAGGCACGCGCCGGGAGGCACGCGCCGAGGTGAACGCCGAGGGCGAGCGCGTGCCTCCCAGGACGCGGGTTACGCCTGACGCCTGACGACTGACCTGACGCCTGACGCGTGACAAGGTTAGACTAAGAGGAGCTTCGCCCCTAAAAGGAAGTGCTCTAGAGCGCAACTTTCGAAACCAGTAGGTATACGTCTTTCTTTTTCTTTGTGTGTGTGTGTGTGTGTGTGTGTGTGTGTGTGTGTGTGTGTGTGTGTGTGTGTGTGTGTGTGTGTGTGTGTGTGTGTGTGTGTGTGTGTGTGTGTGTGTGTGTGTGTGTGTGTGTGTGTGTGTGTGTTAAATTTGTCCCCCTGGTATGGAAAAAAAATTAAAATAAGGTGGGGGTAGCCCGCGCCACCAGAAGGTATATCGGGCTTAAAGCCAATCGCACCATAAAGAAATAAGGGGAAGTGTTCCCAAAAAGAAAATTTTGTGGAAAAGCCAATTGAAAAAAAAAGATGTATGTATTCGGAAGCAAGGCCTGCACGGCTTTTCCTTCTATAGTAAAGGCAGGAGATGAAGACTGTGGTAATGTTAGCGCCAAGTAGAACGTAGCAGTGAGAGCTTCCAGCAGCAAGAGCGTCCTTGTAACAAGGGGAAAGCGGGAGTGCACTGGTAGGTGTGGTTTAAAGTTCCGTGACCGACGACGTAGTGGAAGCCACAACTCGAGCCAGGCGCCTCGGCCTTGCATGGCGGACCTGTCGGCATGATCTGGAGATTGAGGCGGAAGCATTCGGCTGAAACTTTGAGCAAAGAGGAGGTGAAACCTGCGATGAGAAAAGTTCTGCGCAGATACAGAAGGCGGGTTTTGTCATATCAATAGGATGACATGAACAATGGGTCTATGTGGGTTGAAAAGTTGATGCTCACGTCATAGCTGCCGAGGTAACCTCGCCTTTTTTTTTTTTTAACGTAATTGCAACTATAACGTTGGGCATGCAGTGTCGGATGGTTGTTGTAAGGAAAATGTATGCGAGCGGTAGACGTGTGGTTGGGAAGTTTCGATGAGGTATCCGGTTATGTCTGAGAAATGTCTGCATAGTGATTGGGGGGGTGGTGTGACAACCGCCGATTTACGCATTATGTTAACTAGCTGAATTAAGTATGCATGCGTTTTTTTTTTCTAGTAGATATCTTGGGAAGTGTGCGTGTGATATTGTTGGATCTGTGCGGCTTCGTAAGTGTTGAGTGACGTGTTGCGTTCGTGGGCAATCGTTGAAGTAATGCAGATCGGCTACGCATATTTTTTTGCATGCACACCGGTCAGACATGGTTATATTAAATCGCTTGAGGTAATATTGGAAATGGCCGTGACCAGTCATTAGATGTGTTAACTTCCGATTAGGTGGAAACCATTTTGGAATTTTGTAGACGCTATTTATCCAGTGAAATAACGACGTGTTCGGCTCTTCTGTTTGCCAATATGCGTGTCAGTGAGAAACCATAATTTTGTATAATTCGGACCGAACGGTGCGGATTGAATATGTAGCCATCCTCTCAGACCCAAAACGCATTGCTGAAGTTGCTAGTATGTCTGCCAATTCGTTTCCTAATATGCCTTTATGACCAGGGACGTGAAATAACCGGAAAAAGATGCCTTGTGTTTGAAACTGATAAAGAATGTTTTTGATGGCTATCACCCTCTCGTCATTATCGTTAAGGCTTGCAAGTTTACGTAGTAATGAAAGACAATCTGTGTACAGGTGAAAAGGGGTTTGAGTGTGTAGCGTGCTGATGTACTGTAGGCATTCGGTGACAGCCATAAGTTCGGTTGTGTAGGCGCCAGATGCATGTGTTATTTTATATTTTTCGGCCTTCAAAATTCGAGTTTGGTTATCCAGTATTATGTATGCTGAGCCGGCAGAAATGGAGGTAAAGGAACCGTCCGTATATGCGTGCAGGACGGATAGGTGGAAGGCGTCGTCGTGCTGGGAGGGGTCAAGTTCAGTAAAGGGAAATCTGTGTTTTAGGCTGGGGTGATAAAGACAGGGTGCAATGTCGTGCTGGATGTGGTCGGGATTTAGTGTACGCGTGCCGTAAGGCGTGACTATTTTTTGTGTAAAGAGAGAAAATTCTGCTGCTAGGCGGGTGAGTTCTAAATCTAAGGGCTGAGAGTTAGCGATTATTTGTAATGCTGACGTTCTGGTTATATGAAACGAGCCTGTGATAGATATTAAGACTGATCGTTGAAGTGATAATACGCGGTCTCTTAGGAAGCGTGTAGGGTGGGAAGGCCACCACGCTGGCGATGCATAAGTGAGTGAGGGAAGCAGGACCTGTCTGTATAGCCGGCGAATGAGCATGCTGTTTAGATTATGTTGGGAACGCAGAAATGCGAGGAATCGTGCAGTGAATATTTCGGCTTTAGTTTTCAGATATTCGATGTGGGAATGAAAATTAAGTGTTGTATCAAACACAACGCCAAGGAGCTTAACTGATGATTTGTGTTTTAGAAAGGCACCGTCTAACCTAACGGAGCGACGGCGCCTTGATGTGCCTTTGTGTCCGTTGTTGAAGAACGTGTAGTGAGATTTGTCTGAACTGATAGTTACCTTTTGTAGCTTTGCCCATTCCTCTACCGGGTGTAAAACACGGGCGACGTTGTTTTTAAAGTCCAGTTGGGAGGTTCCAGGAAGTAATATGATGGTGTCGTCTGCATAGGCTTGTATGTGTGCGTGCGTGCGTGCGTGCGTGCGTGCGTGCGTGCGTGTGTGCGTGTGTGTGTGTGTGGTGTGTGTCGTGTGTGTGTGTGTGTGGTGTGTGTGTGTGTGTGTGTGTGGTGTGTGTGTGTGTGTGTGTGTGTGTGTGTGTGTGTGTGTGTGTGTGTGTGTGTGTCATTAAGTGCCTACGCTGCTTCACACACCTTCTGAGCTGGAGTTCTTACCGCTGTCCCTTGGCGAGGAACAAGAGACGCGCAAGCGTACAAGCACTGCTTTTGCGAATAGCGGGAGCTCAAAAAGAAATAGAAAGAAACATGTTTCCGGCAGCAAAATGCCTTTCCCTTTCTTTAGCGTTTCTTCCCGCTTTGCGTCAGTGCTGTCACGGGGACGCAGAGCTAGACATGCATTGACAGGCGTTACGCTTGCTGTTCTTCCCCGTTTTTAAAGGGGGCAGCAACTATTGACTCACTGTAGTATACTTCCGCTTACGTTGCTAGTGCGTGCTTTCAGAAGTATGCTTCTTCCTTTTCTTCTTTTTATTTCGTGAGTAGGGGGTGTAGTAATACCCGATGTTCCTAGGGAGAAGAGGAAAGAGGAAACTTTCTGTTAACATCACGCCGAAACTTCCCCGATGGCATCACATATATATGTAACAACGTTACCGACGTTTTGGGAAGTGTTTTCGCACAAGAAAACTTCTCAGAAGTTGAAGCACTCCTTTAGGTGAAAAATGGTGCCGAAACACTGTCTTGAGATTTGCCAGTGATCAATGAACTAAACTTGAGTAGCCGGCTGCCAAAGTTCACGCGAATTCACCCAATCACCACTCAAAGAAAGATTAAAGGAGACTGCCCAACGCCCACATATTTCCACCTGCCCCTCACCGCGCCTATACAGGCTAGTGGCGGCGCTTTAACGTGATGGGCACCGTATCAAGTACCAGAGGCAAGTAACACTTCAAAATGCATATAATAAAAAGAAATATGCACGAAGTGCGTACCATCTACGCGAAATACAACCTATATGAGCACGGTGAAGTATAACACCTTCTTGAAGCGCGTTTTTCTTTCTTCGCCTTCCGCAGCTTTGGTTTAAGCATAGCGCAATGGAAGCTTATAGTCACGTTGGTCTCGAGCAGATTTTTCACTCTTCGGCCGCAATAAGCTTCTGTAAAAAGTATGTCTGAACAATCATTATATTGGCCTTGAGCGTGACAACAGTCATATCTGACAAATTATACCTGACTGGAGTCGCTGCTAATGTTAGGAGTCGCTGTTAATGTTAGGATAACAAGGATTCTGCGTTGTACTCACGCAGAATCCTTGTTGTCTGAAGAGACACCTTTCTCGTTATGGAGATAAACACTTTTCAATGGGCGTGAAAACGTAACGAGACACACCGAACTGTGGCGTGTAGTACTAGCGCCAAGTAGAACGTAGCAGTGAGAGCTTCCAGCAGCAAGAGCGTCCTTGTAACAAGGGGAAAGCGGGAGTGCACTGGTAGGTGTGGTTTAAAGTTCCGTGACCGACGACGTAGTGGAAGCCACAACTCGAGCCAGGCGCCTCGGCCTTGCATGGCGGACCTGTCGGCATCATCTGGAGATTGAGGCGGAAGCATTCGGCTGAAACTTTGAGCAAAGAGGAGGTGAAACCTGCGATGAGAAAAGTTCTGCGCAGATACAGAAGGCGGGTTTTGTCATATCAATAGGATGACATGAACAATGGGTCTATGTGGTTGAAAAGTTGATGCTCACGTCATAGCTGCCGAGGTAACCTCGCCTTTTTTTTTTAACGTAATTGCAACTATAACGTTGGGCATGCAGTGTCGGATGGTTGTTGTAAGGAAAATGTATGCGAGCGGTAGACGTGTGGTTGGGAAGTTTCGATGAGGTATCCGGTTATGTCTGAGAAATGTCTGCATAGTGATTGGGGGGTGGTGTGACAACCGCCGATTCACGCATTATGTTAACTAGCTGAATTAAGTATGCATGCGTTTTTTTTTTTTCTAGTAGATATCTTGGGAAGTGTGCGTGTGATATTGTTGGATCTGTGCGGCTTCGTAAGTGTTGAGTGACGTGTTGCGTTCGTGGGCAATCGTTGAAGTAATGCAGATCGGCTACGCATATTTTTGTGCATGCACACCGGTCAGACATGGTTATACTAAATCGCTTGAGGTAATATTGGAAATGGCCGTGACCAGTCATTAGATGTGTTAACTTCCGATTAGGTGGAAACCATTTTGGAATTTTGTAGACGCTATTTATCCAGTGAAATAACGACGTGTCCGGCTCTTCTGTTTGCCAATATGCGTGTCAGTGAGAAACCATAATTTCGTATAATTCGGACCGAACGGTGCGGATAGAATATGTAGCCATCCTCTCAGACCCAAAACGCATTGCTGAAGTTGCTAGTATGTCTGCCAATTCGTTTCCTAATATGCCTTATGACCAGGGACGTGAAATAACCGGAAAAGATGCCTTGTGTTTGAAACTGATAAAGAATGTTTTTGATGGCTATCACCCTCTCGTCATTATCGTTAAGGCTTGCAAGTTTACGTAGTAATGAAAGACAATCTGTGTACAGGTGAAAAGGGGTTTGAGTGTGTAGCGTGCTGATGTACTGTAGGCATTCGGTGACAGCCATAAGTTCGGTTGTGTAGGCGCCAGATGCATGTGTTATTTTATATTTTTCGGCCTTCAAAATTCGAGTTTGGTTATCCAGTATTATGTATGCTGAGCCGGCAGAAATGGAGGTAAAGGAACCGTCCGTATATGCGTGCAGGACGGATAGGTGGAAGGCGTCGTCGTGCTGGGAGGGGTCAAGTTCAGTAAAGGGAAATCTGTGTTTTAGGCTGGGGTGATAAAGACAGGGTGCAATGTCGCGCTGGATGTGGTCGGGATTTAGTGTACGCGTGCCGTAAGGCGTGACTATTTTTTGTGTAAAGAGAGAAAATTCTGCTGCTAGGCGGGTGAGTTCTAAATCTAAGGGCTGAGAGTTAGCGATTATTTGTAATGCTGACGTTCTGGTTGTATGAAACGAGCCTGTGATAGATATTAAGACTGATCGTTGAAGTGATAATACGCGGTCTCTTAGGAAGCGTGTAGGGTGGGAAGGCCACCACGCTGGCGATGCATAAGTGAGTGAGGGAAGCAGGACCTGTCTGTATAGCCGGCGAATGAGCATGCTGTTTAGATTATGTTGGGAACGCAGAAATGCGAGGAATCGTGCAGTGAATATTTCGGCTTTAGTTTTCAGATATTCGATGTGGGAATGAAAATTAAGTGTTGTACCAAACACAACGCCAAGGAGCTTAACTGATGATTTGTGTTTTAGAAAGGCACCGTCTAACCTAACGGAGGGACGGCGCCTTGTTGTGCCTTTGTGTCCGTTGTTGAAGAACGTGTAGTGAGATTTGTCTGAACTGATAGTTACCTTTTGTAGCTTTGCCCATTCCTCTACCGGGTGTAAAACACGGGCGACGTTGTTTTTAAAGTCCAGTTGGGAGGTTCCAGGAAGTAATATGATGGTGTCGTCTGCATAGGCTTGTATGTGTGCGTGCTGTGGTGCTGTGCGTGCTGTGTGTGTGTGTGTGGTGTGTGTGTGTGTGTGTGTGTGTGTGTGTGTGTGTGTGTGTGTGTGTGCGCGTGTGTGTGTGTGTGTGTGTGTGTGTGTGTGTTTGTGTGTGTGTGTGTGTGTGTGTGTGTGTGTGTGTGTGTGTGTCATTAAGTGCCTACGCTGCTTCACACACCTTCTGAGCTGGAGTTCTTCCGCTGTCCCTTGGCGAGGAACAAGAGACGCGCAAGCGTACAAGCACTGCTTTTGCGAATAGCGGGAGCTCAAAAAGAAATAGAAAGAAACATGTTTCCGGCAGCAAAATGCCTTTCCCTTTCTTTAGCGTTTCTTCCCGCTTTGCGTCAGTGCTGTCACGGGGACGCAGAGCTAGACATGCATTGACAGGCGTTACGCTTGCTGTTCTTCCCCGTTTTTAAAGGGGGCAGCAACTATTGACTCACTGTAGTATACTTCCGCTTACGTTGCTAGTGCGTGCTTTCAGAAGTATGCTTCTTCCTTTTCTTCTTTTTATTTCGTGAGTAGGGGGGTGTAGTAATACCCGATGTTCCTAGGGAGAAGAGGAAAGAGGAAACTTTCTGTTAACATCACGCCGAAACTTCCCCGATGGCATCACATATATATGTAACAACGTTACCGACGTTTTGGGAAGTGTTTTCGCACAAGAAAACTTCTCAGAAGTTGAAGCACTCCTTTAGGTGAAAAATGGTGCCGAAACACTGTCTTGAGATTTGCCAGTGATCAATGAACTAAACTTGAGTAGCCGGCTGCCAAAGTTCACGCGAATTCACCCAATCACCACTCAAAGAAAGATTAAAGGAGACTGCCCAACGCCCACATATTTCCACCTGCCCCTCACCGCGCCTATACAGGCTAGTGGCGGCGCTTTAACGTGATGGGCACCGTATCAAGTACCAGAGGCAAGTAACACTTCAAAATGCATATAATAAAAAGAAATATGCACGAAGTGCGTACCATCTACGCGAAATACAACCTATATGAGCACGGTGAAGTATAACACCTTCTTGAAGCGCGTTTTTCTTTCTTCGCCTTCCGCAGCTTTGGTTTAAGCATAGCGCAATGGAAGCTTATAGTCACGTTGGTCTCGAGCAGATTTTTCACTCTTCGGCCGCAATAAGCTTCTGTAAAAAGTAATGTCTGAACAATCATTATATTGGCCTTGAGCGTGACAACAGTCATATCTGACAAATTATACCTGACTGGAGTCGCTGCTAATGTTAGGAGTCGCTGTTAATGTTAGGATAACAAGGATTCTGCGTTGTACTCACGCAGAATCCTTGTTGTCTGAAGAGACACCTTTCTCGTTATGGAGATAAACACTTTTCAATGGGCGTGAAAACGTAACGAGACACACCGAACTGTGGCGTGTAATACTATCGCCTGCAAATATATTACGCGCTACATGCATTCTTCATAAGAGTTTGAACGGTGGAACGGCTAAGATGGAAACCTAGGCCACGAAATTCTGCTCATTTAAAATCTGAGGACGGAGGACCGTGATAAAGACAAACTCCTAAACGCACAAACCGCACTTACAGCGGAGGACAGATTGGATTCACTGCATGATTGTTACTAAGCATCATTTCCGGGCCTCATCAGAAACGAATTGCAAGAAGGGAAAGCCGGCCCTCAACGCGAAGCTGAAGAGAACATTGATGATGTTTGTTACAAACTCGGCATGCAAAAACTTGCCTATAAAACAGAAATAAGGTACGTTGCTCTTATATTGTTGGACTTTTACCAATATTCTTGACGATGAAAGTCAGCTAGACTCGTAAATTTTTAAACGTTTGGGTAGTAAGAGGTGTAACGACAAAACAGCACTGAAAGCCAAGCGGCTCATGAATGCAATACCTCCCACCCCCTTCTTAATGATCTGTTCTGAAACTTATCTAAATCACTGTAAACAGACTGCTGCGAAATAGTTTCGTTATCAGTAGCATGTTTAAACCTTCGTGGGCAAGGTGGTGTGCGCACTTCGCAGCACGAATGCCGAGAGAACCTTTCGCTCAGTTTTCTAAACGGTATTTCTCAAGATTTCCTCGCAACCAAGGTTGATAATAAGCAGCCACGTGCCAACATATCTAAAGCATTACACTTTGAACGTTTATACTTTGTTTTTATATACTTTACGGCAGGTGCTATGATTTACGACAATGAAGCGCTGACGCGTGACTCTCGCGGTTTCGCGTATGGGCCGCGGTGTCGACATTCTCAATGAGCACTCCGACTTGGTCGGACGCAAATCGGCACACGCTCCATCCAGCCTTGCTTCATGATTTGAATACTGTGTCATGGCACGCGACGGCGTTTGCGCTCGCATTTCGCAGAATTTCTCGCCTGTGTTACTTGAGCAAGGAAAATGTTGGCAGTTCCTTTAGCCAAAGCTAATGAGAGCGCAGACGAAAGCCTGAGCTCTCACGAGGCACGTACACATTAAATTACTATTTGACATCTAACTCGATTGCGTTACTTCATCATTCATTCATCATTAATTCATCTGAAGAGTTCTTCACGTTATTTAATCTTTGATCTACTTTTTTCTGTTTAATTCACTTTTATTTGACGTTAACCTACCTTGCTTCATCTTTGATTCACGTTAATGAACTTGTCCGGGATGCGCTATAGTATACCTGTATGCGCCACACGTGACTCCATAGGTAGCGTTCGTATTCACATCGGACGCCAGGCGGTGCATATATGAGTACACAAAAGCCATATGAAAACTACCGCACCTTCGCCCTCTCCCCTCCTGAAGAGGAGGGGAGATGGTTAAGCATAGCGTAGGAATGTACGGTATAGTATAGCAAGAAGCGGGAAAGGGAAGTGAGGGTGAGAAAGAATGACGTGAACGCTACGAAGAAAAGGAGGAGGAGGAAAACGTAACCGCACGTTGCCCACCAAGCCAATTTGAATCCGGACACGTGACCCAAATTACGTAACATGACGACGTAACAGCTAGTTACATATGTTTCCGCCAAAGGCATGTAACAGTTGGTCACGTGACATGTTCCCTCCAAAACCATGTAACATTTAGTCACTTGACAAACCACGTCACTTAGTTTATGCTGTAGAAGCGGGAAGAAGATAGGTCGGCCACAAGCTCCGCTTTTAGTCCTGCCTTGCACTACTAGCTCGCTCTTCACGAAATGTGTCAAGACATGTAGTATACCGCGCAGTTGGAAAAATGCTAATATAATCCTTATCCACAAGAAAGGTGACATAAAGGAGTTAAAGAATTACAGACCAATTAGCCTACTCCCAGTAATATACAAGCTATTTACAAAAGTAATTTCTACAAGGATAAGAGAAACCCTCGACTTTAACCAACCGAGAGAACAAGCTGGTTTTAGGAAAGGTTACTCGACAATGGACCACAGCCACGCTATCAACCTAGTAATTGAGAAGTACGCCGAATATAACAAACCTCTTTATATGGCGTTTATCGACTACGAGAAAGCATTTGACTCCATAGAAATACAAGCAGTTATAGAAGCTCTACGACGACAAGGGGTACCTGGCGTTTACGTGAAAATCATAAACAACATATACAAAGATTGCACAGCCACACTACTCCTACATGAGAAAAGCAGAGAAATCCCGATCGAGAGAGGTGTGAGACAGGGAGATACGATATCCCCGATGCTATTCACTGCATGTTTAGAGGAAATCTTTAAACGTCTAGACTGGGAAGAAAAGGGCATTCGAATAGATGGAAAATATCTCAGCAATTTAAGATTTGCAGACGACATTGTACTCTTTAGCAATGATGGAGACGAACTACAAAACATGATTAATGACCTAAACAGGGAAAGTATTAAAATTGGGTTAAAAATGAATAGGCAAAAGACCAAAGTTATGCTCAATAGCCTAGCTAAGGAACAGGAATTTACAATCGACAATGAACCCTTACAATGTGTAAACGAATATGTATACCTAGGACAGTTAATAACAGGAACTCCCAACCACGAAAAAGAAATTCTCCGTAGAATAAGGATGGGCTGGAGCGCATTCGGAAGGAATTACGAAATCATGACTGGAAACTTACCGCTCTCACTAAAGCGCAAAGTATTCAATCACTGTATCCTCCCAGTACTAACGTACGGTGCAGAAACGTGGAGGATAACTAAAAGACTAGAGATGAAACTAAGGAGCGCGCAACGTGCAATGGAAAGAAAAATGATAGGGGTAACGCTAAGAGATAAAAAACGAGCGGAATGGATCAGAGAACAGACAGGAGTAGCCGATATTATTATATCAATTAAAAGAAAGAAGTGGACCTGGGCAGGACATGTCATGAGGAGAACAGATAACAGATGGACAGTAAGAGCGACGGAATGGATACCAAGAGAGGGAAAACGCAACAGAGGCAGGCAAAGGGTTAGATGGAGCGATGAAATTAAAAAGTTTGCGGGCGTAAAGTGGAACCAACTCGCTCAGGAGAGGGTGGAGTGGAAATCGATGGGAGAGGCCTTCGTCCTGCAGTGGACCTAAATAGGCTGATGATGGATGACTACTAGCGCAAGCTGCCCACAGGTTTATTGCGATAGCAATTATATGGACAGTCTCGACAGGTTTTTGCCGTCGCCGTCATGTCCCGTATAAAGTCCAAACTGATAACAACCCAGGGCATCGTACCTTATACCGATGGGTACAAGCAGGCGAGCGGGAGGATGAACGCGGCTGAAGCAGAGATCAAAGTAGCCCGGCCCATCTCCGTCGCTCAGAGGGCGTATGTGATAACATCACACGGCTCGGGAGGCCTGCGCCGAAACGGAGAGGAAACGCCCCGCCCGTCTATAACGAGCACCAAGGACGCGACAGGGAGGGGGGGCAGGCAGCGCTGTCGCTCGAGCAACAACTGTGGACTTCACGCTGTCGCCATCGCTGGCGCGCGCGCTATCTCGGCAGTCATCAGACGTGCAGCGTGTACTGCGTAGCAGCGCTTTGATCGCGTGCTCCGTTCCAGTCTCCTCGCATATAATCGCAACGACGGCAATGCCCTCGCCACATAACGCTCACGCGAATGCGTCTACTAGTGCCGGAAGGAGCGCGTTCGTTTGATGCCGCTCTGCTGGGCCAAGTTTCTCGATGGTGCAAAGTGCACGCTGCTTAGCGCGGTGGCGCGGTGTGAAGCACGGGCCAGATGACATCAAAACAACATGACTTAGCTCGCAGCTCTGTTGGACCGTTGTCTCTGCCGCTCGACCGTCACATGGTACCTTACGCAACTGCATGCTTACGTAATAAGCCCACGTTCACTACAATTCAGATTGCCCCTAAAGCTGGCACTCTTACTTCGTATATTTTATGATGCATTGCTACTGCATTCAGTGCTTCGCCCTTCCGGCGAAGTTGCGATTTTTTTAGTATATTTCCTTAGTTATTTATTAGGGGCGAAGCTCCTTATGGCATCACCTGGGCGGTTCTCGGTTGTCGATGCATCCTGTGTAGCCAGTAGCGTCTCCCTTAGCATACAATAGCATACAATAGATGGCGCTGTCCCATAGAGATGCATGCAAACTGCAGTTGGGTGACGATACACTAGATGGCGCTGTACGCATTCTGTGTCGTCATCTCCATTTCTCGTCTCGTTTCCGAGAGGGCGCTGTCCCGTAGACATGCGTACAATAGGGCGGTTGGGTGAAGGTACGCTAGATGGCGTTGGCGGTGCAGCTGCTCTCCGATTGGCTGCTGCGCGGGCTGCGCGGGGAGCGCTCCTCTCATTCTCCTGGATCGTCGCCGTACGTGTCGGACCGCGCTTGGTGGACCATGGACGATTAGAAAAAAATTCCGAACGTTGTGTCCGAAGCGCGCAATCGAACCAGGGACCCCTCGCTTCCGAACGCGCGGCGCTAGCCACTACGCCACGAAGCGCACATGGACACATGCACCACGATGACAGTAAATACCCAACATTAACGAAAGACTGCGCGTTTCTAACGCGTTTGTGCTAGCGCGTTACGGCCCGTGTAAGAAGCTGGTGTAAGACGCTGTGGCCTCTCCGCCTTATACTCTCTCAGCAGTCATGTGATGGCGTCGGCAAACGCGGTGCGCGTTCCGGCCTGTGTAAGGGGCTGCGTAAGACGTCTTTACATGATGATCGACTGGGCGAATTACACGGAAGGTTCGCGGTTTACCGATGATTCCCTCCGGAGCTTCGCCCACTCATCATCATTCACCCTGTGGATATGCTGTGATTTTTTTCGTAAACGCTACATCACCGCCACCACCGGGTTTGGATGGACTCAACATGCGATTTTCGCAGATACGAGAATGGGCGTGCCGCTCAAAGTAAGGAATGGGGAACGTCTGCTGGTGAAAAGTGTAACCTCCGCGAATCGTTTCAGGTATAGGCTGCGATGCTAAGCCTTGTGCGATTCAGTTGGCAAGCGATAAAATTCTATTTACGGTTGGTACAGCATGACCTAACGCGCTTTGCCAAAAATTAATGGAACGAGAGCGCGCCCTGGCGGCATCGAGTAAATATATGCGGGCGTGCGCGCACGCACACACACCACATACACGCACGCACACGCACACATGGAGAGCGAAAGAGAGAGATGGAGACGCGCGTGTGCAGAAAAATAGTTCTGGTACAATGTAGCTTGTTTACACGTGATTTAATGCCACACAGGCATGAATATGCTCGTGTGTGCATTAATGCAACTGCTACTTTATGTTTCCCACCATTAACTCTTTAAGCGCAATACTTATAGTTCATTATTGAGAATATATTATGGATTCTGGACGCTCTAAGAGACTTTTTCTTATTATTTTCCGACGCCTTCATGTCTGAGAGTATGGAATCGATGATATTTAATAACCGCGGCAGCTACATTACCATGGAGGAGAAATGTTGAGGCCCGTGTATTGTACGATGTCAGTGCACGTTAAAAAAAATTCACAGCATATCCACGGAGTGAATCATGATGAGTGGGCGAAGTTCCGGAGGTTCATCGTAGATCGTGCCAAGTTCCGCATAAATTTAGTTAACGCGCACGCTATGAATCCTCATGGTTCAGCTACGCACAAGTGAAATCTCCCACCGGCACTTCATTGCAAGTCAAGATCCAGTGCATATATATATATATATATATATATATATATATATATATATATATATATATATATATATATATATATATATATATATAGTGTGTGTGTGTGTGTGTGTGTGTGTGTGTCTTGAAAAAGGTCGGGCTCCGACCGAAACGTTGACTTAATAAACCGTCGTTCTCTAAGAGGCGCAACATCAATTCTGTTATATATATATATATATATATATATATATATATATATATATATATATATATATATATATATATATATATATATATATATGGGTAGCCGGTGAACGGTTCAATCAAGATGATGATGATTGTGGTTCGGTTAGGAAAGGACGCTAATTTCTGCAGCCCATGTCGGGAGCACGGCTAAGCGTCCGTGGGGGGTGGGGGAAAGGGAGTGAAAGAGATAGAGAGAAAGGCCGTAGTGGAGGGCTCCGGAAATTTAGACCACCTCTGGAAGACGCTGCATGCGCCAACGTTGTCTCTCGCGGGTGAGGGCGCGTTCTCCTTCTTTGCGAGCTCGTAGAGCGTTCATCGAAGAAAGAGCGTTTCCATAGTCAACGCGCGCCTTTCGCTCTCTCTCTCTCTCTGTCTCTCTCTCTCACAAGACAGCAGATGGAAGACTGAGAGAGCTCGCGCGCCGGGAGGCACGCGCCGAGGGCGAGCGCGAGCCTCCCGGCGGCGCGAGGTGGCTACATACATACATACATACATACATACATACATACATACATACATACATACATACATACATACATACATACTACTACTACTACTACTACTACTACTACTACTACTACTACTACTACTACTACTACTACTACAGAGGAGGGAACGACCCACACCCTAAGGAGCTTCGCCCCTAAAAACCTTAGGCGTTGAAAATTTCCGGAACCCTCCACTACAGTGTCTCTCATAATAAAATGGCTTTGGTTCATACTGGAGAAAAGTGCACCCCAAGTATACAACCGAACTGAAAGGCGAAGAAACGACACAAACTACAAGCACTGTCTATAGTTGGGTATGCTTCAGTATGAGCCGATACTAACTCGCCCAGTTACCGTTTTATTGCCTTGTTTTGGGACGTAAAACCCCAGAAATCAATCGATATTTGATAGAGCAATGCTATTCAATCCACTATTTTTTTTTACTCCGGTGTGCTAATACATCCATAATGCTCATGTCTACAATGCTCATCATTAAGTTGATATCCATTCCTGACACGTTGCGATACTTATTTCATCATATATACGTTTCATGCAAGTAATTGTATGTTATCTACTAACGCGATTGAGTATTTCTCTGGGTTCAGCTGTACACCTCCGCACCACCCCACAGTTTCTCACCGCTTACGTAGCCTCTGCATCCAGTTGAAGTCCTTAATCACTATTCCCTGGTACATTAAAGAAATAAGCACCTAAATAATTAAATCACGTAACGTAACGTGAAAGACCACTCAACGCCGAAATAAGGCGTAGCAAGTGTCACTCGCCTTCTTACTGCTTATTCCACTCGCTCTCGTCCAACAGTTGAACACCATATTGCGGTGGTGTAGTGGTTACGGTACTCGGCTGCCACCCAAAATACGCGGGTTCGATCCCGGCCGCGGCGGTCGCATTTTCGATGGAGGCGAAAATGCCAGAGGCCCGTGTACTGTGCGTTGTCAGTGCACGTTAAAGAACCCCAGGTGGTCGAAATTTCCGGAGCCCTCCACTACGGCCTTTCTCTCTATCTCTTTCACTCCCTTTCCCCTTCCCCCACGGACGTTTAGCGCCGACATGCTTCAAGCCAAACAAGGAGGACCGCATGCGTCGTGACGTTCAGAAACGGGAGTTTCACTCACACCGCCTGCATACAAATTCGCTGGCGAACGCGCACGTGCGGTCGACCGGACAGGCATTCCTTAATAATGGACCGAGAGCGCGCGTTCGAGACATAGACAAAGCGAGTCAACGCACGCACGAAAAAGGTGCGCCGTGATGGCTGGAAGCGAAGGATCTGGGAAAGGGCAGGTGTGTCGAAAGTGGCAACAGCTGACGGCGGCTTCTCCGCTACGCACGCGTCGAGACAAGGTCGGCGGAGGGAAGGCGATATACAGACCAGTGGGTTTTCTCGCTCTCCCCCTTTTGTTCCTCATTGCCGCCGGCTGACGAGGGATGCCGGCAATGCAGCAGCTCTACCGCCGAAAGCCCAGCAGCGAAGCAAAACTGCATGCATCGCAGAGCGTCACTTCACTCGCCGCGCGGCCACGTCGGATGCAACACCGGCGCTCCTGGAGTCCCACCGCCGGAGAGGTTTTGCACCGCTTGGCCTCAATACTCAGTGGGAGCTCGGCGGTGAAGTGCTGTCCATTCCGGGCGGATAAGCCCCGGTCGACGAAAATTTAGCGACACCTCTCTTCGTGACGTCTCTGAAGAGAACGTGAGTTCGATGCTGCACAGTTACCTCTGGATCGTCTCACGCTCGTAGACAGTCCTTTTGGCGCGATGTGTTAGCTAATTGTCAAGGAGTGGCGGAGTGGCATTCAACGTGAAATGAAGTTCATTCGTGTTTTACGCAACTGCGTTTCACGCTCTGAATACATAATGCAGGACTGTTGAACCAGGAGGTAAGCGTTGTGGCGGTACAAGTTCAGGTATTGATGCTTATCTCTGAAGCTGTTTGCGAAGCCAGGTGCCACCAGTCGTGATGTCGAATAGGGGAGACAATCGTTTAATGACAAATAATCTCTACAGGTCAAAGTCGCTCTGGGTTCCGGGGATTGTGTTGTCAGGAGTGTTCCTGTGGTTCGTAAGAACAGGCGTCAGGTAGCGATGTAGCAGCGAGAACGTTATAAAAAATGGATGCCCCCCTGAGATGTGATGGACGAGAAGCATCGTGGGTTAGGCCTTCTTTTAAACGTTCTACACTGCAGTTGACTGAGGTAGAATTTTGGGTTGCTCTCGAATCTCGTCGCTCTTCTGTGGAACCAGAATTTCGGAAGGCTTTATATCGTGTGCAAATTCTCGTAATTAATTTTACAAATATTATGGTATTTAACGTCATGAAAGTGCACAGTGTGTTATGCGGGACGCTTTACACGAGCGGCTCCGGAATAATTACGGTAATTATTCGGTCCACGTAACGCTCACCCGAAGGGAAATACTGCCTGCATCGCTTGTTTCGCTTTGCCATGACTATAGTCACAACGCATACAAATAAATCGCGTATACAAAAGCGTATACAGCGACGCCTGAAGGGTTTGTCCTTGTTTCTGTATGCCCCGTTTCTGAGCTCATTTTCGAGGGAGACAGCGGCGAACGGGTTGGCCGCACGTGACACTTAGCAGAGCAGCACGACACTGTCGGGCTTAGTCAATCCTGCAGCAGCAGTCACGACTTTCCGTCGTGACACTCTGGAAGACTAGCACTCGAGCACCCACACAGAGACGACGGTCTCGAAAGCCTTATTAGTATATAAAAAAAAGACCGCAAGACAGGACGTTGGGACATAAATCCCTAGACATTATTAAAAAATCAAATGGAAAAAAAGTTAGGCACTTACTGAAGCTGCACATACATAATCATTTATCTCATATAGGCTAATCATTTGCTGTGAATAATTAGACTTCTTGATCTGGAATGTTCGCATTCTCAAAGTATTTGCAGCCTTTACAGCAGCGAGTACTCTGCTTCGCACGAAGTTCGAAGCGGAATGACTCCACCTTGTACGAAGTTCGGAGCGGAAAATCCGGGATCGACGGCTCATTGCCGCATAGGAAACACACGATGACACTCTGTGTGTTTGTTTATTACGTTGCCGTACAAGCCTCGAGATGCGGGAAGCATTCGCGCGCAAAGTAAGTCCGCCAGGTTTAGGCTGCCTCGTGGCAGTAACCGGGGGCTGCTTGTCGCTTATTCACTGTCACGTTGTCGCTGCCTCGCACTGCTCTAGCAAGCGCGCGGATTGTTCCTAGCTGCCACGCGGGTATAGCGTTCGAGTTTCGTTAGTTCTGGTTCCCTCAAATCCTAATTTGTTTTTGACAGAATAGCGTTTCTAATACGCGATTAGCGAAAATTGTGCTCAGTGGGCCCAGCGGTGGAGGAACTAGTGTCACAGCATATCCAACACTTTTGCAAGATTACTTGTCTTCTTCATGACAAAGTGATACGAACTCACACTGACAAGTCGTTTGTCGGAGCTCCCGCGAGATCCATTCTTCGAGGTTTATCGATAACGACACACCTATTTCTTCGAATGAAACTCTATCCTGATAGCATCAAATGCCTCATTTTCTATGTTGCTTATCCTTCGTTCCCAAACATCAAGGCTTCTGCAAGATGAAATACCTCCCGACAGCACCTTGAAACACCATTGGTGCCTTCTCTTACAAAGGTGGCACCTCACCGAATAAGGTCGTCACCAATGTGTGTGCACTAATTAAGAACACCAGAGAATGACAAACTCCATGTGCAATTACAACTTCGTGATGTAGATGTAAATTCGCGATTGTGGATAACTTGTTTTCCACAAGAATGCCATCGTTGTCCTTTCGCAAATGTTATATGTTTCTATAGTAAAGCGATAAAACGCCCATGACTATTTATATGCATTCTCACGTTTCCAGCTACAACTTCTTGGCACGCTAACACAATTGCCGTTGTTTGTTGTTGTTATGTGGGGTTTAACGTCCCAAAACCAGCTCTGATTAGAGAGACGCCGTAGTGGAGGGCTCCGGAAATTTTGACCACCTGGGGTTCTTTAACGTGCACTGACATCGCACAACACATGGGCCTCAACATTTCGCCTCCATCGAAATGCAGCCGCCGCGTCCGGGAAGCTAACACAATTGTACAAACTAAGTCAGCATTGCTCTTTGCTAGCTCTTTGGGACACTCGGTAAATGAGTGTATTGCGGTAATATTTCATCTATAGACCAGCACACGCCATCGCTGTTAAGAGAAAAAAAAATTGGCAGATCCCACGTGCAGCGGGAATCAAGGAAATGCGAAGCACACATCAGTAACGTAAAATGGATTTGCATTATTGTCTCGCTATACCGAGCTTGGTACATGAAGTTAACGAAACGACCGCAAGAGCACCAAGACTGTGGCATGTAAACCATGCCGCTCACACACGCATGTCATGATCCTAACGTTATGACTCGTCATTTACGTTCGTCATGCAGTCGTGTTGTGCCATAGCAATTTTGATATACATCCCATTAACGAAACGGGTGGCATGTAGATCATACCGCTCATGACATGCATAGCATGCTTTTCATGTTATAACTTGTCATTTATGCTATGAGTGATCTATTTGTGATAACTCCTTGTGTCTTGTTGTATTAAATACCATTACTAACTAGATTATCATTTATTTTTCCGTACGTATATTTGTTTTTCTTGCGTTTTGTTTGTGTATTCATTGTATAACTTACCTTGATTTAATACCTTGTAATGGTCCATTTATTTTTTATTCTGTGTTACATATTTATGCTTTACTTATGCTTTACAAACTTCCGATTGTAACCCACTCCCCTCTGTAATGCCTTGTTTGGCCCTGAGGGTATAATAAATGAAATGAAATGAAATCAGTAAAAAATTTGATGAGGTGATCTTGCTTAGAGAATTATTCTCGCGAACTTAAAACAAGAACTTCATCATTTATGTCACAAATGACTCTTATCTGTAAAAACTGTATAACAACATCTGAAAACAGCTTACACACTAGACAGCAAATATTACTTAAGCCTTAGGTAAGCAATGGCCTTTGTTCTCAGATGTCGCTGAAAGCTTGAATACAGTTCCCATCCGCAAAGTATCCGACCTCAAATTGGCGCAATTAACATGATGGTCCACAGTGTCAGTTAATTTAAACTGCCATAGGAGAGAACGCTATATGTGTAGTATGGGAAATGGGCACGAAGCGCAGCACACCAGCATAATTGAACGGAAATGAACGACAAAGCCGGTGGAAATAGCGATACCGTCACACAAGTCTTCAGCTGAGGTACAAATCACACTGAACATTGCGACAAGCCGATGCGCGTTCCTCGTTGCTTATTTTCCACGGATCCCTCTCGTGCCCACCGCCCCGACCATAGGATGCGCCGCTTCGACAGTCTCTCAGTGTGCATTCGAGTCTCGAAAGCTGGGCGTCTCTGTTTCCGTCGAACGGCTTTCACGTCCGGACGGGCTCGCTTCACGGAATAGCGCGCACCAACTGCGCCCGCGGCTTTGAGAAGCAAAGGTATTCGCAATCGGTTGTAAGGCAGATGAGTTCTGCGCAATATTCTGAACAATGAGTCTTTCTCTCTGAAATAAAGCCTCGGTATCGCGGAGATATTGAGAGCCAGAGGTACTCCAATATCAGGACTCAGAGACGTTGAAGGCACGCACAGTGAGACAGTTCGGCCAGCTCTGTGTCTCAACTTCAGTTGAGAAAAGTGAGTCGAGGATTCGAGTCGGAACCCTTGCCTCTATAATCTACGAACGTTTACTTTCTTAACTGTTCATTGAAAATTTTAAGCAGGCTTTAATTTGATATTACCTGCATCAGAGCTGCCTTTAATTGTGTGCGTGTGCGTGCGTGCGTGCGTGCGTGCGTGCGTGTGTGTGTGTGTGTGTGTGTGGTGTGTGTGTGTGTGTGTGTGTGTGTGTGTGTGTGTGTGTGTGTGTGTGTGTGTGTGTGTGTGTGTGTCAAATATTCGCTATCGGAATGAACTATATTGATTAAAAGGTTTAAATACATATTGGTTACCTGCAAGCCCATCTTGTTGTAGGAAACGCCGCAAAACAATTAAGCCACGCTAACGACGACAGCACCGGCGTATTGCAGATGCATATACTTACGCATCAACTGGATACATCAAGACCAGTAACACCAGTATAGGAAAGAAATTCACACGAGCAAAATATATGTCAGACAAGCTGGCAGTGAAAAAATGCTCGGTGTAACAACATAACAACAATAAGAGAGAGATAGTTAGCTGATAGTTATAGAATCCAAGGAAGTCAAACTATTCGGACCCTCCACTACGACGTATCTCATAATCGTATAGTGGTTGTGGCACGTAAAACTTCAGAAGTTATGAGCAGTTATTAGAGCTAGCTAATAATCCCTCATAGGAAGGGCTTTCTCGCTTTGCTTCTCAATGCCATATATGACTGGAAGCTACGCTTTACTTTTTATTGCTGTTGTTGTTCTGGTAACCATATTGCATATATTGCATATGGTTACCATATGGACACATATTGCATTAAGCTATACACGGAAGCGAGATACTGAGGCACTTTGTCTTTGGTCTACTTCTGCTTTTATTTGTGTTGTTTTTTAATGTGTTGACCTAAGTCAACACATTGTGGACAAAGTTTAAAAGATGCTGCCAGCATTGCATTGATACCTTCGTTCCAGATAAAATTAAAAGGATAGGTCGAGACAACCCGTGGATAACGAGAGAAATTATTCAGTTAAAACGTAGAATAAAACGTTATAGAAAACAAAAATATGACAGGACCCTTATCTCAAGTTTAGCTCTCAATCTACAGCTTAAGTTGCAAGAATCAAGAGAGCGCTACTTTACTGTTAAGCTCGGTCGCTTTGTGACGGAAAATCCTGCCAAATTTTGGCAGTTTTTGTCCCAAAAAGATTGTCGCAAAATAAATCAAATTTTTGTGAACGGAAGCGCCCTTACCGATAAAAAAGAGATAGCTGAGTCATTCAACATGTTTTTTCAAAGTGTTTTTACGAAGCCATGCTCTCCGATGACACAGTCGCTTTCCGAAGAATTCTACGATAACGAAAATATTAACACAGTTAGTATATCTACTGAAGGCGTGACTGAGCTTCTCCTGCGCTTAGACATTAAGAAGTCGCCAGGACCGGATAATATTCCAAACGCCTTTCTTAAAAGATATGCAGTACAAGTGGCTCCCCTTTTAGCAACAATTTTTCAGAAGTCTATCGATACGGCCACGTTACCTGACGACTGGCGTGTCGCAAAAGTCATTCCTGTTTTTAAAAAGGGTTCCCCATTACAGATAGATAACTATCGTCCTATATCCCTAACTTCTTGTTCCTGTAAAATGCTTGAGCATATATTAGCGAAATACATAAATGATTTTTTAGCGCAAAAACACGTAATAAGTGATGCACAACACGGCTTCCGACATGGTTACTCCACTGTAACTCAATTAGTCACAACAGTTCACGAATTTACCAAAGTTCTTGACCAAGGTGGTCAGATTGATTTAATACTATTAGACTTTTCCAAGGCATTTGACAGGTTAGTGCATTCAAAGTTAATATCAAAAATGAGAGCAATTGGTTTACCCTTGCACATTATTCACTGGGTTAAAACATACCTATCAAATCGAAAACAATACGTAAACATTGACGGATCCAGTTCGCGGTTCTTAGATGTGTACTCAGGAGTTCCGCAGGGGTCCGTCCTGGGACCACTCCTCTTTAACATTTATATTAATGACATTCAAGATGTAGCGGATTCGTCTGTTTGTTTGAAACTATTCGCAGATGACTGCGTCATATTTACGCCTGTAAATTCTGTATCTGACCAGATCACCCTGAATGGCACTTTAAATAAATTGGCAGAATGGTGCAATAAATGGGAAATGGTAATTAACCTGCAGAAAACTGTGCACATGAGCATCACTAACAAATGCAACAAACTTCCTTTTACGTATCATATAGAAAATAACACCCTTGAAGAAGTTCAGGCATGCAAATATTTAGGAATAACATTAACTTCCACTCTTAACTGGTCGACCTATATAAATAACATAAGCTCCACAGCCCGAAAAAAATTAGGCCTTCTGAATCATAAGTTGGGCGAATCGCCTCCTTCCCTCAGATTGATGACATACAAAACAATGATTAGACCCTCCTTGGAATACGGCAGTGCTGTTTGGGATCCTTACACCCAGGTAAACATAGAAAAACTCGAAAAAATTCAAAGGTTAGCTGTCCGCTATGTTTACAAACGTTTCAGACGTCTTGATTCACCTTCGGCTATGTTACAGTTGGCCGGATTACAGCCACTATCTGAAAGGAGGAAAGAGGCACGTTTGAAGTTTTTGGCTTCTGTTTATTTTGGTAAGTCCGGAATAAAAACTGACGGCTACTTGAAGAAGCACATCGGTCGAGCCTCACGGCACAAGCATAGTCATTACATCGAGCCTGTATTCGCAAGAACTAACTTGTATAAATATTCATTCTTCCCGCGAACAATCACAGAGTGGAATTCATTACCATCCACATCACCCATACTACGTAGTAATGTTTGATTTTTTTCCCTTTTGTGTGTCTCTTTATGTACACCCTCTCCTGCTTGGACTACTGTCTGCAGTATTGTACAAAATAAATAAAATAACTAAATAAATAAATTTATGACCCTCGAAACCTGCAGCACCGCAAGGTGGGCTACGCATGACTCCCAAGCGCTACTCTCTATAAAGGACAACGTGCACCCCACGACTGGTGATGTTTGCAAGGGAAAAGGGAAATGTCACGTGTGAAACACCCGTGCAAGGTTCAAATTTTAGCTGGCGCTGATACCACGCACGCGATGCCTTCTATAACAGAGAGAGATACTGCATGTATATAAGAATGCAGGCAAGGCCACGGAGTAAAGGCGCACGCACGAACGCTACACCGAATACGCCGTCAGTTTTATACAAAATATTGTCGTAACAGCTGCAAATCGTCGTCTAAGGTTAATACAGAAAAGTGCGAAGGGATTTTGCTTATACACTTGCGCACATGACTTTGGTATGAGAGTCCCCGCAACATAACGAAGCCACGCACTTAAATATAATGTCTGAGGGTGTACAGCAGCACCCATGTTTATCGTCTAAAATTACAATGCATGCTACTATCGCCTGCCCGTGAATTCAATGTAGCTCATCCATGGGCTGGCCGTGTATGGTTCGTAGCAAATAAATCGCTTCGCTTGCGGCCGTCCGGGGCACCTATACTTCCTTCTCTTCTCGCGCTGACATCCCCAACGTCTGTAAGCCTAGCACGGGTTCTATCAGCAATGATATCGCGTGTATCATATAACAGCACATTCGTAAAGACCCTCGTATGTTTTAACTGCGAAACATGTGTTGGCGAACTTGAGCCAGTTTGACCGTATCTATCTATCTATCTATCTATCTATCTATCTATCTATCTATCTATCTATCTATCTATCTATCTATCTATCTATCTATCTATCTATCTATCTATCTATCTAATCTGTCAGCCTACGTCTCGGTGTTCTCCTGGTCGTTTCGTTCACCTGGTATACCCCGATATTTTAGAGGTAGTGTATAAATATATCGTGAACATGAATGACTGATATTTCCATCACTGAAGTGATATACTCGTCGTATATGTCATGATTAACGGCACTGCAATCTCTTGTGGCTCGTATCAGCAGTGCTCGGCCCACGGAAGCGGGTATGCGCCACAGGTGTTTGAATCTCACAGGACCTAAGTCAACCGAGGATCAACTAAAATAGACATGCGAAATGCCGGGGCCGCGGCAGACATCTGAAACGCCGTGACTGCGGGGACCGAACCCGCAACTTTGACCGGCGCTTGAAGTTTTCTGCACATCACCCACACTTCCAAACACCTACCCTCCAAAAGCTCACACTCCCTCGATATACCCTCAAAAATAGCAGATTCGCGCGTAACCACCGAACGCCTTCAACCCTAGGGAAATTCCCGCTGAAACATCAGATCTGACACATGTTGGCACAAGCTTCACTCCGTACCCTCATGTCGACACTCCGTTTTATTCCTATCCTCCCAATCTTTTTTTTTTTTTTCAGACAATTGGTTTTATTTTTTAAGAAAAGTACTCTGCTTTGGGATATTTCTCCCGCCTCATTTATTTTACTAATTGGATTTAAGCCTGCTATACCTTCGGTTGGTGCGGGCACCCCCACTTTTTTTTTTTTTTTTTTGCATCGGGGACACGCTAGCACTAGCACCTCACCCCTTCCTGGATCGGCTCACATTTCTCTGTTCGCGGTTGACACACGGCAGCCGGCTTTTAAGACAATAAAAACCATTTGTGGTGGGCTGCGATTGAAATGTAGACATAACAAGCACATAGACGCACATGCAACCTACCAAGCTTTAGGGTGGTATCGAACACGGGCCCTCGAGGTGCCAAGCAAGCACGCTACCAGGCTACGGCTGGTTCTCCGCTTAGTGTATATAGCGAATAAACCTATTGCATCGGCAGTCGTAACGACGGTGCATGCGTAACGTGAATTCCGCTTCTAATGTTTGATAAGCACTATCATCGCAATACATATGTCCTGCTACCACTCGGTATGGTTTCGTGCAACATCGCTCGATTCCGTAGGCGCACTTCAACGAACAACGCTTATGGCAGCACATCATGGCGCCGTATAGTGCATTTTTCTTTGACAAAACAGATGTCTTTGCATTGGACTAACGAGAGTTCCAACGTTACATCGTATCATGAGGTAGCATTCAGAAGCCACGGTCGTGTCGACGTTCCTGGTTGGCCAATGTTAAAAATACTTATGAGCAAGTATATAAGCTTTGCACAAAAGCCTTGATACTTGTAACAGTTGGCTGAACCCCAAATAATTACGTTCGTCACATGCAATTTCATCGTTCACTGCTTCGCATGGCACCGGTTCCCACGGTTCGTGGGATCTGCAGGAATTTTTAATAAGACAAAACCATTACAAGCGCTTTTTCTGGAAGCTTTACTTGTCGAACACACCGCTGCATATCAAATGCCAAATCTATACGACAATAGCTGGCGCTACTTTTCGTTCTAACGCAGGGACAAAAGTTCGGGCCCCGGCGTCTTGCATGCCGATTTACGGAAATTCGCCGGGCAACACTGCGCGTTCGTACACGGAGAAATATTTTGTCCTAACTTGCTAGCGTCGAATTATATCGCTTTACAGTCCTCATCTGTGATTCCTGCAGTGCCAGCTATTTATCGGGAACGGGGAGTGAGCTATATTTTTAAATGATTCTAGGAGCTGGTTGCGCAAAACCTTTAGGCTCCGCGTTTACTCAAAGAAAGAATGGTTGCGTATCGCATGCGCGGCACTCCGCTTAAATGGCGCGAATATAAACATACGGCGCTCATATTTTTCTGCGTACAAAAGCATTCAGCGAAACCTTAGCGTTCCAGGAATTGTAAAAGCGCTCACTTCGCTGACTTCATCGGCACACATGCCACCAAGCCAAGCACGTACTCCCTTAAATTGTATGGCCTCAAATCAAAATGCTGCGATTGCCTAGCATCGTCGATGATGAGAGGGAGGGGTGGTCGATGCAATTATTCTTCTTATTTTTGTATGTCAGTAGGTGTGTCAGCCTTTTTTTTTCTTTTTTTTCCACTGATCGCTGTGTACATCAACGCGCCCGCGCATTGTTCTACCGTTTCCGAGAACGCCAGGCAAGGCGGTGTACAGCAACGTCTTGACAAGCTTGCCGTGTTTTCGCGGACGGCTGCTAGCTCCTTCATCTTAGAAATGGCCATACCGAGCCATCAATGTCTAGTCTACTATGAATTATAACAAGCGCGGAACTCTCATGTTTCGGTATTTCTGTTTATTTTTTACTGCTAACCGGTCTAGGTCGTCGAGGCCAAGCACTGCAAGGACTGGGATAATAAAACTAAGGCAAAATAGGGAGGGCTATTATCACTGCACCTCGGTCAGGCAGTGCAAGAGATAATCAATACGTGAAGCAACCACACGACTGTGGTTGCTGTCAACTGTGGTCAGTGATGTGAGCCTGGAATCAAGCTACAATGTCAAAAGGCATTGATGCGCGCGTGGCTCCTCTCTCTGCACCACGCGCTATTCACCGCAAAAACACCTTGAAGAAAGGCTCCAGGGCAACCCACTGGGGTTCTTTACGTCCACCTAAATATCAGTACACGGGAGTTCTTTGCATTGCGCTCCCATCGAAATGCGGCCACCATGGCCGGGATTCCACCCCGCGACTTCGGGCTATAGCAACCCCTCTCCCTAGCCGCTAAGCCACGGCGCTGAGCTATACGGCTCGTGTAAAAGTAGCTGCACCGAGGAACTCCAGGTGTTGCGAAATGAGAGCGTTTGACACCATTTCTTGAAGCCTAGAACATTCTACATTAAGATACAAAAGCGACGCTTTTCAGCTTCATATAAGTCCTTGTACGAGCATAAATATTTTGTACTATATCATGAGCTGCATTTCACTTTTATTTATATTTTCAGACATATCCTCACCTATTTTTGCTGGCGTAAACAGGGCATTAAGAATACTAAAAAAATAAGATAACATAGAGCTAATTAAAACAAGTAATCGTTGCCCGTTAATATTGTCAACGCGCGTATAGCATGCTGGTTCATCTATTTCTCTATTTCATCTATTTCTGGTACTGTTATGATGATCCGCTAAGATTTCAGAGCGATCATGTGTCATCTGGGAATGTATACTTGCCCCATCCTGGTATTGAAAGAAAAGAGAGCGTTTTGCGTCGTGTTGTTGCAAGAAGCAGCCTTGCGTCCTTTTAAAGTGCAGTGTCCTGTGTCACCTAGAGTTCTTATCCGTTCGCGGCGTGGTCGACAATACGATTTAGTCAGACTGCTACTGACGACATCAGAGTTTAGTCTCGGCGTTGGACTTCAAAGTGCGCCGATCAAGTTGAGCTCGATATACCATGGCGCTACGCGTGCATCGAACGTCACCTTCAAGGTATGCACATGAGTCGTGTGAGTTATCTAAAAACGTAAAAACCTTTCAAACAAGCATGTATGTTAGGAAAAGAACGTCAGTTACGTTATCCTCCGCCACTTATCGCCTACGATGATGTTACGGGTGGGACAATATGCTAACTGAAAATATGAACGCTAGAGGAAGAACACACACACACACACACACACACACACGCACGCACGCACACACACAGAGAGAGAGAGAGAGAGAGAGAGGGGCGATGATATAATTGCACCTGAACAAACTAATGTATGATGGCAGGCCCTTTAAGATGAAAGTAGTTGCCTTATGTGGAGTAACAGTCTTTCTCTTCGATCGAGCGACACCAGACAAGCATTCAGTTCTGGAGAGACCTCAACGAGCTTCCGTTAGGAGCTTCTGTTAACGCATAGGCTGTATATGATACTGCATAGACGGCAGTAAGGCTGCATTAGCTATTACGGTAGTTAAACTATGCTGATTCAGCTTATGCACGTTATTTTTTCGTGGTGACTATGTGAGCGTGCGAGCGATTGCACGGTGGATAATCACCAAGGTAACGATTAACTTTCGCGCAAGAATTTGCTCGAGCTGATTTGCCGCAGCGCTATCGTAGCTTCTTCGTGCATCCAGTGGTTTAGGTTGAACAATAATATGACGACGTGAGAGAATACCCTTTAAAACCTGCTCGTAAAAGCAGCGCAAGTCAACAGAATTAAAAGTGAGCTGCGTCACTTGGCGAAGAACAATATTACACGAACAACAACAACAACAACAACAACAACAACAACAACAACAACAACAACAACAACAACAACAACAACAACAACAACAACAACAACAACCATATAGTGGTTCTTTCCGTGAAGACAGGACATTTTGTGAAAACTGCGCTTTTCTTCTTGTCTGCTGTCTTTGTTTAGTGCTGCGCTGTTTATTTTCCATCACGTTTCTGCATAAAGCGGCCCGAGTTCTTGATTTTATGACATGATCCGACTACAGACTGCACAGACAAATACCGTGACTTTGCTAATAGTGCGCTCGCTATTCAACGAAGCCCTGTTGGATGGATGTGTCGACCTCACTCTTGCTGTTCGAAAATTACACTACGAAGACGCAGAAGAAGCGCCGCAGAGAATGATGATGATGGTGATCTAAAAACTATGGCCAGTACACGCACTAAGCAGTGTCAACCGTTCTTCCAGTGGGGCATGCCACATTACCTATACCTATATAGATTTCAAGATCAGCAAATCAAACACAGAAAGGCTACAAATGAAGCATATAGTTTAGCTGCAAGACGGCGGAAGACAGGCCGTTTTGCTTGCGGATGATGGTAAAAAGGATGCTCAAACGAAGATGTATAGCCCCAAAAATAAAAATAGAAAAAAAGAAGACAAACCAACAGAAATGCTAGAAGCCTGTAAAAGTCACAAAGTTTTCTTTGCCACTGAATGCCTTACGTAGTACAGATTCAAAGCGTGGAATAAGAGCTGGCGCAGAATTTATGTTTATCTTACCTATTGCGACCAGCCTCAACAGGCGTTGTGACAATCACCATCAACGTATACTTACCGAACGTGGATGAGCACGCGAAGTACTGTCGCCATCAGACGCTGAGATCGGCGGTACGCTTCAAGCATCGCCTGTTTCTGCCGAGCCGCGATTGCTTTTGTCGGGTTGGGTAAAACGCAGAACGTTCTCCCGCTGCAGCAGCGATGAGCATCTCCAATTTTAGGCACGGACACCGCGCCAACGCGATCCAACGGTGACTGGCGGTGCAGGTGCGTACGGCGTATTCTTTGGCATTCCCCTTACTGATGGTTACTAGTTTATTTGCACGGAAGAAGGTGGTAGCGTCGACAGTAGAAATTTCCCTTCGAGCCAACCACATAAATTAGTGATTTAGCGCTATTTGGTTTCCTATCATGCGCCGAATAGCACACCAGTCGTATGCTTTTGCAACGCCCACCGTGCTACTAATATTGAGATTACTTCGTCAGTTACAATAAACATTGGTCCTATCGTTGCGTGCCTATAAAGGTCACGCTGAAGACTTACCCCTCCACCTTTCAAGGTATATCCCCGTCATATAAAAGCTGTGCATTCATGGGCGAACGTATGTGTCGTGGAGCGGCAACACCTCGCATGCATCTGCTGAGGCGTTCAATCGAGGTCGGCAAGGGAAAGCAGTCGGAGGTTTTAAGGCAATATTTCTTACTGACAATCTTCGAAAGAAATTGTTACATCGCAGTTAAGAACAGTAAATACATCCTTCAAACGGAAGCTATGTACGCTCTAACAGAGACGTCGTTGACTAAGCTCAGCCAACACTTGTTTTAAAGAAATGCCTTGTAAAGAAATGGTGAGGCAGGAAACCGTTTGCGCCTATTGAACATATATGTATGGACTGCCAAATTTGTGGTGAGGCGTCACGGTTTCCGGCAGTGAGCGAAATGTCTTGCATGTATTCGACCGCGAATGGCGGAATGCGACGCATACCTGTCGCATAAGCTTGAGAAAGTGCAAATATGATCGAGTTATTTATCCTGATTGCTTTCGTCTTACGGCGCCGAGCACAGGACGGGCTCTAGCGAGCGTACACCATACGCGATACAGAAGCACGTCAGTGCCTCTTCCCTCATCGGTTTTTCTCGTACTGTGCTATGTGGCGCGCCATATACCTTTATGTGAGTGTGCACCGACAAAGAACAAAGCTTCCGGCAAACAGCGGATACCAGGCAGCCTGCTGACCCACGGACGTTTTCATCGTCAAACGCCGTATCACATGCGGAGCGTGTGCTGTGACGGGTGCGGGCGAGTCGGGTGCCGACTCAGGGGAAAATGGTGGACGGCCTCGTCTTGGAGCCCCATTTTGCCACGCGCCAAGGACAATTATTACGACGCTGTCTCCGAAAGAGATAAGACCTCTGGCGGGCTCAGGCACACACTGTCCACGCATTCATGCACCGCATAACCTGTCTTCTTCCCTCTTCCGTATAGTTTGCACACAATTGCTATTGCTGTTAGTTCGTGACCTTGGTGTTGTCAGTCTTCCTTATGCAACTACTGTCGGTTATATTAGCGTAGGTCGTTAATCTCTGTTGACAACCAAATAGGAGACTTTGACAAACGTCATGCAAACAGGAATTGGGTCTCCGAGAATTGCAAACCAATGATATAGCCTTGAAGATGTGTGAAGACGCCTTCATGTTTGGAAGAGAATCAATAGTGACTAGTGACGTCGAGCTGAATGAATGAATGAATGAATGAATGTTATTTCAAGGAAGGGGGCGCTATTGGCCGCTGTTATATATTAATCGGGAATGATTTATTTCTAGGGTTTTACGTCCCAAAACCACGATATATTATCATGAGAGACGCCGCAGTGGAGGGCTCCTGGAATTTCGACCACCTGGGGTTCTTCAGCGTGCACTGACAACGCACGGACCTCATCATTTCGCCTCCGTCAACATGCAGCCGCCTGGGATTCGATCCCGCGACCTTCAGATCAGCAGCCGAGTTCCATAGATAGTAGACCATTGCGGCGGGGCGGATATTGATCGGGAAGGGGATCTAAGTTAGGCGAGAAGTGAACAGCGACTTCATGTCAATCCCTTTTCCTCTTTGTTCAGATATGTAGCAGGAACAAAGATATGTATCAAGTTCAGATATGTAGCAGGAACAAAGAGGAAAAGGGATGTCAATCCCTTTTCCTCTTTGTTCCTGCTACATATCTGAACTTCTGTTCCGGTATGTTCCATTTCAGAACCATGCACCGATTAATCGTAGATTGGCGCTCTCGATACCTATAATGGCGAGCTCGTACAGGATATGATATATGGCAGTGGATTAAAGAACGACAAGAAAAAACATGAAACACATATATACAGGTTTGATGGTACCGTATATAGACGTCACCGTCACGCACGATCACAGAGATATGCGTGTAGCATGAACTTGCCTACAACAGAGCCGTTTCGTTACAATCGACCCAGCCTAGAATGGCGTTATCGCCAGAGTTACAATTGACCCAGCCTAGAATGACGCTTTTAAGTCGCCGGAGCTTTCAATGATATCTCTAACACCGTGAATGACGTCGCACGCGCACATACGTACATGCGGGCGAGCGGCATCAGTAGTACGTGAACACCGCATAAGCATTAACAAAAACGCTTAAATTGTTTCGACAGTGGGATATCAGCCCGAGGCCTCTAATACTGACTGAATCTGGATGCTTTAGCCACTGCACCTTAAGCGAAATCCTCACAAAGATGACTGTCGAACGCGATTTGAGATGTTCTGCGGGCAAACAAGTGTGTTCAGGCGCTATGCGCATTATCACAACGATGAAGGAAGTGTCCTGGAGTCGCCAATCAGTCGAATGTGAGCGCAGATAAGACTATTAAGAAGCACTTTATCAGAAGCGATACCGTGGTATCATAAGAATTTTCTTCATTCGTTTCGATCACATGCGTATGCAATATGCTTCAACGCTGTCACACTGCGGGAAGTATCAATAAATGGCCTCTACTGTAATTTCTTTGTATACCGAAGTACCCTGCCAAACTTTCCTTTATATAAGGTAAGTCTTCTCGATTCGCAGACATACACTTTAATTTAGTCGCTGTTCAGTGAAGCGCCGACCGTGTACTGTGCGTTGTCAGTGCACGTTGATTAAAGAACCCCAGATGGTCTAAATTTCCGGAGCCCTCCACTACGGCCTTTCTCTCCTATGTCTTTCACTCCCTTTCCCCTATCCCCTACGGACGCTTAGCCGTGCTCCCTACATGGGCTGCAGGAATTAGCGTCCTTTCCTTAACCGAACCACAATCATCATCATCATCGCCGACGGTCTTAGAGAGAGAACGTTTTAATGGTGATGCAGGAAGTGTTAGCCTGGGTTGAGGCCTGGCTTATTGTAACTCCAAATCGACGGTGGTTCGCTTGACATGTCGCAGCATGCAAGCTTCGCACCTGGTCAGCCGGTTCACGGTCTGGGATTACGTGGTGTTCGGCGGCATGCTGTGCGTCTCGGCAGCAATCGGCATCTACTACGCCGTGATGGGCGTCCGGAGAAAGGCCACCACCGACGACTTCCTGATGGGCGGCCGCAGCATGAGCGTCTTCCCCGTGGCGCTATCCATCCTGGCCAGCTTCATGTCTGCAATCACGCTGCTCGGCACGGCCTCCGAGATGTACATCTACGGAACGCAGTACCTGTTCATCATCTTTTCCTACTGCCTGGTCATCCCGGCCACGGCGTACCTCTACATGCCCATCTTTTACAGCCTGCACGTAACCAGCGCCTACGAGGTGAGCAGGGTGCACTTCTATATACGCATTGTTTATACATCACATGGCTCGGCAGTCTGTTCCCTCCTCTCATTGTCTCGTGTTCTGTATGGCAAGTCGCATTATAGGTTATTGATCCGTAAATTTCCATGTACCTAGGGCGAGGAAGTGATGGCTGCGCGGGCGGCCACGATGACGCATGAAAAGCGTACTAGTGAACTCGCCTTCCGAATACGGAAAGCGTTGCATTTTACCGTGTACATATTGAACTCACGCTTAAAATGCATTTGCTCCAGGTATAGTCGACTCATATAGAAATATGTTTCAAACCTAAAAGCCAATATATATACCAGGAACCCCCCACAGCTTTTAAGTAGAACCCGCATCGGCTGCAGCTCAGCCCATATAGCCTCTAAAGAATACATCCAAGGAACCTAACGAGTACGCATATTTATTGCGGACTGGTTCGCTGCACAAAAGGATTCCGGCGATGTAATGCAACTTTTTAGATGACCGTGTATGAGTGGGGGCGGTGCAGTCAGTCAGCATCCTACTTACGTGGGATTTATTTCATTACTGTCAATGGTGCTCGAATGAAAGAAAACTTGTCGTTTTCGAACTCGACAATGACCCATTAATGGATGCCATAATTTGTGTATTTCCTCTCAATTTTTCTGCTGTAACAATATCTGCCACTCACGCGTGGCTTTTCGGTGACGTGACGATTTGATGGAGCAGCATCATGTTCCGCTTCGAGTCGTCCGCTTCCAGTAGCCCCGAGCACGGCATCAAATTTCGCACGTGCTTACATTGCGCACGGTGTTTTTTTCCTTGACGTCAGGGCAGGCCTTGAGCTGTCGGGATGCTATTTTCTATTGTTACCTGGCTTTCAAGCATTTCCATCTGCTCACGCGTCATAGAGGTGACAAAAAACTTGAGAAAGTAAAATATGTCTGCGAGGATATTATCTCACTGTTCCTTAAATCGGAGTTTAGCTTGACAACGAGACGAAGGCATAGGCAAAGGCGATAGCTGTTCCCTATTCTTTACTCTCGATTGGCGATCAGAGATGACAGTGTTTCCGACACGTGATGCAGAAGGCAGAGAAAAAATATTCGAGAACCGGAAAAAAAAAAAGAAAAGCAGAACGGCCGAAGGCGATTTCCACACGCAAGCAGCGAAGGTTTGCGAAACAATGCCGTCCACGAGAAGTGTGGCGTCAAAGTGCGATCACGTCACGCACTAGTGCTGAACGAAAGCATTGAAAACGTTTCCGTTTGTCCTATATTCCCCGTTTGTCACCTTCTTTCCGGAGCTACCGTTGGAAACATGCCGAATGTAGAGTGACGCGCTTCCAGCACTTGCCAGAGGGCATCACCTCCGGATACACAGTGTTAGCTTTTGTCATTTAATGCATCGGCGACGCTTAATTAATAAGCCGCTGGGTCCCTCGGAACGGCTGAGGGATTCTCCCGCTTTGTGGCTGCGCATATGATTCGCAGTTGCAAGAGAGGCTGAGGGTTCGATTCCATGTCGCAGTGGCCACAGTCTTGACGTGTCGAAACAAGAGAGAAAGCTTATATAAAGCCGATGTTCAAACGTACGAATAAGCTCTGGCGCAGAGGTTTGTAAGACTGCGCAGATCACGCTGAAAAAAAGAAATACCAGTAAAAATGAAGACGTTACATACACTTTTCCTTAGAACACGACTTGGCTAAAAAAATATCTTGTTAAGGAAAAAGTCACGATGAGAGATTGATGTTGCATGTTTCCCATATAACCTAATTATACGCAGTGCATTATAAGGTTATCCGAACACGTAACGATACCTAAAGAAGACGGAAACAACAAACCAAACAGTACATTACGATGCCTAAGTCCTGTAAAATATCGTGGGGGAGGTTCCCGTTACTGCTGGCTTACTGTTACTGACAGTGAAAACACGTTAGAGATAAATGTTCTCTGCTGAATAATTATTGTCCACATGTTCACCCTTGCTGATGCTCGTGCTATAGAAGTCATCATCGCCGAGATTGTTTTTATAGTCCCGTGATATTACCTGCAGAGGGTCAATCTTCTGACACGCGTTAGTGCGCTATGAACTGGGAGGGTCCTCTCATCTTCAAAACTAAAGTAATCTTTGTTTCATGTCCATGGTGACTCTCAGTTTTGTTAATTGAGATTATATGTGACGTTGACGCTGTAAGGCGTTTACTCGTTACGTAAGTCCTTTTGACAAGCTTTCCCTACAATTCACTTTATTTGTGACAGATTGTTCACTTTCATATGTTTCATATGACGTCGTTAAAACCACTGGCGTCCTAAATATTCGCTCATGTAGAGGTTCTGTGATACAAACTACACTTTGGCATTCTGAGAGGCGCACATTTTAGCTGTACACCATAGCCGGTCCTGCAAACGAACATCCTGCAGACAAGACAGGTCAGACTTTTCTGCACGCGTCCTTGCACATGCATCGTCAGTCGTTCTGCAAGGCCAAAGATCCAGATAACAGCGAACTCTTCCTCATTTTTTTTTCTTTCTAGCTAAACAGTCATTCTGCTCATCGACCTCTGCTGCTTTATTTGCGTCACGTCACCGACTATCATCAACAACAGCCCGAACTTGTGTTCCTTGCCCGTAGCTGCCGCTCGACTGCGCGTCGTAATTTGTTGTGGAGGAATCGCCACCGCAGTTATGCACATGTATCTGTCGGCAACGGAACAGCATTGATGCATCAAGGTGTATACTCAAGGCTAGTTTCCTCGTTTCCGCCTCGCCGAGTAGCAATATAATCGTTAGAGTAACTCCTATTGTGCAGTCCAGACATATGTCTCCTGGCAAGTGCCATCAGCATCTCTGTCACCGAAATATGCCAAATCCATAGGTCGGCGCACTCACTCATGAGTGCACTCACTCGCACTCACTCGCACTCATTTCATAGACGTGAGTGCGAGTGCGAGTGAGTGCCAATGAGTGTGAGTGCAAGTGAGTGCGAGTGAGTGCAAGTGAGTGTGAGTGGAAGTGAGTGCGAGTGCGAGTGAGTGCCAGTGAGTGTGAGTGGAAGTGAGTGCGAGTGCGAGTGAGCGCCAGTGAGTGTGAGTGGAGGTGAGTGCGAGTGAGTGCCAGTGAGTGTGAGTGGAAGTGAGTGCGAGTGCGAGTGAGCGCCAGTGAGTGTGAGTGGAGGTGAGTGCGAGTGAGTGCAAGTGAGTGTGAGTGGAAGTGAGTGCGAGTGCGAGAGAGTGCAAGTGAGTGGAAGTGAGTGCGAGTGCGAGTGAGTGCCAGTGTGTGTGAGTGGAAATGAGTGCGAGTGAGTTGAAGTGAGTGTGAGTGCCAATGAGTGTGAGTGGTATGTATGTATGTATGTATGTATGTATGTATGTATGTATGTATGTATGTATGTATGTATGTATGTATGTATGTATGTATGTATGTATGTATGTATGTATGTATCCGTGGCCGTCTCGTTAATGGATTGTATACGAAAATCGCTGTGCCATATGACTGCATGACGAATAAAATGACAGGTCATTATATGAAAATCATGACGCATGATTTACATGAAACGGTCTTAATGCTCTCCTGGGCGTTTCGTTAATGGGATGTATACAAAAATCAGTATGGCACAACATGACTGCATGACGAACATAAATGACAGGTCATAACATGAAAATCATGACATGTATGGCATGAGCGGCTTCATTTACATGCCACGGTCTTGGTACTCTCCTGCCCAGCTAGCATACAAAGGATTTATGACGACTTCGAAACGGATATCCGAGACGTTAACGTTGCAGACTGCACGCGTAAGAAGCCTTAGTCCTGGATGCGTGGTATATCGTCTGATGTCCGGCTCGTTGCACATGCATCTTCAAAAACTGGTCTTTTCGACGGCTTCGAGGAGACTCCAATAGTCCCATTTTCCGGGATTTCTGAATCCGTTCAAAGACTTGCACGTGCGTCATCAATAAGCTGTTCCTGAAATGTTAGCCGTAATCTGAAAAAGAAGCAGGAATCGTGCTCGGGAACTGGGCGCGCCCACCAAAATTTTGGTCTGGTTGCCACCCTCAGAATATATAAATGATAATCTGACCTCAGAGATAACGCCTTAGGGGTTCAAATGACGCCAAGGCATTTTTTGCACCCCTGAGGCATTAACTCTGTGGTTCTGAAGGTGTCAACGGGATAATAATTTTGGGGGGCACCCACGATCCACGGACGTCGTCCCTGCCTTATGGTAGTAGCTGCGACCTGCTACGTTACCAGCTGCACCATAAGGTTTAGGGTGCTGCAGAGTGGGGGGTAGTGCCAGCCCAGCTGAATACTTTCGTCCTAGGAAGAGGCGCTGGTGTCTCACTTGCGTGGAACGTTTTTTTTTTTTTTCTGGTGGGTCAAAGCACTAGCATTGAGTGCAACAGAGCAATAGTGCAGTAAGGTAGGCACACAGTTGTCTGCAAAGGCTTCATCAGTCTTAGCATTTAGGTCACAATTAGTTGTAATGCATACAAAAATCAATATAGCTTGTACTTTGTATAGTATGAAGCAAATCTACCAAGAACAGTAGTGACATATCTTTCTACAGTTAAGGATAGAAAGTTTCTTGGCAAGCGGCCTAACAAGGAGGCCCCACTGCCAATGATCATGACGTCAACAACATTTTATTCAACATTTCATTGAGAAACTAACTTATGGTAAACTAACTTATGGTAGTTTAAAAAAAAAGAGAAATGCGAAAAAAATAAAACCACAAATATTCAAAAGGAACTGCAGAAGAAATAATTTAAATATATCTGGAACTTATTAACGACTAGAGGCTTACAGAAAGCGCACTAGTAACAATAATCAAAAGCCAAACGACAATGCATTTCTCAGCACGAGAGCAGCGCATCCTGTTATATGAGCACAGACAGCATAATGGATGACTGTGTGATAGCCGCTTTCAGTCATGTTATGCAGTATCTTCGCCACATAAAATCAATGAGTATGAGCAAAGGAACTCAAATATGACCCAGGTATCAAAGTGAAAATTTGCCTAGGACATCAGCTGATGTAAAGAGGCAAGCTTGAAAAGACTACCAAAAGCATCAATCAAGTGACAATGAATACTGACCAAAGTGACCTTCAAAAAAAATATCGCATGAAATATTAACATAATCGTTATAATGAACAACATCACAATGCAGTGCATAATCTGTCACAGCGAGCAACGTTACATCGAAGCAACCTCAGTTTCATAATGAAGCTACATACTCGCGTACTTGAAGTCCAATACACTGGAGACAGGTAGAGAGAGTGGCCTGATCTAGTACGCCCCGGCCTTCTACTCTACTTCGGGGACAACGCAACAGGGGAAGAAGAGTGATGAAGCATGAGGATGGGGATAAGAATGAGTGATCCGTATATATATAATAAGACATTACTGCTTGCGCAAAGGGGACATGGACGCCAGTAATCATATTTCATTACACTTGATAACAACTAGCCCAACTTACGGCAGCTATTAACTTCTGCAAAACAATGTGCTGTGACGCGGAAAATGTCGACCCGGCTCTCTTGACATAAACACTGGCAATAGTCAAACCCCAGCACGGGTAACTGGGGCATCGCCTCTACTTGAAACGTGACAGGGGCCGCCATTAGTCGGACGAATATGCTGTGCAGGGAAATGCACTCGAAGATTATGATAAAGGTCTAATAGTCGCAAAATGAAAAGAAGCCACTTTAGTTGCATCTAAGTTTAATAGTCGCTTTTCATAATCCGCAACTTTGCGCAGTGCTACCGAACGTCTAGCATCCAGTCCATTTCTATTGAAAAAATGACCTTGTAGCATTTGGTAATTCGGTATGGTCCCCTATTTCGGGTGAAATACAGCTTTCATCTATTGCTTGTACTCCCATATCAGCCAGCCTAGTGGCCGCCGTCTACTGCTGTGGCACGAATGGGGGACAATCGCGAAATACTATGTGTTCTAGTCTCTGATACATTAGACAGCGCTCACAGTTCGAGATGTACGCGCGACTGAAGAGGTGCCCGTAGTGCCGAGTTAGGTCGGCGACCAGGTGAAACCTGCGCAGTGTACTGGCACCGCTGCCGTTTATTTTACCCAGGAGGAAAAACTCGTGTCACTCTATTTACCGCAGATGCCTGCATAGGTCGGCGCACTCACTCATGAGTGCACTCACTCGCACTCACTCACACTCATTTCATAGACGTGAGTGCGAGTGCGAGTGAGTGCCAATGAGTGTGAGTGGAAGTGAGTGCGAGTGCGAGTGAGTGCAAGTGAGTGTGAGTGGAGGTGAGTGCGAGTGCGAGTGAGTGCTTGTGAGTGTGAGTGGAAGTGAGTGCGAGTGCGAGTGAGTGCCAGTGATTGTGAGTGGAGGTGAGTGCGAGTGCGAGTGAGTGCCAGTGAGTGTGAGTGGAGGTGAGTGCGAGTGCGAGTGAGTGCCAATGAGTGTGAGTGGAGGTGAGTGCGAGTGCGAGTGAGTGCCAATGAGTGTGAGTGGAAGTGAGTGCGAGTGCGAGTGAGCGCCAGTGAGTGTGAGTGGAGGTGAGTGCGAGTGCGAGTGAGTGCAAGTTAGTGTGAGTGGAGGTGAGTGCGAGTGCGAGTGCGTGCGGATGCTGGAAAAATTTGGGTGAGTGAGTGTGAGTGAGTGCTCCCCTACACTGCCGACCTATGGCCAAATCAGTTGGTATCGAATGGGTGTCTTGTTTCTGGCGCAACACCCCCGGTTCGTCTACGACGTCAGAACACGCTACGAAGTGCGCTAGAAAATTAAAGCATCAACAATACAAACTTTGCAAACGAGTGCATGTTAAGAGTTGTACATGGTAGCTACGATTTCAGAGCGCAGGTCTTTTATGCGGAACATGTATTTAACCATCAGGATAATTAATGGATAATAATTACCGTTCGCCTACGGCGAAGAAAGGCGCCACGAAGCTGAAACTCAAGAAATATAAACTGCACGAAAGAGGATGCGTTAGGAGTTGTGTATGATAAATATACTGACAGATCATAAGTCTCTTATAGTGAAGAGGCACTTAGTCATCACGATAATTAAATTTGATTAAAGAAGAGTGCGGGAAACCGGAAGGAACAGAGCTTTAAGTGTAAGATTGCCACTAAGAGACATTTAAGTCGACGATTATGGTCGCCTACCAATTTTTTACTCTATCGACGCCAAAGCCGCGCCTTGCTTAATGGAGTTTTCACTGTAGTCCTCTTAATATTGTAGAAAATATCTTCTATATATTGTACGAAATATGTTCAAATATGTTCAATATTATACAAAATATATTAGTTTTAAATTGTTGAATAACGCGTCAAAGGGAATATATCAGTTGTGTCTTCAATCTGGCAATTACAATCTGGACTCTGACGTAGACACCCATGCCATATTAAAGCGTACGCCGACAAAGTATGCTTAAACGCTCTTTTTTCTACAGTTTTGTGACCACCTTTAGGACCGTGTACGAAATGCCTGTCTTTTTTTTTTCCCCCTTTTTTTAGGCCTCATTTCCTTGTTCTTGTCGGCCGCAGTTTAAAACGCAATGCAAGAGAAGCGGTATAAATGTGGTGTAGCTAAAGACAGATGAAGCTTAGCAGTGGATGGCACCACATCAATTCGTGAGCTTCTCAAAACGATTAGGAATATAAATGCCCGTAGACGGTAGCCAGCATGTCAACTGTCATGCAAATATGTGTACATTTGTAGACAACTTGTAAAATTGCCTTGGACAATGAATGAATGAATGAATGAATGAATGAATGAATGAATGAATGAATGAATGAATTCTTCCAACTGTTAAATCTGTTACCAGCTTCCGAAGGCTGAAATATTCACGAATGCATAAAACTGCAACCGCATCATGCGTCCATGCTCCACGTTAACAGTTAGTCTACTCCTACCCCTGCAATTCCGACGGTAAAAGGTCTCTGCAGCACCTCCTGACTGGGTGTTCGTTATCGAGTGGTGTGCCACGTTAATTGGCACGGTGTCAGTTGCCGCTGCTGCTTACGCAATAATAAAACTGGTTGGAAGGCAGGAAATAGGCCGTATACGATGGCGTAAGGCACTTTCGTGCTTTAATTATTCGAACGAGCTCTGCAACCGGTCTGCCACCAAAGCTTTACAATCGACCATCGGTCGGCATCGCGGTCTGCATGCTAATCCGTGCTCACTACAGCTTAATAGCGTGCAGTGTAAGCTATAGCTGGCGTCAGGTAATCGGCGACAGAATGCAAACGACCGTTTTGATCATAGAAGGTTAGTCGTTGACCGTTGCCCATCTTCTTGAGGAATACGAACAACCAGAGAATAAACAGTCTTGGTGTTAAATAGATACAAGCTTATTTCTTTCCTTCTGTACCATTGGCGGTTTTCGGGGCGCGGACAGTAAATTTTGGTTCAGCGGATTCCAAGGTATCGGCAGTCGGCGTCAAAAGCCTGCACGCCGCTCCTTCTGAGTAAAACTAAAATATTGCTTTTGCGTTGATGCACTGCCTGATCAAGGGATTATCAGCTGACACGTGTGTATATGGGTAGAGTTCTGCAGTGACAAAAGCGACAGAAGGCTTGAAAAGTGGACATTTTTTCCGCCTCGGTACGTACAGTTCTGATGGCTATTGCAGATGCGCACAACCTGCATACATGTCAGTTTCCTTAACACAGTTCGTCATAAACATCCAGTTAATCGCCCCAACATATCCCCCAAAAGAAGTATCGTTTGTCATTCGGCTAAAGCAAACTTCTAACGATACACAAGTCATGATTTCGTATTTCTGGATTGGGTAGCTGAGCTCGGGGTCGCAGGTTCTATTCCAGCCGCAGTGGCCATCTGCTCGATTGTAGTAAAATGCGTGAAGACTTGTGCACTTACCTTTAGGTGCACGCAAGATAAATCGAGGGGGAAAAATTTGATATTATGACGGTACGTGCAGCTGCGGTAAATAATAATAATAATAATAATAATAATAATAATAATAATAATAATAATAATAATAATAATAATAATAATAATAATAATAATAATGGCCGTGATTCGGTTAGGGAATAGACGCTGATTTCTGGAGCCCTTGTAAGAAGCGCGGCTCAGTGTCCATGGGGGTTGTGGGAAAGGGAATGGAAATGTGGAAAGTAACAGAACGCCGTACTGGAGGGTGCAGAAAATTTACCCGCGTTATCCAAAGACTAACGTTAACGCGTTATCAATGCAATGGTGATTCTATGTTCTTGTGACACTCCTGTCACTCGCCCAATAGTAGAATTCTCAGCAAATTTTTTATTAATATGTTTAATAAGCAAGAAAGTGCAAAACCGCGGAACAATCGTGTAGTGCATCCATCGCTTGACGTGGTTGTGCGCACAAGCGTCCCCGGCAAGCAAGTTCTGAAGTATATGCGCCAGCAATGCAACATACCTCACTGTCAATCTCTGCACGCACACAACGAACGTAAACACCAGCAACAGGAACGCTTAGCGTCGCACACTAGCCCAGGAACATCGCACTTCAAGGTGCCCCTCGCGTGCGTATAGAATAGACGTCACCCACAGTGCGGCCGAGGGCGGTTCGGGGTATAATAAATGAAATCGTACCTCTCGGGTCTGTTATTTGGCATAACCGACAGAAGCGTGCAGGGAAACCTGCCCAGCTAATTTCGTTAAGATCCATTGACCTCGGAAAATTGCCCGAGATGGGATCGTGCTTGCATTGACATTGCACAGCATCTCTATAGCATTCCGCCCCCTTCGAAACGCGACCGCCGCGGCCGAGTTTCAACCCGCGCTTAAGGCGCCATAACCACTAAGGCACCCCGTCGCGCTTCCGAAGGTCAAGCCTAGAAAGCCACGTGTCGGAGGAGGTGAACACACGACCGAACATCAAAATAACGTGGCTAGCCGGGTAGCCAGCGAGGGTGCGCGTGGCGCCGCTTTCGGTTTGGCACGTGCGAGGCGCCACGAAGGACAAGCGAGAACATCGTATACACCAACGTCGGTTCAGTACGCCGTGGCCCTTTCACTGGCAGCGCCACATCGTAAATCTCAACCAGCGCTTTTCTTCACTGACGTTATAAAATATTCGCTGTTCTTAAGCACATTCGAGCACCCGCACATCTGACGATGGTAGGTTTTTCGTGCGAACAGGTCCACAAAATGAACAATAGTGGGAGCGCTTCCTGCCGTTGACTGATACGGAAAAAGAAAGGCAGTAGTACTAATATGCGCTGCTTAATTGCTCGCATTCTTTAACAAGTACAAGGCAAAGAACGTCGAGGTTATTTACTTTGGGCTCGCGTGTGGCTTTTGTTCTCATAATTATGCCTAGAAGTACCTACTCGAAGCCGCGTTTGCAGACACGGTCGCTCAGTGGCACAGAGGACGCCGTCATACGAGCTGGAATGTTGTTTTATATGTGACGTTGACAATGAAGAGCACTCGCTCGCACCGAAGCGGGTCATCGCTTTTAGAAGAAAAATTTTCACCACAGTACAGGTGTGCGTGTTGTGCACACCTTTTTTTGACATGATTGAAAACTTTCGTATATTGTGGAGTGCTAGGTATCGGCTAAACACAGTTCTATAGAACTCGCAATGCTGCACCGTACAATCGGAGCTCAGTGCAGACAAACGGCTAGTACGTGAACCGGTTGTACGTGCCTAAGAACGCAGACGCAGAAGCTACGGAAGCGAGCGCGCGAGAAAGTGGAGACTCCAGAGAGACAAACCGGTCACCGGCTGCACGCAACCGTGAAGATTCGCGTGCAGAGCGGGAAGCAAATACGAAAACGAGATGAGTTTATTCCCGGGTGCTGCAATGAAGCGCTTGACTCAAGATCCGGCCTCGTGTTTTCTTTGACTGCGCGTTCGCACGTGTTCCCCGGCGCAGGAAAGAACGGCTGGGCCACTACGCGCATTGCCACCTGTGGTGAAACCAGGTTTCTTTTTCGTTATGCGTACTGCCGTTGAGTACACGCCGGGCCGCATTTGTGCTTGCACCATAAGTGCCTGCTATAAGAGGACTATCCTGCATTGGGACAAGTAAGGACAAAAAGTGTGCGGATGTACGCCTACCTATTTACACCACTACATCAACAATGACACAAAGTACCTTTCGCAATTTATAGCCGTTTGCGTCTCAGAGAGGGAAAGGGGCATCTTTGCTATAAAGAGCACACAGAGTGGGGCTTCAGGCTAGTTGTGATCCGTTGCTATTCATTAAGCGGTTCAAAAATATTGGCACGCGAGGGTTTTCTTGCGTTCCACCGTCAAAGAAGGCCGGACGAAAACCCAACGGCTACGTTGCGCGCACCTGCAGGATATAGTAGCGAGGCAGTGCTGGCAGTGATATTTGCGTCCACCACATGCATTTGCTTTTGTAACAAATGAGATCCCTTCGTCAAGTTTAATGCTATGAAAAACCGGTGCTAAAGCAAGGAATAACTAAAATGATCAAGTATAGAAGTTTACATTTCAAACGCCAGCCCGCGAGCATGCCGATTCCGAGTGAAAAACACGGGTGGACGACGAGGTACAAGGCATAAAATGCAATGAGAGACTACAGAATGATGACTACGGCAACGTAGCACACGGAGAAAGAATGTTATTCATTCTCCGAAGTGTGACATGAGCATCCGTGTATGAATTGCGTGTGTCCGGGTACGTACCGCGTTCAGGTTCAGAGACAGAGGCAAGCGCCGAGTCCTGTCTCCATTTGCGGCAAAAGGTTAACCACACCAGTAAACAACATGGACGAGGACGCGACAAGACGAGGGTGGGCCCTCCTATGCAGAAAGCCACTTTGCACGTATAATTACCATTTTCTTATCGCTGTTAACTCGCCACCATGAGCTAGTAACTAACCCAAACCAACAACTTCTCAAGTAATAGCGCACAGCAAACACAAAGAAGAGAACGAGACGGCACACAGCGCTACAAGCAACTCAGTTACTTTTATTTCGCGTGGTCACATATATACATATGCACACTGCGCAAAGTAAAATCGGAGGAGAGGGAGGACACAAATGACCCAAACGACCCTACAATCAAGCAGGCGGCTGACGCGACAAAAACAGCATTTCTTTCTTAGATAAACATATTGATGCACGACTAACAGCATCTCTAACTTTAATTTCTACCGCTTCAGTTATCTACCTCGTACACTGATCACGGTGTTTGGCCAGCGACCGCGCATGCTTCGATAAATGCTTGCACCCACAGCGCGCACAATGCGCAGCTAGGTGCCTAGACACAGTTACATTCTCCACGTTGTTACGGTGCTCACGCAGGCGATCGTTGCGAGACGGTGTTCACGCAGCCGTCTCGTTCTCTTCTTCGTCTGTGTTTGCTGTGCGCTATTACTTGAGAAGTTATGCTTTACCAACTAGCCCACCAGACGAACCTCCCAGACCAGCACGTTGTCGCTACCCGCTCATCACCTCTCTCGACTTCTACGCTTATCGCGGAGATATGTCCCACCAGGAAAATCAGAAAAATTGGGAAAGAAAAGCTGCCGCTTTGATAACAGGCTCTATAATTTGATCAGCCAATACTCCTTCTAGTGAACATCTGTAGCGCGTGAATTGTATGTGAGTGCAAGAGCCCGGAAAGCTGTGGACTTGAAGCTTAGTACCCGTAAACGGTAACAACGGACACTAGCGGTATTCCAGCGTGAGCGACTATGGGCTGCCATGTTTCTATGTACGATCCCACCTGTTCTGACGTGTCATTCTATCTCATTCATCGATGTTTTGTCTCCCTCTCTTTCATGGCAAAGTATCTGGAGCTCCGATTCAACCACGTTATTCGAGCCATGGGGTGTGTAACGTTCTCCTTGCAAATGGTGAGTGTCCATACGTCTTCATCTACAATTTCTTAAATACAAGCAGTTATGCCATACATCATCTTTATTGTTTCATTTTACGCAGCTCATCTACATGGCAATCGTGCTTTACGCACCGGCACTTGCACTTTCCCAAGGTGAGTGTATTAGTAGCGAGAGCAGTATCAATTACTGAGAATTTACGAAGCAAAACGACATTAGTTGGCGCTTCTCTATATAGTCCGTCTCCTGTATACTGGATTAGCTTATGGGGCGTCTCGAAACTTTAGAAAAACTTCAGAGGAACAATAATGGAACAACACTGGTCTCGTTAAGGTTTTAGGTCCAAGTGTAACATCCAGTGCTGCCGTCTTTGCAAGGTGCACATGTTCTTCAGCCCCAGGAGCCATGTTTTGCTTATACGTCAATCAAACAGCATCAAAATTTGCCGCTGTTGTCATGCACTGTTCACCTCTGTAACTTCTGCATGGTTGCACGTTAGCACGATGCACGATAAATCTCCATTATATCCGCACGTTAGCATGATGCACGATAAGTCTCCATTATATCCGAGGCACGTGGCCATATTTTATGACAAAGGCACCACTAAACTACTGAAGTTTGAACATATGCAGCCGTATAGAAGTTACGTACTCGTAACGTAGTGTTTCCGGCACCAGTATGCAACTCCACTTGTTTTGTTCAAAGGACATGCCTTAACCATCTGCATTCAGGAATTCCTGTACTACAAGCTGGAGTTCCATGTTCGCAATCTAGCGGATAGCGCTCACCTATCTCTGTTTTCAGGTTTTCAATGACTTCACGTCTCCATCGTGCCTAACGCACTCTCTGGGCTAGTTGGGCTAGTTGGTGACCATTCATAATGACTTCAAGACGCGAAAAATGAACACAGACGAAACACAAAAACATAAAAAAGGACAAGGACAAGCGCCAACGACAAGGACAAGAGGCGCTTGTCCTTGTCGTTTTTTATGTTTCGTCTGTGTTATTTTTCGCGTCTTGAGTCATTATGAATCGCAAACAAGGGGAACACGTCTTTTACATGTGTTCATTGTTGAGTCATCGTATCTCGCTAGCGCCCTACCCCTTCGCGCTTATGTAATTCGCAAATATTCTCTAGGTGATTTCTGCTTAAAGCGGGAACCGCAGCGAATTCAGTCAAGCCATTGTTGTCACACGAAGGTATCGCTACGCGAAATAGACGTTGCGACAAGTCGAAAATGCTTTGTGCTTGGTCGACGCTTCGGAAGCCACACGAGTACGATCACAAAGGTACATTTATTTGTAAATCACCCATATAGTGTATGCATTCACTTCTAGAAAGGAAATATACGTTCACTTTTCTGTTTTCCTCTAACGGCACCCATCCATGCACAGTGGCGTGCACTAGATCATACAGATTTCCACTTGGTCACACAAATGTCCCGAGCATTTGCGCAAACATGCTGACAGCGACGCATGTGTTCACCTTGAGGACTCGGTTACCGGAGTCTTCCTTCTCTGTGGAGTCGATAAAAATCTAGAAGCTCGCGCTCTAACAGAATACGCTAGCGACTGATTGATATATGTCACGCAAATCGAGGATGACGCATGACAAATGGGCTCAACGGTGCGTCGCAATGGGAGGTCCGTACAGATGATGCCAGATACACAGTGAGGAGAGCGCCTCCGATCCAAGTCAGCTGTGTCAAAGACAGACAATTTATTATGAATCTGTTCTCGTTTTCATAACACTTGTTATTTTCCTTCCTGCAGTGACGGGAATCAGCGTATGGACATCTGTACTTTCCATAGGCATCGTCTGTACTTTCTACACAAGCATAGTGAGTACATACGGTGTCTTCATTTGAATGCTGATCAAGCGCGTTAACGTGAGTTGATACACAAGTAAAATAACCGCTAGAGCTTTTTTTTTTTCTTCGGCGATGGTACAAGCAAACTCTGTCACGATCATGATAATGTGTCAAGTAATGTCCCTGGCAGTTGTTCATAGAAAAGATGTCAACGTGGTAATGCAGGCTAGTTGGTTGCCGGATCTTGCAGACATTTTGGCAGTGCAGATAAAAGCACACAGACGCAGGGAGAAGACAAGTAGACCAGACGAGCGCTAGACATCAACTGAGTTGACGCGGTGTGTATGTACTCTGGCATTCAGAGCGACACGTGTGCTACGCAATGGCAGTGACCCGGGAAATCATGGAGGCAGTGGCGATTAATAAACACACATGCGTCAGCGTTCCTTTTATCGCCTAGTCCCATAAGGAGCTCGATTATTTAGGTGTTAATCTTGCCAACGTAAGGTGGTGGGATAAAATACGCAAGGCGTCTGCGCCTGTGTTTGCGCGTGCGAACTTGTGTAACCTGTTCAACGTGTACGTGTGCTTTCAGAAGTAAAATTAATTGATGTCTACCTCTCGTCTGGTCTACTTGTCTTCTTCCTCTGTCTGTGCGTTTTTATCTGCGCTGCCAAAATGACTGCAAAAGTCAGAAAAGAACTTGCAGATAGTCAAGAACGTACACGCCCAAGTAATGGGTTCCTTTATTGCCATTCCAAGCGCGAACTACAAATAACTTCTCTTTTCCAGCTTTCTTCAGCCAATTCAACTTATATCAGTGCGATTCAGAAGTGTTATGACTATTGGCATCTGTTTCTTGTAAAAGAAAATTATTAGTACGAGAACGTAGCAAAGAACAAGGACAGAAAGAGAAATAACTTCCAAGAGCTTTTATTCGAGAAAGCAACAGATGATGCACACTCAAGTGACATCATGTGACAGCAGAAGTATGTACTTTGGAATTCGATCTCCTAATCATCCAACAACAATGCTATATTGCTAATAGAGTCTGGGCCAAGACAAAATATCGGACTGGCCTCCATGATTTCACGTGCCATCCGATCCCGATAGTTCGGGGTACAAACGCATGCATCGAAACGGAGCTCGCATCCACAACTTGCACACTGAATCGCTGGCCAACCATACCGAGTATTTATCACATTATATGTGTCTAAAAGGAGGCTATTGCGGAGCCACCGACACTTCTGGCTTACATGTACGTATTACCACATAGAAGCGGAATTTCGTGCACCATGCTGTAGATGCAGCTGACACATTGCACTCATTATTTTCGTTGCGCGAGTCATTGTAAAGAACGCGCCTTAAACGGCACAAGCTGCTAAGTTTGCATGGGGCGTAGAACACCTTAGCTTTCGAACGTTCAACAGTCTTTTTATTAACATCATGGGATGAATGTAGAATATTGGGAATCACGTACTGCTACGTTCCTTCCAGTATCGGAACTGGGTTGCGCATCACTATCTCTTGGCCGCGGTGTACTAACTAAACACTCACTAGTTACAGCCGTCTAGACATGACGAGCATACTGAGCATCAGGCAACCTTTCGAGGTGCGTTTCTGGGTTGAGAACCGCCTCGCGAGCGCACGGCTTAACAATTGCACTGTGGAATCAACGGTTCATAATCCCGCTCTCCACGATCTTACAGTGGGTAGAATAAAATGGGAATGTGGATTTGTTACTGAATTTTTGATAGCGTCAGCAAATCCTTTCAGGATTAAGAAAAAAACATACAGTTGTGCTTAAAATCAGGTTGCATTCTGAGCGACTAACTCGAGCGTTACCGCAATAAAATGAATCGGGGCATTAAAATAAATAAAATAGTTTGAGCCGCTGCAGGTAGATATCACCAGAGTTAATGACTACGTTAATGACTACAATTAAGTGATAACCGATGTATCTAAATACCTTTAGGTATCAGTCAGGCTAAGAAATCACTTTGTCAACCTTTGCTAAAGACGTCACTCAGAAGGGGGCCATTCAGCCAATGCAGATCCCATCCTCTTGAATGTGAGGCGAGTCGTTCCAAGAGGTGAAAGCTGATTTGAGAAGAAAAAAAAGAAAGAAAAAAACAAGAGCTCCAGAAGCTGCTGAGATGAATGCCACACAATTCCTTTGAATATGAACGCGACCATGCTGTTCAGTACAATCCTCTACCGCGGGAAGACCGTATCACGCAAATAAAATTATATAGCTCTTAAACGTCGACGCGCGCGCGCGCGCGCGCGCGCGTGTGTGTGTGTGTGTGTGTGTGTGTGTGTGTGTGTGTGTGTGTGTGTGTGTCTGTCTGTCTGTCTGTCTGTCTGTCTGTCTGTCTTGCGAGGAATGGGGCACCACTTGGCCGCGTATTTTCTTGCATATCGAACAAGACGAGAGCCAGACTGACAGAACACGCAAACATCTGCTCGTAAGTGCGCTTATTCTTTATCGCTCGAAAACGTTATTCTGAAATGCCGATAATACTAGGCGTGAAGAGTGTGCTGGGTTTTGGGTCCGTTTTGGGGGATGTACGCTGACGTGCGCGTTCTAAAGAGAAAACCCTGAAGTCAGGTAGAAGTGCGTCGATATTCATCTGCATACTTAACCCTGCATTCTTGCCGGCTGTTTCTTTAGGGAGGAATGAAAGCTGTCGTGTGGACGGACGTCTTTCAAATATGCCTGATGTTTGGCTCGATGCTCATGATTGCCATCCGAGGGGCGTACGACATCGGCGGCATGAAGGTCGTCTACAACAGGGCCTCCGACGGAAACCGAGTAGAGTTCTTCAAGTGAGACAGCCTCTTCTACACATTGTCTCTTTAGCTTGCACTTAAATACACAGCCTTCTACTGCGATAGATCACCATCTCAACGGCAGTATTTTTCTTAAATAGCAGTATCCCACTGTGACCTGCCAGTGCTCCCCATCCTCAAGTACTTTTTCTTCTTCGCCAAGTTCGGGCGGGCCTAATTTCAGAAAAGATCGAGACCTCATAAGTTAAATTTCATCGCCCATCTATTATTTTATACTGACATAATTTACTGCGATTCGTCTTGAGAAAAAAAAGGAATAGGCGAAGGTTTTCGCAACGCATACACTGTTTTTATATGCCATACTCCTCTTGTGAATACGCATGGATAAACTGAGCTAGAATAAAGCTATTTTAAGAAAACCTTGCTCGATACATTTAGTGGCAAAAGCGGTACACCACGTGCCGTCACCAAGGCGCACCTGCCTTCACTCGGAAACTTACGGGGGAATTCTTCACGCTCCTCGACATATACCGGTTCTTCCTCGTCATTAAAAGCCGGCCTACTCTTCGCTTTCCGCTGTCAAGACATACTTATATGTTATAGAGTTCTCTAGTGTATGGCCTGCGCATAAGCCTATTATCTCCGCTTTCTGCTGAACTCGCCTCTGCTTGAACCAAGCTCCCACCATAGGTGAGAAATTCTCAATAGGCGGCACAGTTATTAGCAAATACGCGTAGCTGTTTTCATTCACTGAGCAATGAGGTGCAGCTTCCTGTAATACGACAGAACTAACCTTGCTCACTGCAGGGATTGAGTACGTCAAACTAGTTCAACATAATTGTAGATTACAGCGCACTTTGGCAAGCAATCACTTAGATTGAGCGTTTCCTTTTAATTTTGTACCAAGTACCAAATTCTGGTAGTTGTCTGCTAGTTTGGTAAAATAGGACAATGGAACGCTGCATCCAATGAGCAAATGTATACGAAACCACACTAATTTAAGCACAGTACATGTAGTTCCAAAATGAACATTGTGAACATTGTGTATTTCTTCTTTTCCAATGTAGGCAGCGTAATCTCGTTTCTTTACTTTTTTTTAAATTTTTTACGCGGACACACAGAGACCAGAAAGGGCGGGTTGTGTGCCCGTGTTGAAAGAATTTCCGCTGCTTACGTTCGAAAAGAAGAAATCCGCGTGACCAACGTAATAGTTGATTCTTTGATGTCTGAATATCTGCGCAAAAGCAGGAACCTTTATCATCATCATCACCAGCCTATTTTATGCTTTCTGGAGGACGAAAGTCCTTCAAAGGCCAAAAATTTCGGTCAATTTATAAATCAATGCATTCTTGCAAATATTTCGCCAATTTGTTCAACCTACTGAAGCCCTGCAACGCAAGACTGATTTCTCATCTTGTTCGGCTCCGTTGTGGCTTAGGCGATAAAATTTTTTATAGCAGCTTTCCAGTATTTTTACGAATTTTGAATACTCTAGCAGCTTCAAGTAAGCCCTGTTAACTTTTGTATACGTTTGCTTCAAGAGGAGGATCTTGTACAGTATTTTCATTTCCGTTTTATGTGGCAACCTATTTCCCAAAAACTAAAGCGAATAAAAATAGTGGCTAAGTTCCTTCGCATTTTTTTGGCACTTTTTATTATGTTTGGGCGAAAACTAAAGTGCGTCACATATACCATAAGCAACGAAGCCCCCCTGCCCATCGCTTTAGTATCACGCTGAGCTACAACCATTTCTTGCACAATTTCTCGCTCACCAGCTTCAGCTTGGATCCGACCGAGAGGCACACCGTCTGGGGCCTGATCATCGGCTGCTTCTTCACTTGGATGTCGGTGTACGCAGTCAGCCAGGCGATGGTCCAGCGATACCTCACTGTTTCCAGCGTTAGGGGGGCGCGAATGTGAGTTCGACGAACATCCTTCGTTCACTTCAACTTTTCTTTATTTAAAGCGCAAATGTTAATTACGAATATGCATAATTAAAAGATGTAGCACTTCCTTTAATCAATGACAAACTATATGTAGGTTTTTAGCTGAAAACTGTCAATTGGTTGAGCTGGCTGTTGTTTACAGTAAAACAATCTCTTCCGCTTTCTGGTGTTCATGACCCAGGCATGTATCACGAGAAATAAGTTAGCAACAGACATAGGCAACGAAAAACCAACGTGATATATAACAATGGTTTCTTCTCAGCTAGCATATATTTCTGTTCAAATCATGTCAATGCGGAGGTTAGTGGGGGGTTAGAGGAATTTTTGCAGTCGACAGACGTGGTCGTGCGAAATCGTGAGTGTTGTTATTGTTGCAGAGCCATCTGGATCAACCTTCCAGGGCTGGCCTTCCTGATGTTGATCTGCGCTTTGGCCGGCCTTGTCATGTACGCCAGGTACCAAGACTGCGACCCCCTGCTGACCAAGAAGGCGACAGCTCCTGACCAGGTAGAGAAATGGTGCACACGAACAAGAACAAGTGCTTTCCTTTACATAATTATTTTGTATAACCAACCTTTTACGACGTAGTTTTTTATTTGTATATTAGTTTTATTGAATAGCTGCACGTTGCGCGATGGTTTATCCACATTGAAAAAATTCCAGGCTGTCCTTTTTTTTTGGAACTCGGAGATCTCTTTCTTTCCTATTTTTTTTTTTGGGGGGGGGGGGGGGGGGGCATTAATTTTATGTGAACGTAGCTCTGTCCCATAGCCTTGGTGGGTCATAGCCGAGTGGGTCAGAGAACAGACGGGGGTCGCCGACATAATGAACGATATTAAGAAGAAAAAATGGACATGGGCAGGCCACGTGATGAGAAGGATAGATAACCGATGGACAGTTAGAACGACGGAATGGATACCAAGAGAGGGCAAACGAGCCGCGGGCGACAGAGAGTAAGATGGGGGGACGAAATCAAGAAATTCGCAGGCGTCAAATGGAATCAGCTCGCGCAGGACAGGCAAGAATGGAGAGGATTGGGAGAGGCCTTCGTCCTGCAGTGGACATAAGATAGGATGATGATGATTATGAACGACAAGTCAGCGACACGCTACTTTATTTAAAATATCGTAGCCTTTCTTCTTTTTTTTTTCTCTTTTTTGTTAACGTTGTGCTGGACATCAAGGTACACGAACTCACACCTTCGTGGAACTCTTGTTCCAGCTACTTCCTCTCTACGTAATGGACATCCTCGGAAGCCTGCACGGAATCCCTGGCCTTTTTGTCTCCGGCATATTCAGTGGCGCTCTAAGGTACGCATTATGCATATAGGTACTTATAGCAGTTCACGTGTGGTACAGGGGAAGATACCTGTTAGCGAATATAATGGCACAGGGCCCACGGAGGTGTGTAAAAACAGCATTGCCCTTGAGCCTTGTCTAAAGAGACGCTAAAGTGAAAAACGATTTCTATCGTACTTGTAAAATCACCTTTTCGCATTACCATTATTCTCGCGCGGAGGAGACGCCTGATAGGCTAGAAAGTGCGCAAGAAGAGAATGCAAGTGGCGACGCCTGCGTGGAGGGTGGTTCCCGCACCAATGCGCGTGACGTTTTCACGGCGTCTACAAAGGCCTGTGTAGTTGTAAACACGGTTAGAAGAACCGGGATACTTAACATGGCACGTGTTAAGTCAACCAACCTGGCGAGAAAAACGAAGTGAAGGAATGAGGTTCGTGACGTCATCTCCTCAATGTTTCGGTGCAGAATTCAAATACGAGACTTTGGCCCTGGTTTTCAGCTCTAGTACTGTACATAAGATGAAGAAGTTGGCGACAGTAGAGTTTGCCGAACAATAGATTTGTCACTCCGAACCTCTTTTGCGTTTCGCTTCGGTGTCCCTTTAACCTCGTGCGCATAGCTGCAGACCCTCTTCTGTAGCATGCATTATGCAGTGCAGCCCAGAGGAAACTAACTGCCCAGTGAGAGCGAAGTTGTGATTCGCATCGGTATTTCTACGTTACCCTTCCTATGCATCTATTATTCTTCGGGGTAGGGCAGGTGAGGGTGCAGAGGTGTGGGGGAGGTTGGAGGGGGTTGATATACGCCACCGGCTAAGGGGAAAAAAAAAAACGAGAGCCTACGCCCATGCAAATGAGCGATGATTTTGTTGCTTTCAGAAAGCCGAAGGGCTAGTTGCTCCCTTCAATGTAATAGCATCTACATGAAAATTGAGTGCATGCAGGACTCCAAGCGCTTATGCTTAAGTGGATTGGCGAAAAAGCTCATGTAGATCTCACGCGTTGTGAGAATCGGTGTCCATAAAGAAATCGAAACACCAACCAAGATCCAAGCTTTGGAGATCCGACGTTTCGAAACAAGTGCGGCCTACTGGGCCAGCTGCGTTAGTCTTTGGCGCGGCGACCACACTGAACGGGATTCGCCACCGAGCGCAGACCGTGGGTATGCGCCGTGGAGAGTGTTCCCAAACACCGGTTCAAGTTTCGTGCTGGATGTGCCATGACTCAAGCAACACTCGTTTCCTCCATCGGGGCTCTCTTTCGAGGAAGTCAATTTTGTGGTCAAATGTCTCGCAACGCTCGGCGACGGCGCTTCGCTCTCTGTCTTGCTTCTGGGCCTCATTCCTGTGTTGCCCAATTCGTTCCTGTAGATTTTTTGTCTGGCCAATGTACGAGCAGAGGCACTGTTTACCTACGCGGGAATCGGTGTCATGGGAAGCAGTCAGCGATGATGCTTTGAAAACGAAGCCCCTCCCTCTGTCTACGTCCCTGATGCGACACTTACGACACTATACCTTCTTTCTGAGTGCTTTCAAAGGTCATAACGGGAAGGCGTCGATCCCATCCGTGAGGCACCGCTACAAGTAGATGGGCCACGTAGTTCACGCGCTTGAATTCTTTCGTAATGACTAACCCTGAATGACCGCGCTTAGCAAGTGCACAGCAATTAGTTGTTTATTATTATTATTATTATTATTATTATTATTATTATTATTATTATTATTATTATTATTATTATTATTATTATTATTATTATTATTATCTCTGGTGCACGCGAGCCTTCCAATACTTAAATAGAGGACTGAAAGCGCATGGTAAATGAACCATGCATCTTCAGTGCTCATAAACCAGATCTCAGAGAAGAAGCTAAAAGGGAAGCTCAGGAGTAGAGCGACACGCAGTCGACGTTGCCGCGATGTTATATTTTTAGGAATTATGAACCAACTTTGGTCGCTACCCAGTAGTTTGTTTAGGATATTCACATTATTAGCTGCAAATATCTCATGCAGCAAACAACAACGGAGAGAAACTGACGTTCTAATGTGCTCATGTGTTACGAAAAAAGATGATTTGCGGTAGAGCTGGGGGAGTAAAAACTGCGTTACTTAAGCTCAGGGAAAGAAGCTTGTATTGCGTATTTTTCGTTCACAATTTTTTTTAAACGTGACGAAGGATTTCAGCATCATCATATTTATTTATTTATTTATTTATTTATTTATTTATTTATTTATTTATTTATTTATTTATTTGCTTGTTTGTTTGTTTTGCAGTGGTGCATGAGGTATTTGCAAAAGTAGCTCAGGTTACAGCTAGGGCTGTAGCTCAAGTAGCTTTTCATTTGGCATATAATATACTTAGTCGTGTGTGTGCTGTGATGTTTGTCGGGCGACTGTTTTTCTTTGATGTACGATTACGTTAGCTGTTCTTTGCTGAATGCAGCACCGTTTCGTCTGGCGTGAACTCCCTGGCTGCCGTAACACTCGAAGATATTATCAAAAGATATATCAAGAAAGACATGAGCGACCGCTACTCTACGAATCTCACGAAAATGATTGGTACGTATAAAAAACGATCTCTGCCAAGATTGATGACGATGTTTTTGTTACGCTAACGACGATTTGGCTGCCATTTTACTCTACAATGGTAACCAAATTATGTGTGGGTTGACAGGTTGCAATATCTGATTTTTCTTTTGTCGTTCTTTTTTTCTTCTTATCAGCAATGTCCTACGGCCTGGTCGCCATTGCTCTCGTCTACGGAGCCCAAATGATGGGCAACGTTCTTCAAGTAAGCAACCTAAATACCAACTCTGACAAGTTTTTTTTTTTGTTTTTTCCTTGCCATATCCCTTAGTTTGCTATAGTATTACGGAAGAACAGAGAAGACACAGTGAGATCAGACACAGTTATGCCCAAACTTTCAACTGTTTATTGTTCGCAACGCACATCAGATATATACACAAATAAAAGGTTGACTGGCTGAGATAAAATGACAAGAATGCTTACGGTTATTGTCGTTATGCCTACCACAGCATCTACAGCACGGCTACTTCGCAAGAGCTCTGTTGCTAGCGGCTCACACTATATTGTTACCGTTCTCTGCGAACTGCTGTTCGGCGCACAACTGGCATCCAGTGCTATTCAATGCTATTCGGTGCATTTTGTGCAAATCTACACGAATCAAGCATTGCGAGTACGTGTTAATCAGGATGGAGAGAACGGAGGTTAGAGGCGGCCGATTTTTGTGTATAGGCATTGAACTCCTCAATTTGTTGCTAAATTTGCGTAATGAGAACAACTCAAAGTACGGGTAAATCCGGCAACTCTTTTAATTAACGGTCTTTTAACTGAAATTGCGTACCGCGACGATAGTGCAGTGGCATTCTGCGGCCCGTTGTCGCGTGCGCAGTGCGTTGTCCCGTTCAACTACATGTCGATGCAATATGTTAACACTGGGTGGCCAAAATCAATGGGGTGCACTTTACAACGACGTTTCGGGTACGCAGGGTGTTTACTTGGGATTTTATATCACACGAATCAATAACTTCGACATCGTTGCACCAATTTATTCGCACTTAAATGCCTACAGGGTATATAGTGGACAGCTGGCGTTGAAAATTTGGATGTGGAGGAACGTTCTCATTTTGCAATGCTTAAAAAAATGGGAAGCGCACTTGCCTGACTGCCACAGCAGTAACTTATGCCAAGCTTTAAATATGCTCCATCATGCCTGTGCTCCTACTGATCGCCGCCGCAACATTGCTCGGCATCACGCAAGGAAAAATGGCCAGTTGCGCCCTGTGCTTCCGATTCATCTTAAGGATATTTACAACGCCGTGTTGTCCTTTTTCCTTCGCCTTTTGCCTTTGTCTTATGTTACGCTGTAAATATCTCTGCACGCAGCAAGTCCGAGTTCGGACCGGGTTAAAGACACGGTGCGCCAGCTTAAATGTCTCTTTCAACGGGTTGTAGTTGTTGTTATTTCTCTTCAGTGGAGATCAGGCATGAGAGTGAGATTAATGAAATCTGCGTTTCAGGCTGCGCTGTCCATCTTCGGAATCGTGGGCGGACCACTTCTGGGCGTATTCACGCTGGGCATGTTTTTCCCCTGCGCCAACAGCATCGTGAGTGTACACGTTGTCAAACAACTTTTTTTGTCACGAGCGTCGATTTCGCGAAATGGCACCTCGGCAAAAGAGTGACCTATAATAATCAATAAAGTGTTCCCAAGGAAACACGCAGTGTTCGACTTGAACTGTTGCAAAAACATGGAAGCCGGGTGTCGAATAAAAATGCATTGTAAACAAGCGCCTCTACTGATTCGTTCAAATAGTTCACTGCTTTCCGTCGCTAATTTGCTGCGAACGCTTTGTATCGCCCGCTGTATTACGAATTGTTTATCCGGCGGAAGACTTCCGTGACTTATCACGGACAAGTAAGCCCTAGTATATCCAACAGTGCATACCGTGCAGCAAACTTAATTTATACGGTGTCTTGAGATGCTTGTTATACGCTCCGTAAATCGCTATTTTCAAAAAAAAAAAAAAGTAAAACAACCGACAGTTCTGATGAACCTTCTGGAACGCATCCAGGGCGCTGGTGTAGGCACCATCACCTCCTTGGTGGCTTGTTTCTGGATTGGCTTCGGCGCTTTTGCCACGAAGCCGGCGGTGCCCAAGGCCCCGGTCTCGGTGCTCGGATGCATCGGCGACTACCTGAACGCCACTGGCCAGCACTTCGGCAACATCACCTACCCCAGGCCTGTTGACGTTGATGCCGTGAAGTAAGCGCACCGTCTGCTTCGCGTGAACCGTCTCTTTTAAGTTCCCTAAAAGTGGTCCTAAATTATATTGATAGAACTGGAGATGATAGACACAGCGCCGGTATGACAGGCCGGCTGTTCTATTCTGATCGCATCTTCGCCTTCGCCGATACCGCTCTGCTAGCGCGAGCGTCACCAGTAGCTGCTATAGTAGTTGCGTTTCTATAGTAGAAATTTGCTATAGTAGTTGCGTTTCGCAACTACTATAGCAAATTAGCGGAACGCTCTTACTCTCAGTTAATCTTGTCGAATTCGTACACACGGGGTGCCCACCTGTTTCTAGTACAGGGCCGGATTACAACTGACGTAAATTCCAAACGTTACAAGATACCGCAAACTACAGCTTTGATGGCACACGACACTGTGATACACCATACACTAAGCTCGGTGTGGACGTTCTTCTAGACCAGTACAGTGCTCACAGATACGTTCACACAAAGAAAAAAGCACTCGCCCTGATTATCGTTACCCGCACAGTCACTGCATCACTTGGCAACTTCACGGAACCGCATAAAACCGCGGTGGTAATGCCAGTATTATGGCAAACACTATAAATCATGTCATTCCATAAAGTGCATGCGACTTACGCAAGTCGCGTGTGGTATAGGGGGCGTGTCTTTTATTGACGGTTGTTAGCGGTTTCACGCCGCAAAATATGTCCATTAGCACTTCACGTTTCTTACGGCGGTGCAGTGACAATCGACGACGCTGTGCTTCGACTGTACACTGCATGTGTTGGCATGTAATCTGTCGCGAAATGTCTTCGTAATTAGCAAAATTTGATCAACTATTACTTAAAGGAAACGAGGCATCAATTCCCTACCACTGTATAATTTATCATTAGAGATTGTGTTCTATGTGTATACCGACGCAGAACTGTCGGGCAGCCATCATCATATGTAAAAATAGCAGCTATCTAAACAAAAACGCACAAATTACAGAATAAAGTTAATTGGAAACCCTACACAAATAATAACAGCTGATTAAGCGCGTGTAAAGAGTGGCAGCAACTTCACCTTGTCTTCTGAAGAGTATTCCGCGCGCGACATCGAAATCCTAAACATCTTCTTCTGTGCCTGTTTGTTTCAGTAAAGATATCCTCGTCATCTATAGGATATCGTATGTCTGGTACAGCATGATCGGGTGCGTCCTGGTTGTCGTCATTGGCCTCATCGTCAGCCTGTTAACAGGTACGTTCGCAAGGGCACGCGGAAAAGCATTTATGCCTCGAACTCTTTTCATCACACAAACGCAAACAGCATTCTTCGGCTATATTCTAAGTGAATGAACAACTTCGTGTTGTACAGCCTTGCAAATTTTTAATAATATCGCGCAAGCACTGAACGCAGGACATGGTAGCGTCTGAGAATCCCAAAATATTACGAGATTTGCTGTACGATACGCAAGCGCTCAGCTTGCCCATCGTACAGCACGCTCGCGCGATTTCATTTTAAAAGATGAAGGTTGGTACATTGAGAATATGGAATGCGCTTCCGCGACATATGCATCCTTGCAACTTTACTCGAAATGTGGCTAAAAATTTTCGCGACCAAGAAATTGTAAAGAAGTCCATTACTAGAGGTGTGCGAACAGTGAATCTTAGAACCCAATCGATAGAAGCGAATACAATATCATTCGTAGGTCTTGAATAGTAAGGCCAAATTTTCCGAAAAAAATCAGAAAATATCCCGACATTTTATTCGAAAAGATATCCATACACATTGACGAACGAATATTATTATTACGTTTAACTGACAAAAGTAGTTGTGTCACGTGAGGTAGGCTTGCATGCGGCAGTGTTAAGTAACCGTAGGTGGCGCCTCACCGTACATTAACCTACCGCTAGCCTATCACGTGACTGAGGCCTGTTCGCCATGACTCTTTCCTTTATTTTTTTTTTTATGCCAAGGCTGCAAGAGTGTAGCTTTATTCCTTCCTCAGTGCGCGGAAGCATCTTAGAGAGGGCTGCAATGTATCGCCAAGAGGTCGGCGAACAAAACTACTGGTATCATGATGATCACAGCAGATTAACGACACTCTCGCTGTCGCGACGCTATAATTTTAAGAACGAATGGATGCGACCTTTACTGAGAGAAAAGGACTGCTGTTGGCTGCTGTCGGCGATGAAGCCGGTGTAAGCAAAAAAAAAAAAAAAAAAAAGGTCTACCTCTGGGGACCTAACAGCCTCCGCATTCCCGTAAGAGGCTGGGCTTCGCAGTAGTTCAATGGTTGAAATAACAACCCCTCGCAATTTCGACGTTTCCTTCCTTTTAAATTTTCTGTCGGTACTGACTATTCGTCAACTATTCGAAAACTATTCGGTATTTCGAATATGCGCTATTCCATACGAGTACTAAGTCGAATAGAATGCTATTCGATTAGTTCTTCGAAATTTTCAAATATTCACACATTCTTATTCAAAACTAATGTATTTCGACTATCACGCTATATGATAAGGAACGAGCTACATGACGGTAAAATGAAAGGAGGTTAAGGCTCTAAGATACTATTGCTACGAAAGCAAAGAGGAGATTTAAAGAAAAAATATGCTAGAAAAAATATGCTGTAGCATGAAATAAAATATACTGTGATAAAGATATGATTGCAAAATATACACGTGCGTACGCATAATAAATCATTTGTGAACTCCATATGGGAACTGTACATGTGAAAAACAAATGGGTCGCTATATATCTCTCACAGAATGCATATCTGTTGTACAAGTGTCATTATATTAAAGCCCTGTACTCGGAATTCCATGTTATAACACGACTAGAGACAACAAAACGGGGTACTGCCTTCTCGTAGGATACACTAAACCGAGCAAGGTGAACCCGCGGACGATCCACCCCGTCTACAACTTCCTGTGCGGAGTGGTGCTGCCGTCCTCCCTCCACGACAAATTCATGGTCAAGAGCGCGGTGAGTTGGCGGAGTTTGACAGACTTGTAGCGATTTGATAGAGGTCATAGATTTTTATGTTATCGCGATGTCGTGACAGCCTTACTGCGATACCACCTAAAGAGGTCTGCAGGCACCACGACAGTTTTCCAGGAAGGTTCTTGATGGAAACTAAAATAATTACTATGTCTGAGTATTATGAGTAGCAAGACATCTACTTTCCGATGCTTTGTTTTCTCTACCTTCTTTCCCCCGCATGGGCTAGTCGGCTACTACAACCACTGGCCAACTTCCCTGCCTTTGCCAGTATATTCACCTTTCATTCTTTCCTTCGTGAGTAGTAGAAAAACGAGCAATGCAATGTCTCTTCTTCATTTGTGGGGCTCTGAGTTTACTCAGCTTCTCTTAATGCAGCTGATGAAGACATGAACCGCGGCATATCGTATTCAAGCCCTACAACACATGCAGTGGAAATGAGTGGCCGAGAAACAGAGAAAAGGTTCATATTCTTTATTAGTACAACTTACTGGCGCGCGCTTTGGGGGTGCTTTTGAATCCAAGGAACTAATCGCAACAGCTATGTTGGTAATTCGTGATGTCGAAGGTTGGTTCATTCCTTAAACATCTTGACATAATAGTAATTTCTAGAGTGTCCACTTTCCGAAAGCTGTTCTAACTATAATAGAGAGAAATTGTTCACCATGCACTTGCTTAAAGCACTCAGTGGGAACGCATCCGCATAATCCCGATTTTTCACTACCACCGTGTCCCGTAGATTTCTGAGCTAATCATCGGAGCTCACTCGTACCGAATATTGGCCACATTACACTCGGCATACTCTCGAGTGTCGCGTGGGACGGCCTAGTAAGACACCTCGTAAAACTGAACTGCGCCAGCACACACGGACACAGAATAAGCAGGCTCGCAACTGAGAGTTTAATCGGTGAAAATGACATATATACAGATGAACATGAAAATAGCTCATTGGGCATCTAAACACAGATATGTTGTCACAAGGTAGATTCTTAAAACGCTATCTCACAATTGGAAAGAGACACCGAACGTTCGCCTACACACCCTATAGGACACCTGTCGAGAAAGGAAACAGCATAAAGGTACGAAATTCGCTGCACGCGCACAACATAACTGCAAGCAACTGTCAACGGCACGACAGAGCGAGTGGGTCGGCAGGCGTGTGCAGACTGCAGCAGAATGCAGACCAAAAGGTGCCCATATGCGCTCTTCTAGGCCCGTATTCACAAAAACAACTTACGACAAAAATGCTGGTAAGAGAAAATTTCAGCCAATCCTGATGCTGGACATATCATTACAGAAGCCCGCTGACCAATGGCAAAAAGCACTTACGAAAGAGAAGTTTTGTGAATTCGGCCCCTACTGCAGTCTGCATACGCGCTCTTCTACTGCAGAGGGTGGTAGAAGTGGACGCGAGGAGTGCCCATATACGAATGCGCAGACTGTGAGAGTATGCCGTCCAGGTGAGGGTCATGGCGAAATTATGTACATCAGCTGATTGTTAGCTTTCGCCAAAAGCTTGCTAAACCATTGTGTCGTCGCAATTTATACCGACGGAGCGTATGACGTCACTTCCACGGCTCGTTATATGCTTTGCGCACTTCTTAGCGAAATTGTGCTGGTTCGATTCGTTTTCCGACATTCTTTACAGAAGAGGCACAGTGTTGAACGTATAGTGAGCAGGCCAGATGGCTTCTTGGTCCCGTAGTGCTTTTCTTCTAGTTGATAGTTGCCTTCCCAGAAGGGCGACCTCTACAGGTAAAAACAGGGAGATAGAACTCAGATTAATTCTGCGAATGTATCGACATGGAAGGAATGGTACAGCGGTTACGTAGAGCAAGCGATCAAGGCATGCACTAAGCTCTTTGGCTAACCGGTATCATACTCGGTGTGTGTTCCAGAGATACTTTTACTGGGAAAAAGGACAAGGCCTTTTAAAAACTGTCTTCCAACTGAACTTTTCCTGAGGTATGTTGCGTTAGCACATCAAGAACTTATCAAACAAGCATAAAATAATCTAGCGCTTAGAGTGACACTGCCCTCGCATTCTGCACGCCTCAATCGGGACCTTTACAGCATAGAATTATGATGGTGACTTATTTTAGCGAAAATTGGCGTTAGAAAACAATAGCTTCTATAGAAGATAGACTACATCCGATTTGCTATGAAAAGATTGTACTTTGCGACCGAAGCATGATTTTGCGGTAATTTTATTTCGTAGATCACGACGTTATGTAGGTTCCATCGCAAACTTGAATTTTCAAAAAGCACAGGACACATTGACAATGTACTGGTATTTGCTGAAGTTGGCAAAGCGGCAAGGACATTAGAATTTTGCACAACGATAGAAATTTGACCCAACATAAAATCAGATTTCGCTCACTGGGGCGAGCACGCCAAACAGCCTTTTGTAAACGCGGTCTTGGCGAACTTGGGAAAATAGTTGAGCGCGTTGTACGTAGGGTGCCAGGCCTCGTTCAGCCCTGCTGTTGCTCTTTTCTTTGTCATACAACGACCCTCTAACTATACTCGACGAAGAACAGCTGACACACACGCTGCATCCGGTCAGCAGTGACTATGTAACGATGCACGTTGTGGTTTTCAACATTGCTGCTCTGTGATTTTCATTAAATCTCTTCGATTCCCTTGCATCAAGCCCTTATCATTGTGTTCTTTTGTTTCGTTTTATTGTTCAGAACACAAGTAAATTATTTCAGCACTTGTCCTACATCATAGCACTGTACTGCCGTCTCATCCGCGCTATTTTTATAAGCCAATGACCAGTTTGAAAGTCCACTACGACGCTATTATTATAAGACGGCATACCAGCAAGCCCATACGCCACTATTATGCTGCCTGTGAAGCAGCACGCCATAAGAGGGACACTAAAGCGAAACAGCAAGGTGGTTTACACTGATAAATTATAGTTCGGGAAATGTACTGCTGCTCATTTTGTCATCTTATGTTTTATATGAGAACATCGAGGCCACAGTTTCATACTTGAATTCCGCACCGGGACATTCAGGAGACGATGTCACGAAACCGATTCCTCCTTTTCGTATTCTCTCCGGATTGGCTGAGTCAAATTGTTTCAAACACGCCATGTAAGATTTCTGGGTTCCTTAGATGTGTACCTCTTTTACTCATAAACGATTGTGTAGGCCTTAGAGGACGCAGTCAAACATTATGGCGCCGCGCGTGTTAGCGCGGGAACTCCCGAGCGGGCGTCGCCGTTGCACTTCCCTTCTGCTCATTTTCTAGCTTCGTCTCCGCGGGAGAGTACAGTGCCCTTGGTAATGTGAAAAAGTGACTAATACGAGGAAAATCGTTTTCACTTTAGTGTCTCTTTAAGCTATCTCATGTAGCTGGGAGCGAGTCTGGAGGTGATCGTGTAGCCACATGGAGTTGCAGTACCGCTTTCGTCGATATCACTGGAGTTTCTCTAGGTGGCAGCGCCATCCCGGCGTTGCATACGAGAGCAGTCCAAGTTAGCGCCCAGAACGCATAAGATCGTTGTGAACGGCACATTTACAATAAGGCCATCTGTGTCGGTAAAACGCTCCGTCGTACTTAAAGGTGCGTACGTTAGAGTCTTCCCACCGCTTAATCTTCAGTCTCACATCTCCATGTGGACTGGCTGGCCGGAGCCGGCAATTCTGCGTCCCTGCCATTTGATGGTGTTACATCTTCTAGGTAGTCTATTAAAGTGTCTGCAATGAAATCCGCGATCTATTGCAATCTCTATTGCTGATGCTAGTTGAAGAATCTATACTTTGAGAGAGTAAATACTACAAAATATTACTTGAAAATGTAAGTATTTGAATATATTCGCATACGCGCTAAACGATGCATTTCATATTGGTTTCTGTTTGCCCCTTCGCTATCCAGGACGAGTACGAGGTCGAGCACATGATCGAGTTGGGAAGATCGAAGAAGGCCCAACTCGACATTTCTCCCGAGGGTAACGACAATGCTGGCTTCGCCTCCACTGGCGAGAAACCCAGCATCAACGGTGTCGTGGCATCGACCAAGGCAACTATGAACGGCGTCTCTACGAACGGCGGCGTCGCTCATCGACGCTCCATGCCAGGCGTCGTCACTTCCAGCCCGGAAATGATCGCCTTCCGGCCAATCGTGAATGGTATCTCGCAAGCGCCATCGACAAAAACGAAAGCCGCGAACGCTCATTCGAGCGACGCTTCAGCGCTGACTCACGCGGCTCTTCCTCGTCTTCCCCTCGATCAGCAGACAGCCACTCCTGGCGCTAGAAGTGCGGTGATAAGCAGTGCCGAGGACGCTGGAAAGCAGATAAATGCAGACTTAGCGGTACATTCTAGCGCGCAGTCGACGACACGAGATTCGTGCGCGAAAGTCGATTCCGACGACCCTGACAAGAGCCCGATGACCACAAGCAGGGATCTCGAATTGGTCGATTCGCCTCCGTCACACAGCCTCCACAGGCCGCGGCGTTCGGGTTCTTCTAGGAGAGAGAAGCGTCGACGGACGAGGCATTCCTCGTCACCCGACTCCAGACACAGACCCTCGCCCCCAAGGTGTGACGTAGCGGGTGACAAATCAGCGACAGCATTCTGAACATTTTCATTTACACCGAATCGTGATATGCGCTGGACGCACTCATACAGTATGGTATACATGTGAAACACGAGTCACACTGTCACATTTCACGCACATTCAAGTCAATTGCGCTCTCTTTTATTATTCTATTTTCACGGCTTAAGCTACTCCACGGGCGTGTTTTGCACACTGCGATCCTTTATCTACACGTTTATCTTTATTTTCTGGATGGGGGGGCGTCCATTGGTGACTGCGATATTGGTTTTCGCAAGGTGAGTGGACGTTCAGCTATTTCATCCGAGTATTCCGATACGACGTACCGAGCTATGTTTGTCTGCATCCAGCGAATCAGGACTGTTGGCCGGATGAAATTTCACCAAGTTGTTCCTTCCTCCTTATTTCGTTGACTTGTCCACTATCGTGCCTGTGTTGTACTCAATACTACAATTGCAGCGACCGTACAAAGTTCGCGGTGTTTCGGCCGAATGAAAGTACAAAACAAAGCTTACGAATCATTCATTAGGTGCGCGTTGTATTAAATTTGCTTTTGATGCTGTTGTATACCAGAAATGACGTTAAGTAAGAATAAAGATGCACAAGTCTCCGATAATTTTCAGTAATCAGGACTTGCCAGCCAATCACTGTGTGTACGCATGGGTATTCCACATTACCTAGAGGAGAAACTCGAAAGAGACACTGCGGTAGTGCTAAAATATACTTTTATTCTACGCAACGTAAGGACAGCAGAACGTATAGGTACACTGTAGTGATAAAACGAGTACGTTAAATTTTCTTCTGAATATATAGGAAAAGACATGTAGTCTCTTCAAGAAAAAAAAAAAACCATAGTGTCCTTTTTCTGCACGCTATGATTGAATGTGAAGTTCACACTCTGGCGCTGGTTTGTTGAAAGGATGTTACTAATAACTTTTAACCATAAATAAAAAGCACTTGCCTTTCAAAGGTTCTTTTCTGTTGTGTCGTCGTTGCCATCATTCCCCTAACGTGTAACATTATTATTATTATTATTATTATTATTATTATTATTATTATTATTATTATTATTATTATTATTATTATTATTTATGCAGCTACACTGAAAGCCCAAAATGTAACAGGGGGAACACATTGACGAAGAGGACCATAAAACAGGGCGACTAAATATTTGAACATAAAAGTGAGTAGAATAATCTGCCAACTCCCTCTAGTATAGAAACAATTGCGTGTTACAGTGAGTACAATGCCTGTAAGATGAAAAATGTATAAGAGCAGCAAGGTCAAGGTTTCCTGAAATGCTTTCACACACGTAACAATTGTCACGATTAGCATTCGAAGCAAATGATAACAAAATCCACGCATATCCACGGAGTGAATGATGATGAGTGGGAGAAGCTCCGGATGTTCATCGTAAATCGTGCCGAGTTCCGGATTAATTTAGCCATGCTTCGTGCTGTATGGACAGACAACTGAGTTCTCTAGAACACTGTGGTATTAGTTTCGCGTCTTCTACCTTCCAGAAAAGTTGTGAACAACTGCTTAAAACTGGGGGTATTGTGATGTAATACGAAACGAAACCGAAACTGAGTGATGCCGGAGTAGACGAAGAGGAACCGGCGTGAACTCGTCACGCAAGAGCGCGTGCCAGCGTTCGAGGCGACGAAGAGGAACCGGTTGTTTGTTTGTTGTTTTGTGGGGTTTTACGTCCCAAAACCAGTTCTGATTATGAGAGACGCCGTAGCGGAGGGCTCCGGAAATTTCGACCACCTGGGGTTCTTTAACGTGCACTGACATCGCACAACACACGGGCCTCAACATTTCGCCTCCATCGAAATGCAGCCGCCGCGGCCGGGATTCGATCCCGCGACCCTCGGATCAGCAGCCGAGTACCTTAGCCACTAGACCACCGTGGCGGGGCCGAAGAGGAACCGGCGTGAACTCGTGACACAAGAGCGCGTGCCAGCGTTCGATGAAGACGAAGTGGCTACGACGGACAACTACGGCAGACAAGCCTACGCCTTAAGGAGCTTCGCCCCTAAAAGAGCACTGCGTACAAAAGCAGCGAGAAAAGTAATTTTTATCACACCTTAGCGAACAAGAAAACAAAGTGCACATTGAATGAGCATACTAGAAAAACGCTATGACCATAAAAGTATTTGCAAGACGAAGACATTTATCTAATTGTAGTGAAACACTCATATAGACTATTACAAGTAAAGCATCCACAACACTTGACTCCCTCCGGCGCAGGTGGCACCCGGCTACCTCCAAGATCAAACATGCGCCACTTAAAAACGCTTTAAAACCAAACGCGCCTTCTAAACTTCGAATCCACATCAGACCCGCCTCGTACAGGAACTGGACTTTAAGCAAAATGAAGCTGCTCGCATCATCACATAGTGCACTTAGGATCATCAAGCGTAACAGAAACAAAATCTTCAAGTAACGTTGCTCTTCTGGAAAAGAACAGACAATTACCATTACCGCCCTTCCTTTACAAACTTTACCACAACATCCGCTCGTGTGTCCTTGTCTCTCCTTCTGTGTCGTCTGGTTGCGCCGGTGCCTTTAGGTTTACCACAACGTTCTCGTCGTCCTGTGTTCTTTCTTGTACCACGCGCAGCCTATCCGCAAAACTGTTCTCTCTCTCTCTCTCTCTTTTCTTTTTTTCGCCATAGGCGAGTGCCTCGGTCTTTTCGACGGCGGCGCGCACCTCTCCATGGCGGCGTCGGTGGCGCTGAGCCTCTAATTGAGCAGCTCGCTTAGCAGCAGCGGCAGACGAGACAGTCGCGCCAGTTCTATCGTTCACTGTTGTTCATTGTTAGAAAAGAAAGCTTGAGGATGATGATGATGATGATTGTGGTTCGGTTCGGAAAGGACGCTAATTTCTGCAGCCCATGTAGGGAGCACGGCTAAGCGTCCGTGGGGGTAGGGGAAAGTGAGTGAAGGAGATAGAAAAGCCGTAGTGGATCTCCGGAAATTTTGACCACCTGAGGTTCTTTAACGAACGTGCACTGACAACGCACAGTACCAACTTGAGCATGGACGAGCATGGCTCGCCGCTTTCTCTATCGCGCTCTCCTCGCTGTCGGCATCTTTCTCGTGCTTCGGTGAACCTTTCTTCGCTTGCCCTCTCTCGCTCCCTTCTCCGTCACTTTTGTTTCACTCCCTGTAGCGCTCAGCGTTTTGCCTTTCTCGTTCTGTCATCTGCCAATGATTTGCTCGGTTATGCCGACGAGCAAGGCGTAGAAGAAATAAACGCGCGCTTGAGAGTCGTGCTATGAAACCATACAATAACACAAATTAGGGACCAAGTTAGATTAACCTTTGCTGTTTACGACGGCACTGCTGCAAGGACGAGCTTAAGAACCGCCATCACAATGAACGACCAAGAAGGTCTATGTTTCTTCTTGATACGATAGCGCGCTACTTATGACACAGAGGAATCTTAAAACATGTAACAACGTACTGAAATAAAATATAAAACGTTTACTGCGAGAGACCGCTGCGCCATCCCCAAGTAAATGGCCACTTTAATCCAAGTGGCCGAGGGTCATGACAGCCTCTCGCGCCCGTTCAACCAGTCTGTGCTGATTCTGTAGGCATGGGTCTGATAGCTTGGCTTCCCACTACGCTTGGGTTAGCGTTACGGTACTAGGGTGATAGTGCTAGGGTTTTGTGCGCATCCCAAAATCATATGGGCTTGGGTGTCTGAGATATCGCAGAACCCATCACCCAGAACCTGGAGTAGCTTATGTCAGGCATATAGCCAGGATGACATCTCCAGCACTTCATTAATAATTTTCTTTCTCTCTCTCTCAAACACAGTACTTAGATGTACACGTGCTCAGTGGGTGAGAGCCGGTGAAGTAGGATACCGTGAACATAAGTGTTGCTTTGCGATGTCCTGAGGGCTACTACGTCTCCATCAATTGGGCTAGGGTGAAGGGTAGGTTCCTATAGAAGGGAAGCCGTTCGGGCTCGATGGTACTGCGTGATGATCCTCTAACGTTATAATGCGGACGCGCTACAATGCTTGCAAAGCAGTCCTACGGGATGCCGCACGCGGATGGTTTCTTTTTATTATTATTATTATTATTATTATTATTATTATTATTATTATTATTATTATTATCAAAGTGTGAAATTCGACAGTTGCCATCTTATTTTCTTATTTCATTTTCTACTAGCCTCAATTTCACACTTCCACGCGGCTGATAATCCCCGGCAAGCTTAAATATGTTCAAGGAAATCGCAAATATATTTTTCTAGTAGTATAGTGTTATGTTTTGCAGCAGTATAGTGCTATGTCACTCAGCAGTTTCTTAACAACTAAGCTTTCAGAAAACCGGAGGCTTCTGAGATGCTTGATACTGATGCTTCCTGGGCTAGTTGGTTAAATGCATCAAAAGTTACCACAGCGATGGCATACATGGGGAAGGGAAACATAATGGAAAGTTAAATATTTCCACTCGTCCTGTTGTGTGTCCCTCGTCCATTTCTCTCAGTGCGACGATACCTTTTGATTCTAGGATGTCCCAGGTGAAGATGCGATATACAGGTTGTACACGTAGCTCCCAGTTTCCGAGGTTTACCTGTTCTCAGAGCACTAGAAAATTTTTCGGGTGCAGATGCGCCATTGGTCGACCTATTAGACCTAGCATTAATAAGTGCAAGAAGCACCTAAAATGCTGCAGCCACCTGGTCACGAAAACATAACACCACGAAGGCAAGCCGGCGACCTTAGGTACGCATTTTGCGATGATTAACGGCGGGCTCTCCCATATACACCAAACGGAGGCTCAGGAAAAGACAGACGGGCATTGTAGGCCGTGCCCACGTCTCTCTCGAGCGGGGCCACAGCGGAGTCTGCAGAGAAAGAACGCCCAGTCACCACCACGCAACAGCAGGACGGCAGACCAGCCACCTCAGGTGTTAGCTTTGTCAGAGCCAGACCACGCCTTCCCTTATACGCCAAACATCGCCGCCTGAAGCGAAAAACTGGCATTGAAGATGGCGCCCGCAATCCTTCCTCAAGTGGCGCCAGAAAGAGTGCAGCAGGCAAAGGATACAGGCCTACTCATGACCACGCAACCGCAAAACAACAGGACAGCCCCCTTAGGTACGCATGATGAGAGGGCCAGGGCACTCCCTCACGTTTTCCTCCATATTGCGGCAGCCGCACATCGGCGGCAGTGCCAGCCATTATTGAGCGAGTCCTCGAACAATGGAGCAGGCAGGGGAAGCACATCTAGTTAGGACCATGCAACGGCGCGAAGGCAGATTAACAAACCAAAGTACACAGGTTCTGAGAGGCACGGCAGGCTCTCCTGCATACTCGAAGCGGCAGCGTCGGAAGCATCATCGGTGCATTGAGGGCGGTGCCCGCAAATCTTGAGCGGAGCCCGAGACAGCGGAGCAAGGAAGGGGTAGAAGGCCTAGCCCGGACCACGGAACCGCAGGAAGGCAGGACAGCCACCTCTTGTACGCAGGTCCCGAGAGGCCAAGGCAGGCACCACCGCATACTCAAAGCTGTCGGGCCGGAAGAGGCAGCAGGGCATTGAAGACGTGCCCGCCATTCTCGAGCAGGGCCCGAGACAGCGATGGATGGATGGATGGATGGATGCTATGAGCGTCCCCTTTGTAACGGGGCGGTGACTTGTGCGCCACCAGGCTCGTAGAACTTTTTTTTTCCTCTCTTTAAATTTTCCTCATGCCTTTTAAATTTACTTCAATCAAATCGATCATACTATAGCAAAAACGGAAATTCATAGCCCAGTTCCCTGCCCCTTATGGCAGAAAGTCCATATATTTTTATAATTATTTTTGTCCGTTCTCTCTAGTTTTCTGCCACCAGTATTCTAACCGTCTCTTACTTATTTCAATCGCGGCTATGTTCAGCTTCCCGTTGTTCGCCCTAAAACCCAAGGCTTCCTGTAGGGTGGTGCCCAAACGTACACCTGGGTGGATATTTCCGCATTCAATCAGAACATGCTCCGTCGTTTCCCTGTCTTCCTCACAGCATGTGCATTTTTCTTCTTCTTTACTGAATTTCGCTTTATAAATACGCCTTCTAAGGCAGCCCGATCTCGCTTCAAACAATAAAGCGCTTCCTCTTGAATTATCATAAAATGCCTCCCTCTTTATTTCGTTTTTGCCCTCTCGGTAGTTATTCAGAGTCGGTTTTTTTTTCCATCGCTGCCCTCCAGTAAATCTTCTCCGCCTCTCTGACTTTTCCTTTTACGCTCTTTGTTGTCAGTTCTCTTAGAGCGGCATATTTACTGGTAAGCCTCCCAGTTCTCTTTCTCCACTGCGTGTCAACGCTCTTTCTATATAAATAGCGGAACACCTTCAGTGCCCACCTACTCTCGTTCATATTCCTTAGCCTCTCTTCAAACCTTGTTTTGCTCTGCGCTTCCCTTGCCTCAAAACTCGCCGATCCCATATCGCCCTTTACAGCCTCGTTTGTCGTTTTCCCGTGGGCACCCAACGCGAGGCGTCCCACAGTTCTTTGATTCACATCCATTCCTGATTGTATCTCTGGCCTCATGCACACCACTGAGTTCCCAAATGTAAGCCCCGGTATCATTACCCCTTTCCACAGACCCCTAAGCACCTCGTACCTATTGTGTCCCCATAACGCTCTGTGCTTCATTATTGCTGCGTTCCTCTTTCCCTTTGCTGCCAAGGCTTTTTCGTGTACCTTCATGTATCTATCATCCTCATTTACCCATACGCCAAGGTACTTGTATTCGCTTACTCTCGGTATTTCTTGGCCCTGTATGGATACCGCCTGGTCGTTGGGATCATTGAATACCATCAGTCCGCATTTTGTTACACCAAATCCTAGTCCTAGAGCCTCGCCTTCCTTCCCGCATATATTCACCAGCCGTTGTATATCATCTCGACTGTCCGCGAATAAGACAATATCATCAGCATAAAATAAACCCGGAAGCATCTGCTCAATCATCACGCCGCCGTGTTTGTGTGACAGATTAAAACCAATGTTGCTATCTCCTAGCGCTTTTTCCATTCTAACCATGTACAGCATGAATAACAGCGGCGACAAAGGACATCCCTGTCTCAGCCCCTTGCTAATATCAACGTTCTCTCTGCTACTGATTCCTTCCCATTCTATGCAAACTGTATTTTCTCGATATATTTCCCTCAAAAGCTGTACGCAATCGTCGCTTATGCCCATTCCTTCCAAAATTTCCCACAATATTTCCTGATCATTGTCATACGCTCCAGTGATGTCTAGAAAAGCCACATACAACGGCCTCCTTTCTATTTTAGATATTTCTATACACTGAGTAAGAACAAATAGGTTATCGTCTAAACGCCTGTCTACTCGAAATCCAGCGGAGCAGGCAGGAGCAGCGCCCCTAGCGACGACCACGCAACGGCAGGAAGGCAGGATTGCTAGCTCTGGTACGCAGGTTCTGAGAGGGCCGGGAAGGCACCACCGCATACTCCAAGCTGTGAGGCCGGAAGAGGCAGCAGGGCATTGAAGGCATCCCCGACATTCTCGAGCAGGGCCCGAGAGAGCGGAGCAGGCAGGAGCAGCGCCCCTAGTGACGACCACGCAACGGCAGGAAGGCAGGATTGCTAGCTCTGGTACGCAGGTTCTGAGAGGACCGGGCAGGAACCACCGCATACTCCAAGCTGTGAGGCCAGGAGAGGCAGCAGGGCATTGAAGGCGTCCCCGCCATTCTCGAGCAGGCCCAAGAGAGCGGAGCAGGCAGGAGCAGCGCCCCTAGCGACGACCACGCAACGGCAGGAAGGCAGGATTGCTAGCCCTCGTAAGCAGGTTCTGAGAGGACCGGGCAGGCACCACTGTATACTCGAAGCTGTGAGGCCGGAAGAGGCAGCAGGGCATTGAAGGCGTCCCTGCCATTCTCGAGCAGGTCCCGAGACAGCGGAGCAGGGAGGAGCAGCGCCCCTAGCGACGACCACGCAACGGCAGGAAGGCAGGATTGCTAGCTCTGGTACGCAGGTTCTGAGAGGACCGGGCAGGAACCACCGCATACTCCAAGCTGTGAGGCCAGGAGAGGCAGCAGGGCATTGAAGGCGTCCCCGCCATTCTCGGGCAGGCCCAAGAGAGCGGAGCAGGCAGGAGCAGCGCCCCTAGCGACGACCACGCAACGGCAGGAAGGCAGGATTGCTAGCCCTCGTAAGCAGGTTCTGAGAGGACCGGGATGGCACCACTGCATACTCGAAGCTGTGAGGCCGGAAGAGGCAGCAGGGCATTGAAGGCGTCCCTGCCATTCTCGAGCAGGTGCCGAGACAGCGGAGCAGGCAGGAGCAGCGCCCCTAGCGACGACCACGCAACGGCAGGAAGGCAGGATTGCTAGCTGTGGTATGCAGGTTCTGAGAGGACCGGGCAGGAACCACCGCATACTCGAAGCTGTGGGGCCGGAAGATGGCGCAGGGCATTCAAGGGGTCCCCGCCATTCTCGAGCGGGACCCAAGACAGCGGAGCAGGCAGGAGTAGGACCACTAGCAACGACCGCGCAATGGCGGCAAGGCAGGATAGCCACCTCTGGTACACTGGTTCTGAGAGCCCAAGGCAGGCTCTCCTGCATCCAGGAAGCGGTTCCGCCGGATGCTGCATGGGGGCTGAAGGTGGTGACCATAAATCTCGAGCGGGGCCCGAGAAAACGGAGCAGGCACGGGTAGCAAGCCTAGCGAGGATCACGCACCGGGAGGAAGGCAGGACACCCACCTCGAGTACGCAGGTCCTGAGAGGAACGGGCAGGCACCACCGTATACTCGAAGCTGTGGGGCTGGAAGATGCCGCAGGGCATTCAAGGTGTCCCCGCCATTCTCGAGCGGTACCCGAGACAGCGGAGCAGGCAGGAGTAGCACCACTAGCGACGACCGCACAACGGTAGGGAGGCAGGATAGCCAACTCTGATACGCTGCATGGTTCTGAGAGCCCAGGGCAGGCTCTGCAGTATGCACGAAGCGGTGCCGCCGGATGCTGCGTCGGGGCTGAAGTTGGCGCCCACAAATCTCGAAGGGGGTCCGAGACAGCGGAGCAGGCACGGGTAGCAAGCCTAGCGAGGATCATCCAACGGCAGGAAGGCAGGACAGCCACCTCGAGTACGCAGGGCCTGAGAGGACCGGGCAGGCACCACCGCATACTCGAAGCTGTGGGGCGGAAGATGCCGCAGGGCATTCAAGGGGTCCCCTTTATAACGGGGCGGTGGCCGGGCCACCAAGCTCTAGCTTTATTTCTTTTTCGTTTACAACCATTTCTTTTCCCGAATCACACATATTTTCACAACTAATTTTTACTTCGTCTATTTATTTTATCTATTATCGTTCCTCTGTGATGAAACAATCTTACCCGAACTACCTTTCGCTTTTGTTTTTTGCGCCACCATGCTCTAAGCGCCTTTTACTTATATCTAGCGCCGGCATGTTCAGCCTTTCCCCTGTTACTCCTGAAACCCATGGCCTCCTGTAGGGTAGTGTCCCAGCTACACCTGGGTGGACATCTGTACATTCAATCAAATATGGTCTGTCGTTTCCATAGCTTTTCCACAGCACGTCAGTATCCCCTTCTTTATTGAATTTTGCTCTGTAACTTCGGGTTCTCAGGCAACCGGACCTTGCCTCAAACGTAAAGCGCTTCCCTTTGAATTATGTAAAATTTTTCTCTCTTGATTTCGTCTTTCCCTTTTCGGTGTTGTTCAATGCCGGTTCTTCTCCATTCTAGCTATCCAATCCGAGTTCTCCGCCGCTCTGACCATGCTCTTAACGCTCTTTTTCGTCCCATCCGTTTCGTTACTGGATGTATACTTACTGGTAAGCTTCCTAGTTCTCTTCCTCCATTGTGAATCAACGTTCTTCCTATACAAATACCTGAATACTTTCGCTGCCCATCTACTTCTTTCATATTCCTTAATCTCTGTTCGTACCTAATTTTACTCTGAGCTTCCCTTCCCTCAAAGTCAGACCATCCCATATCCCCCTTAACAGCCTCATTTGTGGTCTTCCCATGGGCGCCCAGTGCGAGACGTCCGACCGTCCTCTGATTCACGTCCAGCCCTGATTGTACCTCTGACCTCATGCACACCACTGAGTTTCCGAATGTAAGTGCTGGCACCATTACACCTTTCCACAAACCTCGAATTACCTCGTACCTGTTGTAACCCCACAGCGCTCTATGCTTCATTATTGCGGAGTTCCTCTTTCCTTTAACTATCATAGCTTTTTCTTGTACTTCCATGTATCTATTCCCATCATTTATCCATATCCCGAGGTATTTGTACTCTCGTACTCTGGGTATCTCCTCGCCCTGTATTGATATGGTCTGATCGTTGCTGTCATTGAATATCATCCAGCCGCATTTTGTCACACTAAATTTTAGCCCTAAATCTTCACTTTCCCGACCACATATACTAACCAGACCCTGCAAATCTGTTCGACTGTCTGCGAATAGCACAATATCGTCTGCATAAAACAACCCGGGGAGCTTTTGTTCTATCACTATACCTGCCTGTCTGTACGACAGCTTAAAACCAATATTGCTCATCTCCAATGCTTTCTCCATTCTCCTCATGTAAAGCATGAATAATAGTGGGGACAACGGGCATCCCTGCCTCAACCCTTTACCTATATCGACGGCCTCCATTCTACCATTACTCGCCATACCTTCCCATTCCACACATACTGAGCAGGCAGGAGCAGCGCCCCTAGCGACGACCACGCAACGGCAGGAAGGCAGGATTGCTAGCTGTGGTATGCAGGTTCTGAGAGGACCGGCCAGGAACCACCGCATACTCGAAGCTGTGGGGCCGGAAGATGGCACAGGGCATTCAAGGGGTCCCCGCCATTCTCGAGCGGGACCCGAGACAGCGGAGCAGGCAGGAGTAGGACCACTAGCAACGACCGCGCAATGACGGCAAGGCAGGATAGCCACCTCTGGTACACTGGTTCTGAGAGCCCAAGGCAGGCTCTCCTGCATCCAGGAAGCGGTTCCGCCGGATGCTGCATGGGGGCTGAGGTGGTGACCATAAATCTCGAGCGGGGCCCGAGAAAACGGAGCAGGCACGGGTAGCAAGCCTAGCGAGGATGACGCACCGGGAGGAAGGCAGGACACCCACCTCGAGTACGCAGGGCCTGAGAGGACCGGGCAGGCACCACCGCATACTCGAAGCTGTGGGGCTGGAAGATGCCGCAGGGCATTCAAGGTGTCCCCGCCATTCTCGAGCGGTACCCGAGACAGCGGAGCAGCAGGAGTAGCACCACTAGCGACGACCGCACAACGGTAGGGAGGCAGGATAGCCAACTCTGATACGCTGCATGGTTCTGAGAGCCCAGGGCAGGCTCTGCAGTATGCACGAAGCGGTGCCGCCGGATGCTGCGTCGGGGCTCCCGAATCACACATATTTTCACAACTAATTTTTACTTCGTCAATTATTTTATCTATTATCGTTCCTCTGTGATGAAACAATCTTACCCGAACTACCTTTCGCTTTTGTTTTGCGCCACCAATACTCTAAGCGCCTTTTACTTATATCTATCGCCGGCATGTTCAGCTTTCCCCTGTTACTCCTGAAACCCATGGCCTCCTGTAGGGTAGTGTCCACAGCTACACCTGGGTGGACATCTGTACATTCAATCAAAATATGGTCTGTCGTTTCCCTAGCTTTTCCACAGCACGTACATGTATCCCCTTCTTTATTGAATTTTGCTCTGTAACTTCGGGTTCTCAGGCAACCGGACCTTGCCTCAAACAGTAAAGCGCTTCCCTTTGAATTATCGTAAAATTTTTCTCTCTTGATTTCGTCTTTCCCTTTTCGGTAGTTGTTCAATGCCGGTTTCTTCTCCATTCTAGCTATCCAATCCGAGTTCTCCGCCGCTCTGACCATGCTCTTAACGCTCTTTTTCGTCCCATCCGTTTCGTTACTGGATGTATACTTACTGGTAAGCTTCTAGTTCTCTTCCTCCATTGTGAATCAACGTTCTTCCTATACAAATACCTGAATACTTTCGCTGCCCATCTACTTCTTTCATATTCCTTAATCTCTGTTCGTACCTAATTTTACTCTGAGCTTCCCTTCCCTCAAAGTCAGACCATCCCATATCCCCCTTAACAGCCTCATTTGTGGTCTTCCCATGGGCGCCCAGTGCGAGACGTCCGACCGTCCTCTGATTCACGTCCAGCCCTGATTGTACCTCTGACCTCATGCACACCACTGAGTTTCCGAATGTAAGTGCTGGCACCATTACACCTTTCCACAAACCTCGAATTACCTCGTACCTGTTGTAACCCCACAGCGCTCTATGCTTCATTATTGCGGAGTTCCTCTTTCCTTTAACTATCATAGCTTTTTCTTGTACTTCCATGTATCTATTCCCATCATTTATCCATATCCCGAGGTATTTGTACTCTCGTACTCTGGGTATCTCCTCGCCCTGTATTGATATGGTCTGATCGTTGCTGTCATTGAATATCATCCAGCCGCATTTTGTCACACTAAATTTTAGCCCTAAATCTTCACTTTCCCGACCACATATACTAACCAGACCCTGCAAATCTGTTCGACTGTCTGCGAATAGCACAATATCGTCTGCATAAAACAACCCGGGGAGCTTTTGTTCTATCACTATACCTGCCTGTCTGTACGACAGCTTAAAACCAATATTGCTCATCTCCAATGCTTTCTCCATTCTCCTCATGTAAAGCATGAATAATAGTGGGGACAACGGGCATCCCTGCCTCAACCCTTTACCTATATCGACGGCCTCCATTCTACCATTACTCGCCATACCTTCCCATTCCACACATATGGCAGGAAGGAGCAGCGCCCCTAGCGACGACCACGCAACGGCGGAAGGCAGGATTGCTAGCTGTGGTATGCAGGTTCTGAGAGGACCGGCCAGGAACCACCGCATACTCGAAGCTGTGGGGCGGAAGATGGCACAGGGCATTCAAGGGGTCCCCGCCATTCTCGAGCAGGGCCCGAGAGAGCGGAGCAGGCAGGAGTAGGACCACTAGCAACGACCGCGCAATGACGGCAAGGCAGGATAGCCACCTCTGGTACACTGGTTCTGAGAGCCCAAGGCAGGCTCTCCTGCATCCAGGAAGCGGTTCCGCCGGATGCTGCATGGGGGCTGAGGTGGTGACCATAAATCTCGAGCGGGGCCCGAGAAAACGGAGCAGGCACGGGTAGCAAGCCTAGCGAGGATGACGCACCGGGAGGAAGGCAGGACACCCACCTCGAGTACGCAGCGCCTGAGTTGACCGGGCAGGCACCACCGCATACTCGAAGCTGTGGGGCTGGAAGATGCCGCAGGGCATTCAAGGTGTCCCCGCCATTCTCGAGCGGTACCCGAGACAGCGGAGCAGGCAGGAGTAGCACCACTAGCGACGACCGCACAACGGTAGGGAGGCAGGATAGCCAACTCTGGTACGCTGCATGGTTCTGAGAGCCCAGGGCAGGCTCTCCATATGCACGAAGCGGTGCCGCCGGATGCTGCGTCGGGGCTGAAGTTGGTGCCCACAAATCTCGAGCGGGGCCCGAGACAACGGAGCAGGCACGGGTAGCAAGCCTAGCGAGAATCACGCAACGGCAGGAAGGCAGGACAGCCACCTCGAGTACGCAGGTCCTGAGAGGACCGGGCAGGGACCACCGCATACTCGCAGCTGTGGGGCCGGAAGATGCCGCAGGGCATTCAAGGTGTCCCCGCCATTCTCGAGCGGGACCCGAGACAGCGGAACGGGAGCACCACTAGCGACGACCGCGCAAAGGCAGGAAGACAGGACAGCCACCTCTGGTACGCTGGCTCTGAGAGCCCAGGGCAGGCTCTCCAGTATCCACGAAGCAATGCCGCCTGATGCGGCGTCGGGGCTTGAAGGCGGTGCCCGCAAATCTCGAGCGCGGCCCGAGACAGCGAAGCAGGCACGGGTAGCAAGCCTAGCGAGGGTCACGCAACGGCAGGAAGGCAGGACAGCCACCTCCGGTAGGCAGGTTCTGAGAGGCCAGGACAGGCACCCCGCACACTCCAAGCTGTCGGGCCGGAAGAGGCCCCAGGGCATTCAAGGTATCCCCGCGATTCTTGAGCGGGGACCCAGAGAGGAGCAGGCAGGAGTAACGCGCCTGGTGAGGACCACGCAACAGCAGGAATGTGGGACAGCCACTTCCGGTACGAGGTACTGAGGGGCGAGGGATGGCTCCCCCGCATACTCCAAGCTGTGGGACCGGAAAGGGCAGTAAGGCATTGTTGGTGTCCCTGCCATTTTCGAGGGGTTCCGAGGCAGAGGAGCAAGCGGGTGTAGCACGCCTGGCGAAGAACACGCAAAGGCAGGGCCGCCTCTGGTACTCTGGTTCTGAGAGGCCAGGGCAGTCACCCCCACGTACCCCAAGCTGTGACTCAAAGGCTCTTCCGTGCGCTACAAACTCACAAGGTGGTGATCATTTCCAACACTTCGACCGTATTCACCTACAGTGGCGGATGCAGTGATGCCACCTCGACTCACGCGCATTACTAATCTTGGGACGCAGCGCGTGCCTCATGCTGGTGCCACGAAGAGAAAAGCATCGCCGCAGCGCTAAGGCATGGCCCCTGGGAAATAGCGAGCACAGCGTCGAGCCATGACCACGAGATCCCACAGCGTCCAGTCCACGCGGTCCTCGTCCCCTTCTATCTGCTCGACCTTCGCCTGGCGCCTTTCCGTAATACGTCACTTGGGGAAACGGGGCTCTAGAACAGAACGACGAGAAAACCAAACAGGCGCTCCCCACATTTCCCCATATCCCTAAATATACCCGTCTTCAAATAGGGCTGATTACAATGGTGGACCATTCCTGCTTTTAATGAAGCTAAATAACCTTGCCTAAACTCGTTAAAATCTATCAATGCTCTATTTCCGCCAAATCTCTTCGCACAAGATCGATAATTCAAACACACGTGCCATAGAATTTATTTGATTATCACCGTAATTACTAATGCCGAGTTCATGATCCATAATTCTAGGTGCACCTCGACAACCTCTTCCAACGAAACAATTAAACTTCATGTTACAGAGCAAGTGACATCACCCTGTAGTTTTTAATGGTCGTGAATTACTTCTGCTGTACATGTGATAATTAATTGACCCACCCCCTCCACATTCCATTTCATTCTTCAGCTGCTTTAAAATGAAGTCAGACGTGGTTCTAGCATTTCCTCTTCACTGATTTTCTTCCTTTTCAACATTATTTTGCTTCTTCTCCATTCTAGCTATCCAATCCGAGTTCTCCGCCGCTCTGACCATGCTCTTAACGCTCTTTTTCGTCCCATCCGTTTCGTTACTGGATGTATACTTACTGGTAAGCTTCCTAGTTCTCTTCCTCCATTGTGAATCAACGTTCTTCCTATACAAATACCTGAATACTTTCGCTGCCCATCTACTTCTTTCATATTCCTTAATCTCTGTTCGTACCTAATTTTACTCTGAGCTTCCCTTCCCTCAAAGTCAGACCATCCCATATCCCCCTTAACAGCCTCATTTGTGGTCTTCCCATGGGCGCCCAGTGCGAGACGTCCGACCGTCCTCTGATTCACGTCCAGCCCTGATTGTACCTCTGACCTCATGCACACCACTGAGTTTCCGAATGTAAGTGCTGGCACCATTACACCTTTCCACAAACCTCGAATTACCTCGTACCTGTTGTAACCCCACAGCGCTCTATGCTTCATTATTGCGGAGTTCCTCTTTCCTTTAACTATCATAGCTTTTTCTTGTACTTCCATGTATCTATTCCCATCATTTATCCATATCCCGAGGTATTTGTACTCTCGTACTCTGGGTATCTCCTCGCCCTGTATTGATATGGTCTGATCGTTGCTGTCATTGAATATCATCCAGCCGCATTTTGTCACACTAAATTTTAGCCCTAAACTCACTTTCCCGACCACATATACTAACCAGACCCGCAAATCTGTTCGACTGTCTGCGAATAGCACAATATCGTCTGCATAAAACAACCCGGGGAGCTTTTGTTCTATCACTATACCTGCCTGTCTGTACGAAGCTTAAAACCAATATTGCTCATCTCCAATGCTTTCTCCATTCTCCTCATGTAAAGCATGAATAATAGTGGGGACAACGGGCATCCCGCCTCAACCCTTACCTATATCGACGGCCTCCATTCTACCATTATCGACCATACCTTCCACATTTCACACCTACTGCAGCAGGCAGGAGCAGCGCCCCTAGCGACGACCACGCAACGGCAGGAAGGCAGGATTGCTAGCTGTGGTATGCAGGTTCTGAGAGGACCGGGCAGGAACCACCGCATACTCGAAGCTGTGGGGCCGGAAGATGGCACAGGGCATTCAAGGGGTCCCGCCATTCTCGAGCGGGACCCGAGACAGCGGAGCAGGCAGGAGTAGGACCACTAGCAACGACCGCGCAATGGACGGCAAGGCAGGATAGCCACCTCTGGTACACTGGTTCTGAGAGCCCAAGGCAGGCTCTCCTGCATCCAGGAAGCGGTTCCGCCGGATGCTGCATGGGGGCTGAAGGTGGTGACCATAAATCTCGAGCGGGGCCCGAGAAAACGGAGCAGGCACGGGTAGCAAGCCTAGCGAGGATCACGCACCGGGAGGAAGGCAGGACACCCACCTCGAGTACGCAGGTCCTGAGTAGGACCGGGCAGGCACCACCGTATACTCGAAGCTGTGGGGCTGGAAGATGCCGCAGGGCATTCAAGGTGTCCCCGCCATTCTCGAGCGGTACCCGAGACAGCGGAGCAGGCAGGAGTAGCACCACTAGCGACGACCGCACAACGGTAGGGAGGCAGGATAGCCAACTCTGATACGCTGCATGGTTCTGAGAGCCCAGGGCAGGCTCTGCCAGTATGCACGAAGCGGTGCCGCCGGATGCTGCGTCGGGGCTGAAGTTGGTGCCCACAAATCTCGAGCGGGGCCCGAGACAGCGGAGCAGGCACGGGTAGCAAGCCTAGCGAGGATCATCCAACGGCAGGAAGGCAGGACAGCCACCTCGAGTACGCAGGGCCTGAGAGGACCGGGCAGGCACCACCGCATACTCGAAGCTGTGGGGCCGGAAGATGCCGCAGGGTATTCAGAGTGTCCCCGCCATTCTCGAGCGGGACCCGAGACAGCGGAGCAGGCAGGAGTAGCACCACTAGCGATGACCGCGCAACGGCAGGATAGCCACCTCTGGGACGCAGGTTATGAGAGGCCAGGATAGGCTCTCCTGAACCCGCGAAGCGGTGCCGCCGGATGCTGCGTCGGGGCTGAAGTTGGTGCCCACAAATCTCGAGCGGGGCCCGAGACAGCGGAGCAGGCCCGGGTAGCAAACCTAGCGAGGATCACGCAACGGCAGGAAGGCAGGACAGCCACCTCTGGGACGCAGGTTATGAGAGGCCAGCGTAGGCACTCCTGAACCACGAAGCGGTGCCGCCGAATGCTGCGTCGAGGCTGAAGTTGGTGCCCACAAATCTCGAGCGGGGCCCGAGACCGCAGAGCAGGCACGGGTAGCAGTCTAGCGAGGATCAGGCAACGGCAGGAAGGTAGGACAGCCACCTCTGGGACGCAGGTTATGATAGGCCAGGGTAGTCTCTCCTGAACCCACGAAGCGGTGCCGCCGGATGCTGCGTCGGGGCTGAAGTTGGTGCCCACAAATCTCGAGCGGGGTCCGAGACAGCGGAGCAGGCACGGGTAGCAAGCCTAGCGAGGATCACGCAACGACAGGAAGGCAGGACAGCCACCTCGAGTACGCAGGGCCTGAGAGGACCGGGCAGGCACCACCGCATACTCGAAGCTGTGGGGCCGGAAGATGCCGCAGGGCATTCAATGTGTCTCCGCCATTCTCAAGCGGGACCCGAGACAGCGGAGCAGGCAGGAGTAGCACCACTAGCGATGACCGCGCCACGGCAGGATAGCCACCTCTGGGACGCAGGTTATGAGAGGCCAGAGTAGGCTCTCCTGAACCCACGAAGCGGTGCCGCCGGATGCTGCGTCGGGGCTGAAGTTGGTGCCCACAAATCTCGAGCGGGGCCCGAGACAGCGGAGCAGGCACGGGTAGCAAGCCTAGCGAGGATCACGCAACGGCAGGAAGGCAGGACAGCCACCTCTGGGACGCAGGTTATGAGAGGCCAGCGTAGGCACTCCTGAACCAAGGTAGGACAGCCACCTCTGGGACGCAGGTTATGATAGGCCAGGGTAGTCTCTCCTGAACCCACGAAGCGGTGCCGCCGGATGCTGCGTCGGGGCTGAAGTTGATGCCCACAAATCTCGAACGGGACCCGATACAGTGGAGCAGGCACGGGTAGCAAGCCTAGCGAGGATCACGCAACGGCAGGAAGGCAGGACAGCCACCTCGAGTACGCAGCGCCTGAGTTGACCGGGCAGGCACCACCGCATACTCGAAGCTGTGGGGCCGGAAGATGCCGCAGGGCATTCAATGTGTCCCCGCCATTCTCGAGCGGGACCCGAGACAGCGGAACGGGAGCACCACTAGCGACGACCGCGCAAAGGCAGGAAGACAGGACAGCCACCTCTGGTACGCTGGCTCTGAGAGCCCAGGGCAGGCTCTCCAGTATCCACGAAGCAATGCCGCCTGATGCGGCGTCGGGGCTTGAAGGCGGTGCCCGCAAATCTCGAGCGCGGCCCGAGACAGCGAAGCAGGCACGGGTAGCAAGCCTAGCGAGGGTCACGCAACGGCAGGAAGGCAGGACAGCCACCTCCGGTAGGCAGGTTCTGAGAGGCCAGGACAGGCACCCCGCACACTCCAAGCTGTCGGGCCGGAAGAGGCCCCAGGGCATTCAAGGTATCCCCGCGATTCTTGAGCGGGGACCCAGAGAGGAGCAGGCAGGAGTAACGCGCCTGGTGAGGACCACGCAACAGCAGGAATGTGGGACAGCCACTTCCGGTACGCAGGTACTGAGGGGCGAGGGATGGCTCCCCCGCATACTCCAAGCTGTGGGACCGGAAAGGGCAGTAAGGCATTGTTGGTGTCCCTGCCATTTTCGAGTGGGTTCCGAGGCAGAGGAGCAAGCGGGTGTAGCACGCCTGGCGAAGAACACGCAAAGGCAGGGCCGCCTCTGGTACTCTGGTTCTGAGAGGCCAGGGCAGTCACCCCCACGTACCCCAAGCTGTGACTCAAAGGCTCTTCCGTGCGCTACAAACTCACAAGGTGGTGATCGTTTCCAACACTTCGACCGTCTTCACCTACAGTGGCGGATGCAGTGATGCCACCTCAACTCACGCGCATTACTAATCTTGGGACGCAGCGCGTGCCTCATGCTGGGTGCCACGAAGAGAAAAGCATCGCCGCAGCGCTAAGGCATGGCCCCTGGGAAATAGCGAGCACAGCGTCGAGCCATGACCACGAGATCCCACAGCGTCCAGTCCACGCGGTCCTCGTCCCCTTCTATCTGCTCGACCTTCGCCTGGCGCCCTTTCCGTAATACGTCACTTGGGGAAACGGGGCTCTAGAACAGAACGACGAGAAAACCAAACAAGGCGCTCCCCACATTTCCCCATATTCCCTAAATACTACCCGTCTTCAAATAGGGCTGATTACAATGGTGGACCATTCCTTGCTTTTTAATGAAGCTAAATAACCTTGCCTAAACTCGTTAAAATCTATCAATGCTCTATTTCCGCCAAATCTCTTCGCACAAGATCGATAATTCAAACACACGTGCCATAGAATTTATTTGATTATCACCGTAATTACTAATGCCGAGTTCATGATCCATAATTCTAGGTGCACCTCGACAACCTCTTCCAACGAAACAATTAAACTTCATGTTACAGAGCAAGTGACATCACCCTGTAGTTTTTAATGGTCGTGAATTACTTCTGCTGTACATGTGATAATTAATTGACCCACCCACCTCCACATTCCATTTCATTCTTCAGCTGCTTTAAAATGAAGTCAGACGTTGGTTCTAGCATTTCCTCTTCACTGATTTTTCTTCCTTTTCAACATTATTTTGCTTCTTCTCCAGTGCCACAGACGTTCCTCGCTAGGAACTCTTTGCTGACGTTTTCAAAGAGGGGGACATTCTGTACGAACCCTTCGCCAATATAAGGGAGCGTTGAAGCCGATGTCTTATTCGAAGTTCAGTGTTGCTTCTCCTGCAGAATTGTCTGTGTTGGGATATTTCAGTTCATATTACTAACGATACGGTCAATTTTGCCAAACTGAAAGCTTCTACTTCTTATAAAACTCTCTCAGACAAAAGACTTCTGAGCAATACCCTTACCAAGTAGCTCATATGAACCTACTTTTCATTTTACATGCAATAATCTCTTCCTTGAATTCTCAGCAACGATACTTGTAAGCGCTTCGTTCCCCTTTTCACTAATGTTCTCATTACACACCGGTGCCCTTAATGTCGTTTACTAGAAATTATTTTCACATTTCATCAAATAGAGATGTAGATGTTACGCCAGAAGCTTTGAAGGCGCGGTGGAGCTCATGCCACATTCAACGTTCAATGTTGCTCTTCGTTCAAAACCGCTGATGATAACACATTTCCATTATTATTACTGAGTCTACCGCCAAATTTCGTAATTTTAGCAAATTCAGGTCATGGGCTCTTCAGAAAAGCTATTTTTAAAAGGCCAAATTTTCACCTGGTACGTCTTCCCAAATCCTGGCCGTCCAGAGGGCCCGCGAGGGGGCCGTCAGGTTCGATCTGATGGAGAGGACCTAGCCGGGTGACGTTGAGTTCGCTCGCGTCTATTGTGGACAAAATAACGGTATTTCACTCACCTAGCATGTCTCTTTAAACTAAAAAATTTTCTTCACTCTACGATATCTTCATTCTAAATACAACTACACTTAACTCTCATCAAACTATTACTTCTGCTTCGGTACAATTCTTGTTGTTCGCCAGAAAAAATTTGGCCACTTCTTCAAATAAGAAGGGCGATTTTCTCTACAACGTTCCCATTGGTGTGAGGGAGCAATAAAGCAGAGGCTTCATTCAGAGTAAAATGGCAGTTTTCCGCAAAAATTAAAGACGATGTTGAATTATTTCTCTTGCTACTAGTACTGCAACAATAACCATATCTGCTAAATTGGCATGGTGAACACACTGTCAGGTGAATGAGCAGCATCTTTTTATCCTAAATGTTCGTATTCATGAAGCTCAAAAGGACAGACAGTTGAACTGGTTGGTAAGCGTCCATGATGAAAAGAACAGGCGTTCAAAACACGGACACAAGGGGAACAAGTGGACAACACAAACGACATGGACGTATTCATGAGTACTCTCGCTATTCCTAATGGTCGATAGAGCTTTCACGCGAGGTGAAGCTCAGTATTGACATCCAACAACTTCGGCCGATGTTTGTTGTGGGCCCGGTTGTTGTGTTGAAACAACCCTCCTCTACATTTAGTACAATTCGTGCCACTAATGAGACCTTTGGACAAATACTTTACAGCGAAGCTGTCCACAGTTAGGATCCGGGATTTTATGGCTCCACCGCGGAAAACCTCCCACCTAAAAAGTGAGAGTGAAGGAGCCAACAACAAAAGCAAACGCATATGTCACCGCTCGCGTAGGAGTTTGGTTCGACAGCCACTTGTGTCTGAAAGGATGCGTTTCTGTGAATGTGGGACGCACTGCGTGATGCAGTATACATCTGTGAATACGGCCCCAGCGACCAAAGAGAATTTCAATGAGGAGAACACTTAAATGTGCCAAATGCACTGTAGTTTATGCACGACATTTTCGTTCGACGAAGAGATTCTTACCTTACAGCTGAACGTGCTGTTCGTTGCAGTTCCACTGTATTTTATTCAGTTCAATACAAATATCTTGTTGACAAGACGCTGTTGGTCGGTGACGTATGCATCGTGGACTATCACGGGTTTCCTTGCGTCGATCTTCCAATGAGCGTGAAGTTTATTGGGCACCATCAAAGCTTTCTTTTTTTTTTCTCTTTTTGCTGAAGACAATCTTGTTGATTTACGAGGTTTTACGTCTCAGAACCACGATATGATTATGAGAGACGCCGTGGTGGTGAGCTCCAGAAATTTCCACTACCTGGGAATCTTTATCGTGCACTAACACCACAGCTGAAGTCAATCTTTCTTTTGCCATTTTATTAATTGTGTCAGTGAGACATCAATAGATCCTTCTAGCGCAAGGTTTCTTTTAACGTAACAACAACACCCGCCAGCACTAATCTTCAGGTAGCTCATTTTGGAATAACCAGTCGTATTAACGTGGACAGCCATAGTGAGGCAGATTAAGTTTACGAGAGCATTTCGCGAATCTTATTCCTTTTTTTAATGTTGCTTCTTCGAACCCCACACTGTTCAAAAGTGAGCTCGATTGTTTTGATGCCATGTGCCTTCTTCGCTTACTTTTCACCGAGCGACAACACACACTTCAGTTCGTAGCATTTACGGCTTTAAATAGTGCAAGACAATGCTCGTCACTACAACGAAGATAACGTCTCCTACGACACTTCTCACTATCAGTAATCGCCACTCCTTTTCGATGCGTAATTTATCGTTGGCCTCGTATTCTCCAAAAATGCCATAGTGAAGTATTCAGTATGAAGCGTTCGTAAAATGTCCTCTGGTTAACATGTCCTTTACCTACTTCAGATGTACATTTCATTTGTTGCCTTTAGTTCAGTTGTCAAATGGCTTAGAGTTCAGTGACCCAATTATGAACATTCACGGACATGATTTTCTGTACAACGCGCTCTCAGAGACTGTCAAATGTAACGTACAGCTTATGTAGAATCTTGCTGTATTTATTACTGCTGCCAAGCAACAGTCAATGTATACCCACAGAGTGTATTTTCTCCTAATAATATTTAGTCCTAGAATCATTTCGCTCCTTCATTTCAATGTTTTCTGGTGCTTTCCGTCTTTTTTTTTAATTTTGAGTCATTCGACCCTTCAAAAGATAGCCCTTAGAAGTTTACCACTAAAAGCTAGCAGGCTCCCTAGACGTCCCTGATGAAGATGCGACAGTCTAATTGTGCATGCAGCTTATAGTTTACAAGGTCTTGCCGGACTCGCAGGCCTTAAGCCTTCCCTGGACTGGAACGCACATCCGGTCGGCCTCCCAGTCATCGCAACCAAGCGCAAGCAGCACTTGGTGCGGCCGACTCGTCACGACCGTGCAATCCAAGGAGGACAGGCCAGCCACCCCAGGTACGCGGGTTGTCAGAGGGCATAGTGGGCTATCCCGTACACTGCAAACAGCGACGGCGGGAAGCGGGGCCCAAAAACTTCTGGTGGGGTGCAACGGTGGCGGCGGCGGCCGTGGAACAGGCAGGGAAGCACGTGCACCACGGCCGTTCGCACCGGGATGATCGTCTCACACGCTTGGGCAGAATTCCCCCCGAGAGCATGCAGAACGGGCGATGCCACCTCCCCCCACGGACATGGTTCCCCGCGAAATGCAGGCGGTACCCCACGTTGGCCGCCGAGAAGAAGGGCGCATCGGCGCAGGGCCTAGTCCTGCACAAGCGCAGCGTCTAGCCACGCCCAGCACATGCGGTCCTCGTCCCCTTCTTTCTTCCCGACGTTCTGCAGGCGTCCTTCCCACAGTGCGTTACTGGAGGAAACGGGGCTCTAGAACAGAACGACGAGAACACAAAAACGCAGCGCTCTCCACATTTCCCCGGTACTCTCTAAATTGTGCCGGTAACAGTACTATTTGGAGTAATTGAGCATGATGAGCAAAGTATTTGCGGGAGTCTTCCGCTATTTTGCATACGTCGAATTTGCACCAATGATTTCCTAAATATGAAGAATATGGGGCTCTACTCCTTCAATTTGCAGTCATTTTGTATCCCTGCCATTATTTTTGCAGTTCAACATTTAAGGCAATAAATCTTGCAAGAATATCGTTGCGTTATTTCTCTTACTCAATTCAGAGCTACATAAATTTCCGGCTTTGTTGGTACAACACTTTGGCGTTAAGTGCGGAACACCTTAGACGTGGACGGGACAGGAAGGTAACACACACACGAGCGCTATGTGTGACCTTCTTATCCCGTCCGCGTCTAAAAGCTTCCGCGCTTAACACTGAAATCAACTCAGAGGCTCTACTTTGGCCTGTTATGCAACGAGTGTCGGAGACATGGGTTATAAACAAAAAACTTTACATATTGTTGAATTACGTTCCTGGTAAAGTTTCGACGCTGCACTGTAGCGATTTCGCTAGTTTATTTTGCCCACCCTCCACCACTTTCCACTCGCTTGAATATGAAGTGCAAGCATAGCATACGAGCGTCAACTTAAAACAGCAGCTTCTCGCAATGACTTCAAATTATACTGATTTCAAAATGGGCGATGCCAATGTACCATTCTAATATTTATTTTACCTTAAAACCAAGAATATGAGCAGGGCAATTTCCCATTTGAAATTAACACTGAACTGAATGTGGATGGTGCCCATGTGTCTCACAAAGTTCAATTCGACTTTAAAACCACGATGATTAGTGCCCCAGTTCCCTGTAAGAAGCTTACACAGGTTTCAAGTGGGCGATACCAACGTCTCATAGCAAGTTCAATCTTCCTTTTAAATCAGGACGATTATCAGGGCTGTCTCCTGTGTACCAAGCTTACATTGATTCGGCCGTGGGCGATGCCAACTTCTCATTCGAAATTCTACTCTAATTCTCCTCTACATTTAACCAGGATGATTTTTTCAGCGGACTCCTGTGCGAAGCTTAAGCTGATTTGATGGTCGACGATGGCAATGTTCATTGCAAGTTCAATTTTACTTTAAACCAGGAGGATGGGTCGCGGAATGTACTGTACGAAGCTTCCATTGAATTGAAGACGGGCAATTTAAATGTTTCAATGTTACTTTAAACCAGCAGGATCTGTTGGTTCATCTCTTTTACGGCCGTTAAAGTAATTTCGAAGAGTCCGTGCAAATGTCGCATTCGAAGTTCAATTTTACGTCAACCACAACGATGAGTTTACCGGTCTCCTGTACGAAACACAAATATGCTTGAAGGGAGGAGGCGGGGGGGGGGGGGGGGGGAGGAGGGGTTGGGGAAGGGGGGATCGATGCGTAGTTCCTAGTTTAATCGATTCCTAGTTAAATTTTGTCTTAATGCCAGCAGCATGAGCAGCATGGTGTGCTGTACAAAGCTTACAATACCTTGAAGGTGGGCGATTTCAATGTCCCATTCGAAGCTCTATTTTGTTTTAAGAGCAAGAGAACTAGTATGAGGATGTCCTATAAAAAGTCTACATCGATTTGAAGCTGGGAGATACCTACGTCCCATTCGAAGTTTAATTTTATTGTTAACTTTAAGGCACCGAGGATGAGTAGATGGGTATCCTAAACGAATCTCGCAAACATTTGAAGGTGGGAGATGCCAGTGTCTCAATTAAAGCGCAATTTTACATTTAACCAGAAGGGAAAGTTGAGAGATCTCTGGTACGAATCTCCACTGATTACAAGGTGGGTGATGCCGATATCACATTCGAAGTTCGATTTCACTTACATTTTTGGACGCAATTAGTCATCATAGTCAGAAACACAAAGCCCAACTTTCATTTTCCTTTCTTTTTCACTGTCTCTTGCACTTCTTTCTACTTGTCTTTCTCTCCCCAAGCTCCCTTCCCACGCAGAGTAGCATGCCAGCGAAGTTTCAACGGCGGTTAAATTCTCTGCCTTTCAATAAAGATCTCTCTCTCTCTCTCTCTCTCTCTCTCTCTCTCTCTCTCTCTCTCTCTCTCTCTCTCTCAAATTTACGTTAAAAAGATGAGGATGAGTAGATGAATGTCCTCTACGATGCTTACACGGATTTGAAAGCGGGCGATGCAATGTCTCATTCAAGTTCAATTTTACTTTGAAACTAGGAAGAAGTACGATCTACTATAGACCTATTCCATGTTGGTAAACAGAGGTAGGCACCGGCGATATAACCGGGCCTTGTATCGACGTCGCTGCGTGGAGGCCCCGCCCACCGCTCGCCGCGACCCTGCACGGTCGCGCCGCCGCCGCCGGCGCAGCGTGTGCGAAAGCTGCCTCCGAGCACGAGGCGTCGAAGCGCCGACGGCGTGTTTACAACAGTTTGCAAGGGGCAGCCGTAGGAGATGAAGTTGCTGTAGCTCTGTAGGAAGTATTCAATGAATGTAGAAAAGAATACATCGGCGCTCAGCTATGACAAAATGTGAAAACTGATTAAAACGATCAGCAACGCGAAATCCTTGCGCACAAACAAACGTATCGGATTAGTTACTCAAGCGTATTGGTGATGCTGTCATCTATGTAAATGCCACTGTGATAACACACACACACGCACACACAAACAATTACATGCCAAGGACGAGGCTCTCGAATAAACGCTAGCAAGGCGAGCGTAACCGCGGCTCGCGGCTTCAGTTTCGATCGTGAAGGCGTAAAGTCTTGAAACGACGTGGCGAATTTCAAGCGTGTAGTTTGTTAGAGCAGTCTGACAATCGGAAAAATATAAAGCGCGTCACAACCACTACAGCATTGCCCAATACACTTCCCTTATGCACATGCTATCGCAGCCGCAATATCGATTTGCAAAGGCATCGCTGTAATCGGCCTTTCGCTCACGACTAAGTGAATTAAGCTCTTATATATTTATTTCACTTGAGTGAATGAAATTCGTACGACGTATCTATAACTTCCTCACCTCTATAATACACGGCGGCCGCGATTAATTCTGCACATCGTGCAACGCTAATGTAATGCGCGCTTTGCGGTAAGCTTTTTTTTTTTTTTTTATTGATATGAGATTAGGAGATGTTGGCGCACAAATAAGGCGCCGGCTACTCCTTGGCTCCTGGGGTCCGTACAACAAGCATGGTGCTAAGCAGTATGCGAAGCAATCTGGCATAATCACAAGAATAGTGGTTTCGTCAGAAGATTAACAAAGAAACACAACGTATACAAATATAAGTTCAAACACACGGCAGTACTTTCGAGTAAAAGTCTCTAATATACATAAGAGTGTCACTGGCACAAAAACGTCCATAGTCAGTCAGAGGCACAAAAACGTCCATAGTCAGTCACAGGCACGTGGTCGTGTAAAGCAATCACCAGATATTGAATAACATATCCATATAGTACTCTTTGAAATTGCGCTAATAAAGTCCAGCAATGCCGCTTTCTTCTAAAAACGTTTTCAGTGCTTTTAACGCGTTTTTTTGCAAGGCCATCGTCGGCCATGGACCCAGAAGTTTCTTTAAACTGAATGGCCGACGGTCCAGTGTCGTCAGGGCTGCTTTTAGTCGATGCCTTGGTTCGTCGTGATGTCGGTAAGCGGTAAGCTTGATCGCTCTGTGTCCACACTTTGTTTATGCCAAAAAACTTGGTGTTGAGTACTGCACTTGACAAACTTACGACAAGGATATTTCTCTCAAATGAAACAAGCCACACGAACCGCTAAATAATTACAGATAAGCTTAGCCGTGACGAAAATGTTTGGCGCATAACCGATGAGCCGGCATTACAGGTTCGCCCCGCGTTCCTTAAGATAGACATAAGCAGGAAATCGATAAAAAACCTATCGCACATTTCTTGTTCGTTGCTGCGCAAACAACCCCCGGCGCAGCTCATCGGTGCACAATTTTTTTCTTCATTCCACGGCGGCAAACAGCGCCCGAACCAGCGAAAACACAGTGGCTGCTACGGTAGGCGCGCCGGCGGATGCCTACCATGCGAAACCAGGGGTGCTATCGGAGATGGCATTTTAGCGAGAGCGTTCGGAATCGCCGCACGCGATTGGCCAGCGCCGCTCCGCTGTCGTCATCCGCGGGGCGTGCCCACGGGACACCTACCTATAACCACATTAGAGAAGAGAAACTGTACCGTTGACAGTGCAACGAAAAATAAAAGTAGCGGTGGCGTCCTAAACTAAGATACACGCTCAAGAGATGGCACTGCATGTACTATCATCATTATTGTTTAGATGCAACATGTTTGTTTTGTTTTTGACGCCTACGCCTTCTGGCCTTATTGAGAGCCCCTAGCAGGAAAATTTCAAACTAAAATATGGGGCTAGGTTAGTAGTTCCACTCTACGCGCAACTTGATGGAACGCGCCGCGGCTGGTTTTTTTCGCCACCTGTAGCGACTTGTGGAACGTTGAACCTTCCGGGGCCCCGAGATTTCGGTGTCGTCAAATTGACGTCAGTTCCCTGTCAATCATTTTCAAACCGAGCGTGTCGTCTGCTACGCGGAGAACGATTCCCGAGGCCGCTCGCTCAGCGAACGGTTTGCGAACGATTTACGAACACTTTGCGAACACCGGCCGCGGCAGCGGCTCCGCTTGGATTGAAACGGCGGCTGCGGCTGCGCAATCTTGCGTCACAGAGGGAAATGGCGGTCCACTTGGGAGCTGAGTCCTCGCATTGTCGTCGCTGAAATAGGACGCGGAGCAGCTGGAGGTTCGCGATGTATTTGAGGATTTGACAGGAAGTGAATTCCGGCGTCAATTTCGCCTGTCGAAGCGAACAGTACATTGGCTGTGCGCCGAACTTGAACCCGAGAGAGAGAACAACTTTATTTTAGGAAAAAAAAATCCTCCCCGCCACCTCCTCTGCTCGTCTGATAGCTGGAGTTGTTTTCCAGGCTTGAGTCGCGGTGAACGGTGTCCCATGCTCCAGGCGAGGGAATGGTCAAGAGATCGGAAATCGGGTGCCAAAGAGCCCGTGGAATTTCGACGGAGAGAAAAGAGCTGCGCATGTTGATGTTCTTTGCTCCTGGAAGTTTCCAGCGCGCTGTCGGTAGTGAAGAGTTTGTCGGGCTTTCACAGCTGGGGTGCACCTCCAAAAATGCGAGAAGGAGCTCCCTCTGCCTCTGAGCCCCCGCGGGCCGAGATGCACGTTTTTGTGCGCGCTCTAGGACATGGCAGCAGCAGACGACGACACGAAATTTAGATATGACGCCACTTACGCGCACGCTTCTTGTTTTTCGCGCCCGCGACACCGCTTAGCGAACCTCCAGAGAACGATATTGATGCTTAAGAGCGTGTTTACGTCTGAGAAGAAGAAAGCACCGTTTTTAAAAGGAGCAGATTTCTTAATTTCTCAGGAGAAACATTTTGGCTTTCAGAAGCAGACGACAAACGGAGTACGTCATCATCCGAGGAGCGCGCCGCTTCCCCATTGGCCGCGCCGGCCGCGCTCCTCCCATTCTCAAAGCATTGCTCAAAGCTATCGCGGACCACCCACTTTTTGACGTCAGTGTTCGGAAAGCGTTCTCGAGCGAACACCCGATCTCCGATAGCCCCCCAGAACTCCCGACGACAGCGCCACCGCATCTTCGTGACGTAGGCCCGGTGGAATAGGTCTATACGAAGCTTAAACTGGTTTGAGGGTGGGTGATGGTCATGCCTGATTCATAGTTCAATTTTACTTTAATGGGGCAGTGACACCAAAATTTCGCTCCTATGATAGCCTGCGGGATCAATTTTCGTGGACATGAACATGTCATCTACTAAATCTCAACAGCAAATATAGCGCGGAAGGTTGTTTAAGTGAATATTGAAGCTTGCGTGCGCTATGAACGCTACATGCCCCACCTCGCGACATCGACAATACTAAAGGTGACCCAAGGGAATCCCTTGCTTCGGCGACGTCACCACGTCAGCCGAACTCTGAACACTGAAGCTAGAAGTGATGACGTCATAGCCACAATTTCCCTTTTCCCACTGTTGCGTTCGCACACTCCGCCGACATCAAGTCTCAAGTACACCGTTGAAACCCGACTGCGATGATAGTGCAGACGACAGCGACTCGTAGGACGAGCGATCGACAAAGGAATACGACCACACGTTCCAGGCCACGTGAACGTGCGTCACAGTTATGTGTGATCATGTGGTCTAACTTGTTTACTCCGTTGCAAATAATAGGTGACGCTAGCTCTAGGTGATAGGTGACCGGTCGGAGCTCTTCAAAACTGAAACTGCAATTAGCCGGTAATAAACAGGCTGTAAATATTTCTTTGTTGCGAACTGGAGCAATTGATGGGCCGTATCACGGCTAACAGGTCTACAGCTACATAGTTCAGCAAAAAAAGAAAAACGGAAAAGGGAAACATCAGACGGTAGTTTAGATGTCAGCGCCCCAGGTAGATGAAGATCAGGCAGAAGAGTAGGGCGGTGCCCTGTCGTAAGCTTATACTGATTAGGAGTTGGGCGATACCAATGTCTCACTCAAAGTTCAATGCTACTTTAAACAAGGACGACGTGCGGAGCGATCTACTCTACGAAGCTTACACTGATTTGAGGGAGGGCGATGCCGATGTCCCATTCGAAGCTCTATTTTGCATTTATCCCCAAGGATGAGTTCAGCCATATGTTGTACAAATCATACACAGATTTGAGGATGTGACGAGAGGCCTTGCTCATATCTCAATCGATGTTCAATTTTATATTAAAACCAACGGCATTAGCAGCGCGATGTCCCGCACGCTGCTTACAATGAATGGAAGTTGGCCTATGCGAATCGCTCATTCGAGTTGGTTTTGCTTTAAAACCAGGAGTAGTAGTTGGGCGATGCTCTATACGAAGCTCACACAGATTTGAAGGAAGGCTATACCAATGTCTCGTTTGAACTTACTTTTGAATGTTACTTTTAAGAAGCAAGGACGTATTGGGCGATCTCGTCTACGAGGCTTACACGGATTTGAGGTTGGGCGATGCCAATGTCCAAGTTCAATTTTTCTTTAAGGCCACGAGGATGAGTAGCGGGTGCTCTCTACGACGTTCACACTCATTCGAAGCTAGGCAATGCTAATGTATCATTCAAAGTTAAATTTTACACTTCAACAGAAGGGTGAGTTGGGATGCATCCCGTAGGATGCTCACAACTATTTCGAAGTGGGCGACGCCGATGTCTCATTCGTCAATCTTATTTTACAACGAGTACGATGAGCAAGTGGATCTTCTGAATTAAGCTTACACTGATTCAGTCGTAGGCGACGTCATCATTCGAAGTTCAATTTTAAATTTAGCCAGGATGATGAGCGGTCTCCTGTACGAAGCTCACATAGATTTCACGTCGGAGGATGCCAGTATCTCTTTCCAGGTTCAATGTTACTTTAAACCGGGCACATAAAGGAATGTTCAGGATGAAGCTTCCACTGAATTGAAGATGGGCGATGTAAAAGCCTCATTTGAAGTTCAACGCCACTTTTAACTAGGAGGATCTGCTGGGTCATCTACTGCACGAATGGTATATTATTTTGGATGTGGGCGATGCCAATATTATCTCGACCAATCTGCTGTGCGAAACAAATATTCTTGCAGGGGGAGTGACGCCAGTGTTACATTAGGAGTTCAATTTTATCTTAAAATCAGCAGTGTGAGAAGCAGGATGTCCTGCACGCAGCTTACACTCATCGAAACGTGGGTGATGCCAATATCCCATTCCATGTTCAGTTTCACCTTCAAACCAGCAGGGTAAGTACGGCGAAGTTATCTACGAAGCTCACACTGTTGTGAAGCTGGCCGATACCAATCTTTCATTCGATGTTTGATGTTACCTTAAGCCGGGGGCAGAGTTGCCCATCCCCTATGTACGATGCTTTCACCGATTTGAGGGCGGGTGACGTCAGTCTCTCATTTGTAGTTCAGCTGTACCTAATGACAAGAACTACGAGTAGGGCGATGTCCTATAGTAAGCTTACCTTCATTTGAAGGTAGGCGATACCAATGTCTCATTCGAAGTTCAATCCTACCGTACAGCAAGAGCATCAGTCGGTGATCTCTTATACGACGCTTACAGTGATTTGACGGTGGGTGACGCCAATGTCTCATTCGTAGTGCAATTTTACATTTATTCAGAAAGATGACTTCAGTAACGCTCTGTACAACGTTTACACTGATTTCAGTGTGGCAGATGCCGATGTCGCATTCGAAGTTAAATTTTGCTTTAAGACCACGACGATGAGCAGGGTGATATCCAGTACTCAGTTCACATTGATACGGCCGTAAACAATGCCAATGTCTCATACGTAGTTTAATTTGACACTTAAATAGGATGATGAGTTGAGCGATCTCTTGTACGACGCTAGCACTGATATGATGGCGGAAGACGTCAATACCTCTTTAGAAGTTCAACTTCACAACAGGCGGAAAAATAGCGGGATTTTCTGTATGACGCCTCCACCGACTTGAATATAGGCGATTTAGAAATCTCATTCGAAGATCAATGCTACTTTAAACCAGGAGGTCCTGCTTTGACCATCTGTACGAATCTTGCATTGAAATTGGGTGATGAATGCCTAATTTGTAGTTCAGTTTTACATAAGGAGAAGGATGATGAGTAGGGCGATGTCCTGTTGTAAGCTTACACTCACTTGAAGGTGGACGATGTCACTTTCTCATTCAAAGCTTAGTGTTACCTTAAACCAGAAGCAGGAGTTGGTGCTATCCTGTACGAAGCTTACACCGATTTGATGGTTGGCGATGCCAATGTGTCCTTCAAGTTCAATTTTACTTGAAAACCAGGAAGTAGACGACGTTCCGTACGAAGCCGACACTTATTTGAAGGTTGCGGTACCAATGTCTCATTTGAAGGTCAATGTTGCCTTCAATCAGGAGCACGAGTTGGGCGATCTCCTGCACGAAGGTTAAACTGATGTGAGGGTAGGTGACACGTGAACGTCTCATTCGTAGTTCAATCTTACTTCAAGACGTGAAGGATGCATAGGGCGATGCTATGCAGTAAGCTTACACCGATTTGAACGTTGGGGATGCCAATATCCCATTCGAAGTTCAATTTTTCTTTATGGCCACGAGGATGACTAGAAGGTGCCCTCTACAACCCTCACACACATTTGAAGGTAGGCGATGCCTGATGCCTCATTCGAAGTACAATTTTGCATTTAAACAGGATAAGTTGAGAGATCTCCTGTTCAAAGCTTGCACTGATTTGATAATGGGCAATGGTTAAATGCCATTCCAAGTCCAACAAGTAGGATGTGTAGCGGGATGTTCTGCACGAAGCTTACACTAATTGGAAGTTGGGTGATTTAAATGTCTCATTATAAGTTCAATGTCGCTTTAAACCAGGAAGGTCTGTTGGGTCGTCTCCTGTACAATTCTTAGACTCGTTTGAAGGTGGGTGATGTCAAATCTCTTTCGAAGTTCACCATTGCTTTATAACGAGGACGCTGAGCAGGGCGATCTCTTCCACTGGGCTTACACTGGTTTGGTAGTAGGCGACGCCGATGTCGCATTTGAAGTTCAACTTTACATTTAACTAGGAAGATGAATTGAGCGATCTCCTCTGTAAAGCACACACTGGTTAGGATGGTGCACGACGCCAACGTCCCATTCGTCCCATTTCGTCCCAGGACGATGAGTAGGGCGGTGTCCTGTAGTAATTAAGCTTACACTTATTTGAAGGTGGGCGATGTCGTTGTCACATGCCAAGTTCAACCTCACTTTAAGCCAAAAGGGGTGTATTGGGCAATCGCCTGTACCAACTTTACACTGATCTGTGAGTAAGCAATGTCAATGTCCCTTTCGAAGTTCAATTTTACACTTAACCAGAAAGGTGACTTGACCGACACCCTGTACGATGCTCACGCTGATTTCAACGTGGGCAACACCAATGTCACATTCGAGGTTTAACATTACCGTAAACCAGGAGCATGAGTTGGCGATATCCTCGACAAAGCTTACACCGATTCGAGGGTCGGCGATGCCAGTCTCAATCAATTTTAATTGAAAACCAGGAAGATAAGTAGACGACGTTATCCACGAAGCTTACCCTGATTTGAAGGTGGGCGATACCTATGTCTCATTCGAAGAGCAATGTTACCTTCAACCACGAGGGCGAGTTGGGCGATCTCCCGTACGAAGCTTACACTGATGTGATCTCATTCGTAGTTCAATCTAACTTTAGGACCTGGAAGATGAATAGGGCGATGTTCTGTAGCAAGCTTACGCCGATTTGAATGTGGGCAAAATCAACGCGCCACTCGAACTTCAATTTTACAATTGACAAGAAGAGCGAGTTGAGCGACCTCCTGTACGACGCTCACACTGATTTCAAGCTGGGCGATGCCGATGCCTCATTCGAAGTTCAATCTTTCAAGGACGATGAGCAGGGCGATCTCCTGCACTAATCTTATAATGACTCGGTTGTAGGCGATGCCAGTGTTCATTCGAAGCTCAATTTCGCATTTAACCAGGCTGATGAGATCAGCTATATCATGTACGAAGCTTGCACTAATATGATGGTTGATGACGCACACATCTGATCCCAAGTTCAACTTTTCTTTAACCCAGGAGGATGCGTAATTGCATGTTCTTTACGAAGCTTGCACTGATTTGAAGATGGGCTATTTAAATGTCTGATTCGAAATTCACTGCTAGTTTTAACCAGGGGCCATATCCTGTACGAATCCTACACGCATTTGAGAGTGAGTGGGTGATGAATGTCTCACGGTGTAGATCACTTAAGGACAATAAGCTTACGCTCACTGCAAGGTGGGCGGTGCCAATATCTGATTCAGAGTTCAATTTCACTTAAAACCAGGCGGATAAGCAGCGCGAAGCTTCCAATGACTTGGAGTTGGGCGATTTAAGGATCTCATTTGAAGTTCAATGCTACTTTAAACCAGGTGGGTCTGCAAGGCCATCTACTCTACGAATGTTATATTTTTTGAAGGTGGGTAATACCAATATCCCATTCCAAGTTCCATACTACATTTAACCAAAATGCTGAGTTCGCCGATCTGGTGTATGAACCTAGACATATTTAAGAGGGATGAGGCAATGCCAATATTATATTCGCAGTTCAATTTTATCTTAAAACAAGCAGCATGAGCAGCAGGGTGTCCTGTACGCAGCTTACACTGATGGGAAGATGGGCGATACCAATGTCTCAATCAAGATTAATGTTACTCTAAAGCCAGCAGGATAAGTACGGAGACGTTTTGTACGAAGCACACACTGATGCAGTGGCGATAAGAGTCTCTCGTTCTATGTATGTAACCTAAAACCAGGAGTACGAGTTGATCTCTTGTACCTCCGGAGGTGCCATAGATTTGAGGGTGGGTGATGGCAATGTCTCATTCGTAGTTCAAGTTTACTTAAACACAATGGCAATGAGTAGGGCGATGTTCTGCAGTAAGCCTACGTTCATTTGGAGGTGGGCGATGCCGATGTCCAATTCGAAGATTTATGCTACCTTAAATCAGGAGCATGAGTTGGCGATCTCCTGCACGAAGCTCACAGTTATTTGAGGGTGGGTGATGGCCAATGTCTCATTCATAATTAAATTTTACTTTCAGACGTGGAGGACAAGTACAGCGATATCCTGCAATAAACTCACACTGATTTGACAGTGGGCGATGCCAACGTCCCATTCGAAGTTGAGTTAAAGGGGTCGTGAAAAGAATTTGCAGATGCCGGTTTATAATTTTCACTCCTTCAATACGCATTCGACAAGCCGATTCCGAAATATTTCGGCGAAATATTCAGTGCACATTTAACAATGCCCGTTTTAAATCTCAGCTTACTTGCGCTCCCGAAACGACTATGCGACACTACAGGCCGGCGTGGTACTATTTGGTGACGTTGAGTTAAGACACTTTTAAGTTCAAAGGCACAGTGAACTCGCGTTTGCCCTAAAGGAATCGATTTACTTGAAAGCTAGACAGGAAGAAAATACTTGGAAACCGCGCGGTGCCACCATTCGGAAGAAAAGCGGCAGCGCGGTTTGTTTTCCCGTGGCCTCCGAGGGCGCGCCAATCTCGGAGGTATGACGGCTACTAAGATGACGTCATCTGCAGAGTTGAGGAGAACGCGCGCAGTGAAACCGAAACCGCGTTTTTTATCGCTCTAAATCAACGCACACGGTGCAACGGAACAATGCATATTGTCGATTGGAGGGTCAGGACCACGAATACGCACTTAGTACAAAATGTTGAGAAAACGTTTCACGACCCCTTTAAGCACACGCACGACGACGAGAAGCGAGGTGTTCTCTACGAAGTTCTCACTCATTTGAAGGTGGGCGATGCAATGGCTAATTCGAATTTCAACTATACATAGAAAAAGAAGGGCGAGTTGAGCGGCCTCCTGTACTGTGCTCACACTGATTTCAATGTGGCCGATGCCGATGTCTCATTCGAAGTTTAATGTTGCATTTGACCAGGACGATGAGGGACCTCCCGTACAGACCTTACACTTATTTCATGGTGGACGATGCCAATAGCTCATTCCAAGTTGAATATTACTTTAAATCAGGAGGATGAGTAGCGGGATTTTATGTGTGAAGCTTCCAATGATTTGAAGATGGGCGATTTGGATATCTTATTCAAAGTTTAATGGTACCTTAACCCAGCAGGATATCTCGGGCCATCTCCTGTACGAATTTTACACTCGCTTGTGGGTGGGCGATACCAGCGTCTCATTTGAATTTCAATGTTACCTCAAACTAGCAGCACTATTAGGGCGACCTCTTGTACGGTGTTTATACTGATATGAGGGTGAGTGACGCCAAAGTCTCATACGTAGATCACGTTTACTTCAAGACTTGGAGGAAGAGTAGGGTAATGTCTCGCAGCAAGCCTACATTGATTTCAAGGCTCGCGAAGCCAATGTACTGATTCGAAGTTCAATGTTATGATACACGACGACGATGTGTTGGACGATGTCCACTTGAGGGTGGGCGATGGCAACGCCCCACTCGAACTTAATTTTGCTTTAGGACCAAGATGAGTAAGGGGTTGTCCTGTACGATTACATTGATTTGAAGGTGGACTAGACCAATTCCTCATTCGCTTTCAATATTATTTGGAAACGCGGGGGGTGGATAAGGAGATGTCGTGTAGGGAGTTTGCATTTTAGGGGCGAAGCCCCTTAGAGTCTCGGGCTGTTGGCGTCTCGTATCGTGTCCTGTTGTTACGGTAAATCAAGTTGTCAAACGATGGTCAGAAAGCAAGTGTATAATGGATAAAACCGGTTCTGAATAAACTAATATCATTTTAAACTAATTTAAATAATGGTCAGGATTTAATTGCATTAATAACAGAAAAACACACGCTATACGAAAAAGTCCGCGATGCCGACATGACATTTGAAGTTCCATTTCGTGAGGTTTAACTAGAGCGATGTCCTCACCGAAGCTCACCTTGATATGAAAGAGGGTGGTGCCAACGTGTCATTCATCGTTCCATTTATCTTGAAAGCCAAGAAAATGAGTAGGGCGATGCTCTCTACGAAGCTTACAATGACGTCAGGGTGCAAGAATGTCATTATCGAGTTCAAAGTTCAATTTTATGTTAAATGTTGCAAACTGAGTTGGCGATGCGCTGTGCGAAGCTTACATTTATGTGAGAGTACGACAGGTGCCAATGACCCATTCTAGGTTTAATTCCACTATAAAGCAAAACCAGTAGGGTGATGCCGTGTGCGATGCTCGCACTGATTTGTCGGTGCGACAATACCGGTCCCTTATTCGAAGTTAAATTTGACTAAGAAGCCAGAATAATAAGAAGGGGGATGTCTTGCACGAAGTTCACACCGGTCTGAGGGTGCGACGATACCTAGCTCTCATTTGGATTTGAGGGGTGCGGGTGCCTCATTCGTTGTTCAATTTTACTTAAAATGAGAACTTTCGATGTGGAAATATTTGAGTTTTGCTATTAAGGAAACGACAATACTTCCTCATTTCACCTGATGCAGCATCTTGGATACTAAGAAAATGTTTGAAAGCAATACTTTCACCGTGCAGCTTTTATAAAGTACTACTTTAACTCCGCAATCAGCTCATTCTAAACGTAAACGCATTTTCCATAAGCAGCCCATACTACCAATTCCTGAGAACTATTCCTTTCCTTCTCATCAGTCTTCTTTTCCTACCAAGGTGCAAATACTATTAATAACTAGATGCATTTGCCGATTGCTTTCATACATAGGGTGATGACCTATTACAAGTTCAATGTTCCTCTTTGTGCGGAATTGTCGATGTCGAAATATTTATTTTACTCCTCCTAAGGTTATCGCCACATTCACTCACTTCACCAAATTTAAATCCTTAGTTCTTCAAAAAAGCTCCCCTTTTAGACCTGTAGTTTGAACTATCGCCTTTCAGTGAACCACTTTGTTCAATAAACAAGGCCTTCATCATAAACACAACACCATCATTTATTTCTACAGCATTCACCGTACCGATTCCTCTCGGCTGTCCTTCATTCCTTCCTCTTACTCTCACCAAGCTTTAGCTTCTATTCTAGTGGAGGTAATGCCAGACCTAGAAAGCGTTCCTTGGCTTCTTGAAATAAAGGAAGGGCTGCACTTTCAATGTGGTTTCTAAGTTTGAGAGAGCGATGAAGCTGTCATACCATCTGAAGTTCAACGTTACTTTTCAGATTTAACTATCAATTTTGTGAAGTAATCGCTTCACATGCGGAAATTTCTTTCTTTCTTTACTGAAAAAAAACTATCTTTCGAAGAAACCATTCATCTAATGCTTCTTATAAAGCTATTACTCTTGATTAACAAAAAGAAATGGACGCCGTTTTTATAAAGCATTCAGCGCGACCGTTCTCTTTTCGTTTTCCTCCTTCCCTTGTAATGAACGTTTATTAACATTTATGTTATGAATTGCCTGTTGATATGTCTATCAACACAAAATATTTGGTCACTTTTTCAAATGAATAGGGATATATTTCCTAGAAAGTTCCCGCTGAAGGGAGGGCGCTGTCAAGCCGATATCTTATTCGCAGACGATTGTTACCTAACGTTGAATATTGTCGACGTTGAATATTTCACTTACTATTTCTAAACGAACCGTAATATTTGCATACCCCACATAATTAAAAAGCTTCTTTGCATATAAAAGCAATAAAAACTGCCTATAAAACACTCATAACAGATACTTCCCCTGACGTTTTCTCTCTGCTCAATAGTATCGTGCTTCTTCTGTAGAGCCACTGTTATACAGTAGAAAGACAGTGACGTTCTATTCGAAGTTTTCGCTAATTTACGGCTACAATGCTGGCGATGCCTCCACCGACGGTGGATATTTTTTTTTTTTTGTAGAAGTGCAGAAAAGGAAATATTTCTATTACACTTCTTAAAATATATTTACAAGGTCATCCTTTTAAAAGCATTTTCTCCAAAGCAGAACTTTTTAGTCCGCTACAATATTTTTTTTTTCACAATTCTTTCCTATTTGCAGCAGGTCATTTATTGTAGCAATTACTTTGAGTACTTCTTCCTTTCTGCCTCATAAGCCCTTACTTCTGCAATTGCGCAACAGTCAAACGCAACAGAAAGAATTTGACGATAACTTGACTTAAACGTGACGATGTCCTGTACGAGCTTATCGCTCATTTCACGGTGCCACGAATTCGATGTCTTTTCGATTTGGTGTTTCTTTTCCTCCAGGTATGTCACCCTTGAGGCACTTCCATATCTATTTTTGAAGCAAGCCCCCTATTTACTGGTTATACTTTCGTGCTTCAGTCTTTAGAATAAACTCTTCTCTCAAAAGCAAAACTTTCAGATTCTAGTTCCTAGTAATGTATATTCACTTCCGCATATCTTATTTTAACGAAACTGCCAATCGCATCTTGCACTGACTAGAAATTTCCGTGATGCCTTCTTTCTTTAAGTTCCCATTCTCATGCTTCCATTTAAGTGTCGTCCATTAAAATGTCACTCCAATGTCCTTCTCGTAGTCCTCATCAAATAAAGACGAGCTACAGCAGAAATTTCTCGCTGATTTCAGGGTCCAAACAACCTAGCGTCATATTCGACGTTTGACGCAGATTTTCGTCAATAACAATTAAGATACTTAGATTTGTATCTTTCAAGCAATCGGCTCACTTATTCTATTTCCACCGAATTACTTGTTTATAATAACGCTATTTCTCCAAAAAAAAAAAAAACGTTTCCTTGAACCTCTGACTTCTTCCTTTTAAACAAAACTAATTTCCACACGGCATGCGTTCCAGCAATTTCTGCATGCTCACCTTGCTTTTCTTCTGGGCAACCTTTAGCTTATGCTTATGTAACACTATTGCTCTTGACTGGAAAACTTGTGTTGACTTAAAGAAGGCAGTGCCCCGTACGGATTTGCTGATTAGAGGGTGCGATGAAGGCGATGTGCAATTAACAGATCAGTGCTGCTTCTTCCCTCGGAACGGCCGATGTTCAAGTATTATGCCTTACTTCTGAAGCAACCACAATCTTTTTTTTATTTTTATTCTCTTCATTAATTACATTATATTCATGAAGTATAACATTCAACTAGTAGTGCAACTCAACTACATTAATTGACCCTTCAGTTCCTTCTTTTTAAACACCACATAAGTTTCCAAAGAGGCTTCATTCGCGCAATTTCTGTAAGCTCTTCCTTCTTTCGTTCTCCGCGGTCTTTACCTTCTGCGTTGGTTACACAATTGCTATTCATTACAATAGGTCTTAGATGCCGTCTGACGGTAAGGGGTGATGTGCTCTACGGATTGGATTATTTAAGCGTGTTATGCAGCCAATGTGCCACTCGAAGCCCGGCGTTGTGCTTTCCCTCGGAACTGTCGATGTTGAAGTATAAGTTGAAGTACTCCTGCATTCCTTATGGAGACACCACGATTTTTCACCATCTTCCGTGCGTCCGTTTTATAAACGCTGTTCTTGAAGTATAACTTTCAAATAGGAGGTGCAATTAAGCAACGCTTCTTCAGGCTCCAATTCTCTCATGTCATACTCCAATTTACAGAGAGCGTTCATTCAGCAATTTCTGTAAGCTGTTCTTTCCTTCTTAGCAGTCTTTAACTCCTGTTTTGGTCCCATTACTCCTTTGGAACTGAAAGCCGACGATGTTGAAGTTGAGTGCCGACGATGTGGGCACTCGATGTTGAAGGTCGATGTTGCTCTTACATAGCAAACTGTCCAGCTTCAACTACTTATGATATTAGAAAACTTACGATGACTTCTCAACATTAAGATTTAAGAGTGCTATGAACACCAAGTGCCACACGAAGCTCCATGCTCTTCTTTCTTACGAAACTATCCTGTTCGGAGAACTTATATATACATTACTTACGGAGCAATCACAATTTTTTTATCATTTTCATTACATTCCTTTCAAAACAGTAAGTTCGCGAAGTATAACTTCCAACTAGATGATGCTCTTAAACTAGGTTTCATATGCCTCCAATTCTTTCCTTGAAATTGCAATTTTCGCTGAGCACACATTTCAGCAATGCCATTAAGTTCTTCCTATCATTCTAAGCAATTTTAAACTTCCGTTTTGGTCCCATTATTCCTATTGACTAGAAAGCTTACGATGACTTTTCAGCAGTAAAAAATCTCTATGCGGATTAGTTTATCTGCGTTATGAAGACGGTGCGCCACTCGAAGCTCAATGTTGTTTTTTCCTAGGGAACTGTCCATCTTCAAGTACTTATGCGTTCCTTGTGGAGCAACCACAAATTATTCCTCATTTTTCTTGCCTTGATTTCTAAAACTCCGTTCTTGGAGTAGAATTTTCAACGAGGAGGCGCCATTAAACAAAGTTAGTCTCCATTTATTTCCTTTCAGACTCCAATTTTTCATTAATGAGCCTTCATTTCAGCAATTTCTGCAAGATCTTCTTCCTTTGTTGACTAGAAAGCTTACGAAAACTTCTCAACATCAAGAAGGACACGTCGCCTGTGGATATGTCGATTGAAGGTCGTTGTGAAGCCAATGTGCCACTCGAAGGTCGATGTTGTTCTTTACTAGGGAACGGTCCAGCTTAATGTACTATGCGTTCCTATGCGTCCAACCACTATTTTCTTCACTTTCCTGGGACTCATTTACTACGCTCCATATTTAGGTATAGCTTTCAACTAAGAGGTGCAATTAACGCTTCTTAAGACTCCTGTGCTTTCCTTTTAAAGTCCAATTCCCAGGACCATTCATTCCAGTAGATTCTGTGGTCTCTTCTTCCTTCCCTTCTCAGCAATCTTTAGGATCAGCGTTGGTCGCATAATTGATCACAAATTATAGGACGACTTCTGAAGGTAAATACGGCAATTTCCCGAACGGATTTGTTGATTTGGATGTTCGACGAAGCATGTGTGACACTCGAATCTCGATCTTGTTCTTTCCTAGGCAACTGTTAAACTTCAAGTACTTATGCGTTAATTCTGGAGCAACCACTACATTTGTCATGTTCCTCGCCGTCATTTATTAAACTAAATTATTGAAGTATAGCGTAAAAAAGGACATGAAATTAATCGATGATTCCGAAGCCTTTAATTCTTTCGTTTCAAAATGCAATTATGACAAAGCGCTCATTCAAGCAATTTCTTGAAAATCTTCCTTTACTTCTCAGCTGTCCTTAGCTGCTGCTTTGGTCCCATTATTCCTATTGACTAGCAACCTTAGGATGAATCCACAACATCAACAAGGTGATGTCCTCTGCTGAATGGCTGATTTAAGGGCTTTATGAAGGCCATGCTCCACACGGAGCTCTATGTTGTTCATTCCTCGGGAACTGTCCAGCTTGAAGTACTTATCCGTTCCTTGTGGAGCTACCCCTATTCTTTCCTCGCTTTCCTTTTCTTCATTTATTAGGCGCCATTCCTAAAGTGTAACTTCCAACGATGACGTGCAATTAAACAATCTTTCCTAAGTCACCAGTTCCTTCCCTTCAAACTCCAATTTTTAAAGAGGCTTCATTTCAGCAATTTCCCTAAGCTTTGCTTCTTTTCCGTTTAAGCAGTCTTTAGCATTTGCATTGGGCCCGCTATTCCTATTCATTAGAAGCCTAGGATGATTTCTTAATACTAGGAAGACAATATCCTATATGGATTCAATGGTTTAGGGCTGTTACGAAGCCAGTGTGCCAATCAATGCTCGATGTTGTGCTTTCCTAGACAACAGTCCAGCTTGAAATACTTTTCGTTCCTTCTGGAGCAACAACTATTTTTGTTACTTTTTCACTGCACTCGTTTTAGAATCTCAGTTCTCGAAGTATAGCTCTCAACTAGCTGGTGCTATAAAGTACGTTTCTTGTGCCTCAATTCTTTCTTTTCAAACTCCAATTTTCATACAGCGTTCATTCGAGCAATTTCTATAGGCACTTCTTATTTCCTTCTATAAGCAGTCTCCAGCTTCTCCTTTGGTCCCATTCTTCGTATAGACTAGAAAGCTTACGATGACTTCTCAACGTGAAACAGGCAATGTCCTGTACGGATTGGTTGATTAAAAGGTGTCATAAAGGCCATGTGCATCACGAAGCTCGACGCTGATCTTTCCTAGGGAACTGTCCAGCTTGCTGTGCTTATATGTTCCTTCTGCAGCAACCACTACTCTTCCTTAGTTTTCTTGCACTCCTTTAATACGCTCCACTTCTGACGAATAACTTTCAGCTCTGAGGTGCAATTAACACTTCTTAAGCCTCCTGTACTTTTCCCTTAAAGTCGAATTCCCACAAAGCATTGTTACCAGTAGTTTGTGTGAACCTTCTTTCCTTCTCAGCAGTCTTGACCTTCTGCTTTGATGCCACAATCCCTATTGATCAAAAATTTCAGGAGAACTTCTGGAAGTAAATACCGCAATTCCCAGTAGGAATCTGTTGATCTGGCTGCACCACGAAGCCTGTGAAACATTCCAATCTCCATCTTGCTATTTACTATGGAGCTCTTAAACTTGAAGCTTTTATGCATTATTCAGGACAACCACTGTTTTCCCTCATTTCCTCGCCTTCATTTATTAGACTCAATTCTTGAAGCATAAATATAAAACAGGAGGTCAATTAAGGGGCGCTTCTAAAGCGTCCAATTGTCTTGTTTCAAAATCCAGATTTGACAGCCCTCATGCCAGCAATTTTTGTAAAATCTTCCTTTCCTTCTCAGCAGTCCTTAACTTCTGCTTTGGTCCTATTATTCCTAGTCACTAGAAAAATTAGTATGACTCCTGAATATTAAGAAGGCAATGTCCTGTACGGATTGGCTGATTTAAGGGTGTTATGAAGGCCATGTGCCACACGAAGCTCCATGTTGCCATTTTCTGGGGAACTGTCCAGCTTGAAGTACTGAAGGACTTGGCGTTCCATCTGGAGCAACCACTATTCTTTCCTCATTTTCCTTTTCATCAGTTATTAGACACCATTCTTGAAGTATCACCAATTCTTTCCTTTCAAACTACAATTTTCACAAAGCGCTCATTCGAGCAACTTCTCCAACGAAGACGTGCAATTAAAAAAACATTTACTAAGTCTCGTATTATTTCTTTCGAACTCCAATTTTTGAAGAGCCCTTACTTCACCGATTCCTCTATGCTGTTCAACTTTTCCTTCTAAGCAGTCTTTAGCATCTCCTTTAGTACTATTATCCCTGCTGACTACAGACCTATGATGACTTCTCAATGCTAGAAAGGCAACGTCCTCTATGGAATCATTGATTTAGGGCTCTTACGAAGCCAGTGTGCCACTCGAACCTCGACGTCGTGCTTGCCCAGAGAACAGTTCAGCGTGAAGCACTTTTCCGTTCCTTCTGGAGCAACAACTATTTTTCTTTTCCCTTGCATTCCTTTTCGAACCTCTGTTCTCGAAGTGTAGCTCTCAACTGGCTGGTGCTATAAAGTATGTTTCTTGCGCCTCCAATTCTTTCCTTTCAAACTCCAATTTTCACAGAGCCGCCATTCCAGCAACTTTTCTAGGAACTTCGGTTATCATTCTAAGCAGTCTCAGCTTCACCTTTGTTCCCATTCTTCCTACTGACTAGAAAGCTTACGATGATTTCTCAACGTGAAAAAGGCAATGTCCTGTAGGGATTGGTTGATTAAAAGGTCTTATAAAGGCCATGTGCATCTCGGAGCACGATGTCGATCTTTCCTAGGGAAATGTCAAGCTTGAACTACTTATGCGTTCCTTCTGCAGTAACCACTGTATTTCCTCATTTTCTCTGCCTTCACTTATTACGCTCCATTCTTGAAGTAGAACCTTCAACTAGGGGGTGCAATTGTGCCACGCTTTTAAAACCTCAAATTCGTTCAAATCCAATTGTAAAAGACCATTCATTTCAGCAATATCTATAAGCGGTTCTTTCCTTCGCAGCAGTCTTTAGCTTCTGCATTGGTCCCATTATTCTTATTGACTAGAGAGCCGACGATAACTTCTCCACGTCGAGAAGGCAATGTCGTCTATGAATATGTCGATTGAAGGTCATTATGAAGTCAATGTGCCACTCGAAAATCGATATTGTTCTTTACTAGGGAACGGTCCAGCTTAATGTACTTATGCGTTCCTTCTGGTCCAACCACTGCTTTCTTCATTTGTCTGGGACTCATTTACGACGCTCCACTTTTTTAGTATAAGCTTTCAAGTAAGTTGTGGATATAACGCTTGTTAAGCCTCCTGTTTTTTTTTTTTTTTTTGAATGTCTAAATCCCACAGAGCATTCATTCCAGTAGTTTCTGTGAGCTCTTCTTCCTTCTCGACAATCTTTAGCTTCTCCGTTGGTCCCATAATCAGTATTGATTAGAAATTTGAGCACGGCTTGTGAACGTAAATACGGCAATATCCCGTACGGATTTGTTGATTTGGGTGTTCGATGAAGCCTGTGTGCCACTCGTAGCTCACTCCCGTTCTTGGATAAGGAATTTATTTATTTATTTATTTATTTATTTATTTATTTATTTATTTATTTAAAATACCTTACAGGCCCAATTCTGGGCATTGTCTAAGGAGAACATCAAAGGTTGTTGTTGTTTTGTGGGGTTTTACGTCCCAAAACCAGTTCTGATTATGAGAGACGCCGTAGTGGAGGGCTCCGGAAATTTCGACCACCTGGGGTTCTTTAACCTGCACTGACATCGCACAGCACACGGGCCTCAACATTTCGCCTCCATCGAAATGCAGCCGCCGCGGCCGGGATTCGATCCCGCGAACCTCGGATCAGCAGCCGAGTACCTTAGCCACTAGACCACCGTGGCGGGGCAGAACATCAAAGGTTATATACAAAGCTATACAAGAAATAAATACGAACAATAACAAAATAACGAAAAATCAGGGCGATTATACAATGCAAAACAGCTATAACGATAAAAAATACAACGGGAACTAAATACACAACGTGCGAGATAGTGTCTATACATCGACAAGCTACATAAAGATAACAGAAATTCCGGAAAGGTATAGAGATATAGAAGTCACAAAATCAAAAACATTGCGCTAATTTACGCATAAACGGTGAAGTGCATATTTGTATTCAAATGTAATGAAATTCACAAAAAAATGAGAAAAATGAAACAGGAAAGTACGAATAATTAATTAAGCGCGAAAATCCGGAACTGGACATGAATAAAGTAAACAATTAATTATGAAAATGCTTGTTGAGGTGGTGTCGAAATTTATCTTTGCCGGTTTCAGCCACTATCTCGTCTGGAAGGTTGTTATACATGCGGATGACGCATAGGAGGGCAGATGAGTTGAAGTTATCTGTTTTGCCATAGATGCGCGTTAACGCAAAATGATTATGCAATCTTCTTGATGTGTGTGCTGAAAGTTCCAGTGTTGATGGTAATGACCTAGCTCCGTGCACGTATTTATGGAATAATGATAGGAGGGCTCTTTCACGACGGCTGCTCAGAGAAAAAAGTGATAAACGCTTTTTAATGTGCGTTATGCTTGTGCTATGATCGTAATTGTGAGAAATGAATCTAGCGGCTCTGTTCTGGATTGATTATAGCGTGTTAAGTAAGTGTAATGAGGGGACCAGACTGAGGAAGCGAATTCGAGCTGAGGGCGAACGAATATTGTGTAGGCTAAAGCACGTATATCAGTGGGTGTCTTACGTAGGTTCCTGCGTAAGTAGCTTAATGACCGTGAGGCGTTGCTATAGATGTTAGTGATATGGACAGTCCAGGAAAGGTTAGATGTTAATGTTACTCCTAAATATTTGAAAGAGTTAACGCTAGATACAAGTTTTCCGTTAATATGATAAGAAAACTCTGAGTTGAAACGTTTGCGCGAGAAGGACATTACACTTATATCTATTAAGAGACATTAGCCAACAGTCGCACTAACTGCCAATATGCCAATAAGGTCAAGGTCGTTTTGAAGTGTTACGTGGTCATTAATATTAGTAACAGCTCGGTAAATTATACAGTCGTCAGCAAAAATACGCACTCGTGAAGATATGTTATTCGGTAAGTCGTTAATATAAATCATAAAGAGAAGTATAAGCTTGAAGAATTGTTCAGCTTGAAGTACTTATTCGTTAATTCTGGAGCAACCGTTGCTTTTCTCATATTCCTCGCCTTCATTTATTAAACTAAATTCTTGAAGCATAAGAGTACGTGCGATTAAGCGATGCTTCTTATGTCTCCAATTCTTTCATTCCAGACTCGAATTTTTAAGGAGCATTCATTTCAGCAATTTCTGTAAGCTCAACCTTCCTTCTAAGCAATGTTTAGCTTCTGCTTAGGACATACTATTTCTATAGATTTGAAAGCTTACGATTACTTCACAGTGCTAAGAAGGCGACATCCTGTACGGATTGGCTTATTTAAGGCTGTTATGAAGGCCACGTGCCACGCGAAACTTCATGTTCTTTCCTAGGGAACTGTTGAACTTGAAGTACCTTTCGTTCCTTCTGGAGCAAGAACTAGTTTTCCTGTTCCTTGAATTCGTTTTATCACTTCTGTTCTCAAAGCAAACTTTCAATAAGACGGTGCCATTAAAGTACGTTTATGCTTCCACTTGTTTCCTTTCAAACTCCAATTTTCACAGAGCACTCATTCAGTGTAAGTGTAGACTCTTCTTCCTTTCCTTCCAAGCGGTCTTCAGCTTCTGCTTTCATCCTCTCATTCCTATTCACTAGAAAGCTCACGATGACTTCCCAGCATAAAAACTTCGATGTCCTGCACGGTTTGGTTGATGTTATGAAGGCCATGTGCCACTCGAAGCTCCATGTTGTTCTTCCCTAGGGAACTCTCCAACTTGACGTATTTATGCGTCTCTTCTGGAACTATTTTTCCTCATTTTCTGCCTTAATTTAACAGACTTCATTTTTGAACTATCACTTTCAACCAGGTGGTGCAATTAAGGAAAGCCTCTTAGGCCTCCAATTCTTTCAACTTTAATTTTTAAGAGCATTCATTTCAATAATTTCTATTGGTTCTTTTCAACTTCTGCTTTAGTTCCATTATTCCTACCGACTAGAAAGCGTAGGATGTCTTTTGAACATTGAGAAGCAATATCGCAATATGCCATACGGAATAGTTCATTTAAGGGTGTTATGAATGCCATGTGCAACTTGGTGGTCGATATTTCCTAGGGGGACTCGACGTCTTAAAGTACATATGCGCTCCTTCTAGAGCAACCACTATTTTTCTTCATTTTTCTTGCGTTCTCTTGAGGTATAACTTTTAACTAAAAGGTGCAATTGAAGAACGCTTCTGAAGCCTCCTATTTCCTTTTAAAATCCAACTTTCAAAGAGCGTTTGTTCCAGCCGTTTCTGTAAGCCCTTCTACCTTCCATTCTCAGCAGTCTTTAGCTTTTGCTTTGGTCCCAGGAGCGGCAATGTTCTGCACGTATTTTTTTATTTTAGTGTTCGATAAAGCCTGTGTGACATTTGAAGTTCGATGTCGCTTTCTTCACGAGAACTGTCCATGCTGTAGTAATTGTTCTTTACTTCTGAAGCAACGACAATGTTTACTGATTCTTTTTTCATTCACTTAGCAAACCCTATTCTCGTAGCACAACTTTTCAACTAGTACGTGTAATTGAAGCACTTTCCTAACGCTAGAATTTATTGCTCCTGAATGCAACTCCAATTTCCGTAAGCGCCTCGTGCTTCCCTTTCCAGGAGAATTTAGCTTCTGCTATGGTCCAGTTATTGACTAGAAACTCCAGGATAACTTCTGAAGGTGAAGACGGCAATTTCCTGGACGGATTTATCAATCTGATGGAGCGATGAAGCCCGTATGTCATTCTAAAAAAAAAAAACGATACATGCTGAAATAATTATGCGCTTTTTCTGAAGCAACCACTATGTTTGTTCATTTTCCTTTCATTCACTTAATAAGCTCTATTCTCACAGTACAAGTGCTTCAATTAGTATGTGTAATTGAAGTACTTTTCTCAACACTACAATTTGTTCGTTCTTGACGCAGTTCCAATTTCTACAGAGCATTCATTTAAGAATTTTCTGTAATCCCGTCCTGTCCTCCTCGGGAATCTGTTGCTTATATTTATTCGCACAAGAATCCACATTCAGTATTTTGACGAACCTGTATCTCTTGCATGTCTGAAGAATGCAACTGCCTTTGTGGTATAATGCAGCAACGTTGAATAAATAATTTCTTTTAAAGCATGCGCTGTGGAGGGTTGCGATGTTGCCTCTAGACTGTTTCATCGTTACATTTGATTTGTGTATGAAAGTAGAATCCCTTAAAAGCGCCATTGTATATTACTCGAAACAAATGTACGGCAAAGTCCCCAAATTATTAGGCTTTAAAGGGCCCCTAAACCACCCCCGACATTTTTTTGAACATTTCAGGTTAGCATGCGCATCAAGTTGAAGATGCCGTCACGATGAACGACGTCAAACGCGGCAGCGCTACGCACCGCGAGCGCGCCACAAACTCGAAAAACAATCCCGTGCGCCTCTCTGGCCAGTTCCGGCATGCCAAAGTTAGCCGTGACGACATTGTGGTTTTTGCTGACGTCAAAAGAGTCCGAGCTCCGCTTATTGGTCGAAGGAGGACGTCGACTTCCGGTTAGTCTGCTAGAAAATGCACGCGCTCCGTGCCTGTTTGTTTTCCTCGTCGTGTGTCGTTCGTGTGGTGTTCGCGTGTGAATTCGTAAATGCGCTACGCTACGCAAGTGTAAGTGAGGTACAGCCGACTAGAAACTGCAGCAACTCTCAGAACGCGACGAATAGCGCTAACAGAGAGCGTTGGCACAGCACCAACGAGACATTTGCGCGAACGCGGGAGCCCGGCGGAGGGAAGTCAACCGGATGCGCGTCATCGGCGATGTATGTCACGTGACATTCGGAGGAGCACTCGGCGAGGAGGTGGCACTGGCAAGCGGCCGGCGGGCGCAGGAGAGAGTGAAACAAGCAAGCGCCGCGTTTTAATAATCAAATGCGTGTAACTCGGCTATTTCTGCACCGTTTCGAAAAATTCTTGCGGCTACGTGTTTCTTGCGGACACCGGCACAAAAGCAACACCACAACTAAATTTCGACCTCTTGGTGGTTTAGGGGCCCTTTAAAACAGTATCGAAGGTCTTTTAGGAAATTATTCCGGGTTCAGTATACCTGTGATGTCCGAGAAGAACGAGTTAGTTTGTCCCGAGCATTCGATGATGAATGAATAACACATAGGTTTGTTATATTCACCTTGAAATTGCTTGCTAACTTCACTGCATTTCCTCTTGACGCTATGTATCACTCTATCTCTCTCTTGCAAAATTGCTTAGTTTTTTTTTTTTTTGTTACACCAGGATATGAGAACAAAATTTGCTTGCAATAATTCTTAGTGTGCAGCTGCTCCGTAAGCTCTGCTTTGCTCAAGTTAATGCATCTACAATGGGCATTTTTCTTATATTTGTCTCAAGCTGACTTTCCTGCCTAATCCAGAAACACCTTTTTGGCTGGTTAGCAATACTATTTTGTAATAACTGTATTCCAGGACACGATATTCTATGTGTTCCATACCATGGTGGATGTTTATTTTCGTCCACAAATATCCATGTTGAATTACTTGTCCTTTGCGCTGAAGGGATGGCTGCAGAACATAGTGGCGTAAATTTTGCCTGACACGCCAATATTCTATCAAATCTATAACGTTGCTTGAACGACTCCTACATCTCATATATCCTTGCAAAAATCAGTTATATCCTTAAATCACGAGGGAATACGATGTTACGTTGCTATAGTCCCCTGTTAGAACTATGTTTTTAAGTCAGGTGTGGTAACACAGGCTTCTCCTATTTAAATCTCTCTCAGCCACCTTTCCGATGTAATGAAAACAAATTTTAAAGCGCCACTTTGTAAACTTGGTTTCGGGAATAAGTGCTTCGGCGTAGGGTGTTTTAGTCGAAGGGACGTATCTGACGCAATGGGCTATTTAAGGAGTAAAACACTTATACTAAATAATATTTATCTCGTATTCTTCTGAATTTCCTAAGTTCAGCATTGTGTAACTAATCTTCTATATTTTTTTTTCTGCCATGTAATGTCAATTTAACAAAGCACATTTTTTTTTATTCGTTAGTTCTTTTTCTTTTCTTCACGTATGAGCCCCTACCACAACGTTGGTACGTGCAGCGTTTCTGAATGCGCATTGCCATCATCACTAATGCGCGTTCCACTCGGCTCACGCGCCAGACTGTCCGCCATATCAGACGAGCACAGTCGCCTTCCGCCACAGTTTCAGCTTTTATCGACTCCCATTCTCAGTACTGGAAGCACCTCTCGCCTGACCAAGTTCGTTGATAGAGTTCAGCATGGACACCATTGCAGTATTTACAGCATTCCTGAGCAACACAACGTACGTACAGCGCTTCCTCGTATTATCAAGAGCCTATTCTCTCTCTCTTTCTAGACAAAACGTATGAATACCTTATAAGACGAAGCGTATTGCGAATAATTACATCGATTACCAGTACTATGATAATGCCATCGAAATGCAACACTGACAATTTGCGCTTGCGGGAGGTATGTGATCGTTCTCTTAGTTCCTATACAGCACAATGTATCACTCTTTGGCGGCAAAAACACAGGACTCGAGCAAAATTAAATATGAAGAAGGCACCTAATTTTTATTACACGTCAATTACATACGTTTGTAAACGTACCAAAGGCCATCAAGTCCTCTGAGTTGAAGTGAATTACGCGGTCGCATCTGTTATCTTCATTTGGAGACTTCACATTGCGCCTCGGTCAGGGTACCTATCTCAATGTAGAAATATGAGGGTTGGGCGCTTCACTAGCCAAGGTGTCGCTCGGATGGCGTCGCTATTACTCGGGCAACTTATCCTCGTGGAAAGTCTTACGCTCGGTGACCCGACACCAAACCGACCCATCAGCCATCCATCAAACATTCCGGATGACAATAGACGTTATCTCTCGGCTCTTATTCCTCGTTCTCGCCTACCGTAAACACAGTACCGTTACCTCTTCCTCTGGCCCACTACCCTATCGACGACAAAGGAAGCCTCCGTAAAACCAGAATGCTTGAATATCGAAGGACTCTGGTATAATTTTTTTTTCGCAAAGCGGTATATAACACGTTTCTGAGTACGCACACTGTCAAAAATAGCTTGCCTTCCTGTCCTCCTCCTGCGTCCGTTCTGCGCATAACTCCCCGCGTGAACCGAGGCGCATAATGAAAACATCAAGCCTGCGTAACGCGGTTGCAGCCCCGGGACGAAGTTGTCGTTGGTTAGCCGATTCACGGTGTGGGATTACCTGGTGTTCTGTGGCATGCTCCTGGTTTCGGCGGCAATTGGCGTCTACTACGCGTTTGTCGGCACCAAGAAAGTGTCCACCGACGAATTCCTCATGGGCGGCCGCCAGCTGACAGCGTTCCCCGTGGCACTCTCCATCTTGGCCAGCTTCATGTCGGCCATAACGCTGCTTGGCACGGCCTCCGAGATGTACCTCGCCGGCACCCAGTACATCCTCATCTGCGTCTCTTATTGCTTCGTGATCCCGACCACGGCCTACTTCTACATGCCCGTCTTCCATCAGTTGCAGCTGACCAGTGCCTACGAGGTGAGCACACGTTGCTGTAGGGCGCTTGTGAGCCTCCAGCGCGTCTCATGTATTCAACCTTTTGTACTAAATAGCGAGCACTTTGTAGTGGTAGCGCTATCAACGAGTCCTATTCCTCAAGTCGGTAGCCTTCCAGCTTCGAGCTTTGCAAAAGAAACATGCCGCTCAGACGTGTTCATCGTACACGCAAAAGGTCTTCATGCAGTTAAACATCTGTGATTTGCAGAGCAGCGCTGCACTTCGTGCGTCTTTTTATTATTATTATTATTTCGAAGCGGTGGCGTGCGTAAGAGCAATGTGCGCTTTGCATCATTGAAAAACCCGTGCGCTCACTTTCTCACTGACTGCACTCCCAGTAATATACGTGAACGCAAAGGGGGTAGAGGGATAATTGTTACTCTAATCGCTCATGTTACTTCGAAATAGTTTACTCGGATCAAATGAACCTTAAGCATAACAAAACAGCTTAGATAGTTATCTTATTTTACTGGATTAATGTGACGTTTGTATCATCCATTGTTAATATTTAGTTTTCGTCAATATATACACGTGGTTGATAGTGCCATTGATTTCTTTTTCCTTATGTCATATAGTACCTCGAAATACGCTTCAACCAGGTTATACGATCCATGGGAAGTATAACATTCTCGCTTCAGATGGTAAGTGTAGAGAACATCGCATGGCTTTGATAGTCAATACATGAAATAATTCTGCTTATTTTTCCTTTCAGTTGATTTACATGTCAATCGTGCTGTATGCTCCCGCTCTAGCGCTCTCTCAAGGCGAGTTCAAGCATTTTCTCCGCGTTACTACATAACGTTCAACAGAAAAGATGTATCCAAGTATTTGCTTCAGCCGCCGCAGTGGTGGCCAGAATATTATTTGATGGGCGGTATAGTTCACAGGAAATGTAAAACACTCGTACTGACTTCATAAACTTAAATGACGCGCTTTCCTTACAATGTATACTTCTTAGTACCATAACGTTTCCATGTAAGTGCTCTAAATACACGTTTGCAGCAGCAATTCTTGATGCCTTTAAACGAGAGACTGCCGCCCTTCTAGCTCCTTGTCTTGAGGGAAACTGTGCCGCGCTGTGAAATATGCAAACTGTGTTTTCCAAAAGCGGAATTACACCTTATCGGCTATGACGTTGAAGTGCTGCTGCCGCGGCTTCAGTCCCCACTATACAGTGGACCCATTACAATGCAAAATCGCTTGTTAAATTAAAATGCACAAAACGAACCTAAGGTTGTAAACATTATTCCAGAATGCCACACTACGGCATGTAAATAACTTGGACCGTGTGGCTTCCATGCCCCTGGAAGGCTTAGCAAGCTTCGCTTGTTAAGGATTACAAACTTTAGAAGAACTAAAGGCGGTCATATAATTATGGCGGTCACTAAAGGCGGTCATATAATTATAATTATATAAAATCACTGCAACTGACAATCAGTAAACCATCACCACTGAGAAGTGACGTATCGTTACCAACTTTCTACACAGTGACCGGAATTTCCACTTGGACATCGGTTCTGTCTCTAGGGATCGTTTGCACCTTCTATACGAGCATCGTGAGTAAAATGCCTTCTGTACGCGCTTCTCTCAGTCATATGGAAAATGCGCAGATCGGTATCAACCTGTGGCGGCCATAACACCGCAAACTGACTAGTACACTGCGTGTGACACCATTTTGGTGACAAGGCTGACAAGCACTTGCGCGCGACGATGCCTGTCTACATAGCCACTTGCTTACAATCGCCATTAACCACATCTCAATGAGTAAACGCCTGCAACAATTTTTCTTTCTCTTATACTGTACTGCTGGGAATCACTCTTAGAAATACCTTAAATCTTGGCACTATGATCTCTCGTTCGTGCAATATTTATCAGCAAACTTGTACGTTTATCCAGATGTAATAAACCAAGCCTTTAAAGGAATTGCACGCTTTGTCGTTGAAGACCTCCTCACAATACTAACTACACTTAACCTCAGTTCATACTTCCCCAGAACGTTTCTTTTTTTCCCCTAAAAAAGACACGAGTTACATCGAGCCTACCTACAGTTGCCGACGTGGAAACATTTTGTCTGCGTAGATTGTCACAAATCTTGGTCATAGGCGCGCAACTAAACTCAAATAAACGCAATGCATATTAAACGTTGTTGTATTTCAACGTTTCCATGTTGCGTTACTCGGACCGATATTACTCATTTTCGCCTTTATCGAAGTATAATGAATACAGTTTCAGCTCGAGCGTTTCCTTACCACTGCTTTTTTTCTTCAGGGAGGCATGAGAGCTGTCGTGTGGACGGACGTCTTCCAAATCGCGCTAATGTTTGGATCCATGATTGTGGTCGTCCTGCGAGGGACCATCGACCTCGGTGGTCTTGGATACGTCTTTGACAGAGCGCAAGAAGGCGGACGTCTGGAATTTTTTAAGTGAGAATCGTTCAGTGCAATGCTAATCCCACTCTCGAAAATATACAATCGTGTTTCAATACAGCGTACGAGCGACAGAGTCATCTTCGAAGCGCCTGTAAACGAGTGCATTTGAAGTCTTCAGTGCAAAACAGAAATTACTGAGCGATAAGTTCATGAAGAGACCAAGTTATTGCACACTGACGCTATATGACAACTATTCACTAAGTGAACCATATTTTGCAAACTTAACGGGAGTCACTATGGTAGGCTTTTCCATGGGTTTATTATAGTATAACTTGACTATTATAGTAGAACTTCGGTCTTCCATGGGTGTGTTATAGTAGAACCCCAAATAGCCAAGAACGATAACTGAATTAGAAAATATTATAGCGACTTTCTTGTTTCGCTACACTAGATATCACCCCTTACACTGGGGCTTCTTAAAATTTCACCTACAAGCTTTATTCATTTGTGAGAAGGGCACGATCAACTCCAGAGAGTTGATCGTGCGTTTTCGATGTCGCTTTGATAGGCTTGCTTATAATAAGCCAACACGAAACCTTTCCAATTAACCTTCTCTTTATATCGAAATAATCACTTTGCATTTGTCACAAGCCCTGAAACTTCTAAAGTAGAAGCGTCATCTCATTAGATCAACAGTGCTTTTGTACATCATCAGCGTAAAGAGTTAATGCGTTGGCACCCGTTGTTACGCTACAATTGGAGGGTTCACTGAATGGTTTAGAAAATCGTAATGCATGTTTACCAGCGCTCGAGGCCCAACGAAATGTGTGAAAGGAAAACGGAAGGTAAAACGTCACATTTTGCACTCGGATAAATATGCTGTGAACGAATGATAACATGCGCTGCAACTGCGTACTTCTGGTGGACCTCATCTGTCGGCAGTGGCACACTCGTTCCTCGAAAGGCGGACAACGTTGGCCACAATAAACACCTTAGCCCAATATGCGCGCGTGGGTGTCCCCTGGTAGGCCTTAAGAGCGGCAACTCGAGCTCTACACCCGCCTTGCAGCATGAACCCCGATCCTGCGGAGCGACACACCGTGTTCGGCGTGACCATCGGTACATACTTCACCTGGATGTCTGTGTACGGCGTGAGCCAAGCCATGGTGCAGCGGTACCTTACCGTACCCACAATCCAGGGTGCACGCACGTGAGATTCCTCTTTTCTCATTTTTTCAAAACATTACAACGATTTTTGCGTAGTTTACTTCCATATACATACCCATATGTATTCCTTCACATGCTACGATCACACAGCTTGCCGAAGATTTCCTGCTACACGTCTACCACAGCCGGCTTTAGGCCATTACACAGATGACGTTAGCAAGCACAAACATAAATACAAAAGAAAAACACGATATAAAAACTACATCACATGGAGTAATAGCCCCGTGCACAAACGCAAGCAAGAAGTATAGTATATAATCTTGTAGTTTATCACGAAGAAACTTGTACTGGCAATAATGCTGCAGGCAGAGATTATTTTTAATCGAAGAAAGAATTTGGAACCTATAAGCGTACCATCGAGAGCAAACCCTTTCTGGCAGGCCTCAGGACTAAGTAGAAACCACGATTAAATCAATACGAGTAGCACCGACACACAATAAACAAAGATTTTTCTTAGACAATGCGACAAATATTTTCACGAACATTGTACCTTGAAGATGTTGCATGTCTGAAGTAACAATTGCCTTTCCAGTCCTGTTGCATTTGGCTTGCTCGTTTAAGCATCGTCGTTCTAATCAGCGCAGCAGCAATGCAGCTCTGAAGTTAGCAAGAAAGAGGAAAAGTCATGCTATTCTTTGCTGCCTACAGGCGCCACAATGTTTTGGTGCTGATCAGGGTGAGCACGAAATAAGGAAAAACGAAGGAGAAAAAGAAAGGAGGAAAGTGGGTGGGGGAGGGGTAAGGCAGGCAAGGGTAAGATAGTGCACAATAAGTAGACAGATGTCTACTGGAAATCGAAAGGCGTCACTAGGTATGCGCGAGTGAGAAACAAGGACTGGCTTTTCTACGACGATTGAGTGCAGTTTCTTGGAAAAATATATGGCCACGAAGGGTTAATTACGCATGGCAATTACTTGTCATGCATAAATAAGACAAAGTTGTAGCTGCCGAGTGAAGGGAGTAACTGAACTAGCAAAGGATTGGTACACGTTTGTTTTATTAGATGCGAGACGCATCACTAACGTGACCTGAAGGTCCATTCACGCTGGCATGGACCACACTGGGAAGGAAGAAGGGCGGAGCGGGGGCTGCGCATTCAGTGACGGTACATGTTTGATTACGATTTCAGCGTTAGGCGTGACAACAAAATGCAACGGAAAATTAGCGGTGCCGAGTTATGTGGCCGTGGAGCGGGTGGGATAATGGGAGGGCGTTGGGGGGCGAGCGCCGTACAACGCGAAAAGAAGCGCCCTACGATTGAATCTTTCAGTCATTTAATGCTAACGTAAGCTCTAAGTTATATGGACGAAATTACTTCTAGTCTGTTTCAGCTTGCGGCAACTTCTAGCACGTATCAAATAGGAACTTAGTCCAGCTTGTATCAAATAGGAACTTGGTGTTCTCGGTTACTTTTATTCCCATGTTACTGTAGCTATTAATAGCTGTCTAGACCGACGTGAACCTGTATACGTCACGATGGATAATGTACTGTTAGAAACATGATGGCGACAGACGTCGGTATCATTACAATCAGTGACGTATTCGAACTATAGAAGTAACAAATACTGTCGAATAAAAGCACAAAAATGCAGTTTTTCCTCACCTTTTACGCAGGATGAATTATACCCAGGGTATATGTGAATTAAATATGCGATACCATTGTCATATCATCATGCCTCATAGTTCTTTTCCTTCTTTTTTTTTTTGCGAGTATCCCTTTTCCTTCGAGCAACATCGGTATCGTTTGAGCAAATCATTTAATGTCGTAATCAGGGACAGCCAGGTTCAAGCCAATTAAAATCTGAAAATACAAGGATGATATGGAAACGTGAAGAACGGTTAGGCACACTCTTCATAACCACGTCGGCCATACTATTTTCATCTAAACGAATTCTGTTTCACCACACAAAAGTAAGGGCGAGTTTTCCTACAAGTAACGGCGTTCAAATCGCTAACGGCCCAGGCATATACAATGCTTTGATAGAAAGACAAGATTACGCAGTTCGGCTACACCCCAAGTGACTGCTACCACAGTGAAAACGACATGAGCAATCGCTAGGTAAATTAGAGCGCATCCACTTGTGCAAAATTCGAGGCGTTTAACCGCCCTTATTTATATTTCGTAGAATAACCTTATACTTAGTGCCGAGTATATAGAAGATCATCTTTATTACGTAGTTATTAATGTCATTAAAAATGAGTGTTTAAGTAAATACCCTGTGTTGGCGAAAATATGAGTTAGAGGAACGTGCAGCTTTCTAGAACTTCTAGTGGATGTGGCCTTTTTCTGAAACTTATTCCCTCCTGCTTGGCACTGTGCAGGTGATCCGTTATACTTGATCACATTACTTAGAAGAGGCAAAAGCTCGAAAGCGTTGGAAAAACAAGGTTTCAAGAAAATCCTATGAATGGAAATGAAACACTTAAATTACAGCGTTGACAAAAACAGTCCCTCCCGCTCCAACGCACTTGCCCATTTACGACAACATGCACTAGCTTCCCCGTGTTCCCGAGAATTAGATCAACGTTCTCACCACTACGGTGAAGAAGCATCTTCAACATCGTATTGGTCGCTTTGGAAGAGGTCAAGTGATCTGGTTTGGTTCGATCACTCCGTACGCAGGGCTATCTGGATAAACCTCCCGGGCCTGTCCTTCCTTATGCTTATCTGTGCCATGGCGGGCCTGGTCATGTACGCTCGCTATTACGACTGCGATCCAATCATGACCAAGAAAGTTAGCTCGCCAGACCAGGTGAGTGCGTTTAACGAAAACACCACAAAGAGGCAGGCTGCCACTTTTTCGTATAAGCACAGTCACCGATCTACGATACACAAAGAAAAAGCAATTCTATGTAGGCTTGTCATACCGGCACGCCAACCGGCTGCAGTCAAAACAGCCCGCGTTGAACGCATTCATTTACTAACATCATCAAGTTCTTCAGAGCGACAATCCACTTCTGTAAGCACCGATATTTGTTTACGTAACATTCAGTTAAATCGACATGCTTTGTGCGTCGTATACTTGTACCTTTATTTTCCCAGTGTCACCGCACATTTTTACACCCTGCTAAATTGCTTCGCAGGTGTTCCATTTATTTGAACACAAAATGCTAAGGACATGATGAGAGCGTTGCGGTCATGTAGAAAATTCCATTTTACAGCGTAATGACCGAAGTTTCAGGCTTCAAAAAGCGCCGACATACTATTCATAGAAAAATGTCCGTTTGTCTCCAGCTCCTTCCTCTGTATGTCATGGACGTCCTGGGTAGATTTACGGGCATTCCTGGACTTTTTGTCTCGGGAATATTCAGTGGAGCACTCAGGTGAGCAAATACAGCTTCTTAACACCGTGTCCACGTAATGCTGTCAGTCTATTGTCAAGATTAATTCAAAACGCCAAGAAATTTCTGAAATTTTTCATTTCCTTCGCCGCACACTTAAAACGTGAAAATATGTGGAACCAAGGTAAAGCAAATGAAGGCTCAACCATCCGTAACACGTACAACCTACCGAACCATGACGCGAGACTCGACGAATGCACATCTGCTCAGGACAAACTTTCGTATTCACCTGTGGAGGTGAATACAATAATTACGTTTAAGGAAACCTACAAAAGCCAAGAATAACGAAGTACCGTAACGAACAAAGACGGAGATACAACGAAACCTCCGAATATATATATAACTCGAACTTGTATTAGTTAATTTTTACAGCAGGGTATTTGAGTGTGTGTCACAGGGCAAAAATTGTCATCTCGTCCGCTTTCCTACAGCTGTCGCCGCGCGCACGTCACTATACCGGTAACGAACGTCATGCGGTCAGCCGCGTAACATGTTATAACTAAAGGAAAAATGGCGAGAGCCCAGCTTCAAGGGAATAAAACGTAAGCAAGCCACATGACTACTACTGTTGTGGGTGAAAAACCTTCTCAAGTACTTTTAAAGACGATAGTCTTTCTTGGGATACTTCAACGCAGAAATTGTGGTCTGTCTGTGTGTGCGTGTGTGTGTGTCTGTCCTGCTTTTCGATTCAGTAAAATGGCGAAAGGTTAACCCCTTCCTCAACGACCGCCCATCTTGAACTGGGAGTTGCATTCATACTTGTGATCACAGTCGACCAAAAAGCAAATATTACGCATATCTGAGGCGCAACATCAATACGTAAGTATTAGACGGTGTATTCCTTTAGTAGAAAATACATAGATGCGTAATTCTAAAGACCCTAGTGCTTGTTAGGATGCGCAAAAGCGGACGTTTCCTACGCAGTTCTGCGTAATACGCAAGCTTCTTGCGTTTCCCGATATCATGGCCAGATGGCGCCCATACCTCATGCTCGTGCCGAACGGGTAGCACAAGGCAGCGGAACGGCCGCCCGCCACTCCGGCCGGTCCCTTTCTCTACTCGCGTCTCTTCGTTTTCCTTCTCGCTTGCGCGACTCCTCGGGGAAATAGAAACACGCGAACCGGGACTCATGTAGTACGGCCGGTAGAAGACTATCGTCTTTCCACGACATTTGCAGCGAAGCACGGAGATACGCGGCCATTTTTTTTTCCTTAGAGTGTAGGGATGATGCAAGACTAGTTGATGGCACGAGCGCAGCACAAGCTCACGAAATAATGTTCACAAATGTTGTGCGCAAGAAAAGAACGTAGGACAGATATTTCGATACATTGCACTATAGCTATTTTCTGTGGCAAAGTTCGCAACGCCTATTCTAAGATTAGTTTCCACGAATGAGAACATACCTAGTACGGGAGTTGTCAGTCCTCGGCGCATATATCCAGTGAGGACGTGCAGTTCAGTGCCACATTTTTTCCCACGTCGCTTACTCCGCAAGGAATGCATTCGCAGTACCCCTAGATATCCTCCAAAATACGTATGCGGTGGGAAAACGACGGTTATCTGCAATCCCTGGGGAACAGGAAAACAAGGCTTTGCTTTTAGAAGAATATAAATAAGACAGAAGAAGCTCTGGGAGGCAAGGACACCAATATGTACTCGGGATTACAAATCCGTTAGACTCCATAGTACGCATAAGTGTTTGGCAAGGAATATAATGGGCGTGAACAGACAAGTATCGGTCTGACATCGGCAGCCATTGTTCTGTGGCAACCATGGGTCTGTGGTATCATAAACACAAAGGGAACAGGGACGCAGTAGAAGGTGGCAGCGAGGTAAATGTGATGAAATTGGGGAATTCGCAGACGTGGGCGTTGGGACAAGTCGAATGACGTCAGACAAGGTAAACTGAAGGCTGCTCAAAGGGTTCTACTTACAATGTGCGGGAAAGTGGACGACGCTGACTAAACACGAGAAAAACAAATGTGCACGGATGCTGCGAAAGGAAAGCTGAGATAAAATTTTGGGATACAGTAGAAGCTTCGGCGGTCCGGAACATAGGTAAATGAAACATAGATAAATGAAAGTTTCTTGAGGAGGCCAATCTTGTGAAGTTGTCAAACTGCCGCCGCTCATGCTGCAGATTCGGTCGTCGGTGGACTGAAAACATCATTACCTCTTTTATGACCTCTCTCTGCACAAGGGGAACGTACCACGTAGACGGGCAATGCCGGGACAGTTCAATATGGGACGGCAGTGTTGAGGCTTGTTGAGCCGCTCATTGTCGTAGGCTCTCATTGTCGTGTTTCCACCGACGGTGCACTATCTATACCTCCGAGTTCGTAGAAAAAACGGCGGTAGGGATAGGCTTTCTGAACTAGACAAATTAAAGGAACACTAATGAACTGCACAAGGAATAAACTGTCGATGTACTTAATCCATTTGCTTTCTTTCACATGAACAGGTTTACTTATCGTAAACCGGGGGAAATAAAAGAGTAATTTTTTCCTTGTTGAAATACGTGTCCTAAACGACGCTGCTTTAGCACATTGCTATAAGGTAACCAACAAGGTAGGCCCTCCTATCGTGTCTTTTTTTTTTTTTTTGCAATTAACAATACAAAAAGTTACCAAAGCCACTTAGGCTATCTGGATGTCACGGCTTGAAGGAATAGGCCTGGGCAAATCAGAACGCTTTTCGCTTCTGCACTCTTGAGCTTATAGAGTGCCTGTAGATAATCACACATCTCTGGTAGTCATGTCCTTACTTTTCACTGTCCCTTTAACTACGTGTTCGGCACTGACCTGCACTCTCATACTACTGCACCTGCCCACGACTACCCCAAACAAAATGTGAACATTTGAGATGGGGAAGGTGGCTTCCCTTAAATGCGTTTAGAAACATGCAAGGTTACCGCATGACAAGCATAATGAAGTCAAACGACGAGAAATCGTATTGCTTTGTCGGAACTTGTATAACATACACCGCTTTAAGTTTACTGTTGCATCATCGCATAGTGATACAGCAGCGAATGAAGCCCACAATGTCATCAAGGCTGCGCTGTGATTGAAATAACTTCGTGACCAGATATAAGCCGTAAAACTTCAACATCTTTTCTTTCCCTGCGCAGCACCGTCTCCTCCGGAGTGAACTCGTTGGCAGCTGTTACCCTCGAGGACGTCGTGAAACGCTACATCGTGCAGGACATGAGTGATAGCTTTTCGACCACGCTGACCAGGCTACTGGGTAACACCTCCCCGTTAAGATGCATTTCGCGGTGTCCGCGATCTCCGCAGTTTAATGCAAACGTGCGCTGCACTTCTGTCTGTCGTAACAGGAAAATGCGAAGTGTATCATACAGGACATGTTCCTAATAAGTATTGCAAGCTAAAATAAACACAGTTGTGCGTCAAATAAGTCACCTAAACAGCAGCTAGCTTTCGATAATTCAACATTGCTTGTCGCGAGGCTGCTCTAACTGTAAGAACACTATATCAAAGTGCAACTAAAGATATATGACGTTCGCCATTTTGCTCTGCTCGCCTCAAATCTTTGTAAATGTGCTTCATTACTAAAGCAACCGCCAGCGAGTACTTCTCTCGCTCAAGAAGAGAACTGCAACACACCTATTTAGCGTCATGACTTTGGTCGTCAACTCCCTTGTGTACACACTCGCAGCGCTGACGTTCGGATGCACCGCCATTGGGCTCGTTTATGCCGCGCAGAACATGGGCAACGTCTTACAGGTGAGAAAAGCCCAGGCATCTTGCGCGGTGGCGCTGCTGAATTTTAGCGTCTACTTCAGCTGCCTTTCAACTTATGGCCTTCTGGTGTTCACTCCAGGCTGCTCTGTCAATCTTCGGCATCATCGGAGGACCACTACTGGGCGTTTTCACCCTCGGCATATTTTTTCCCTTTGCCAATAGCATCGTGAGTCTCTTACGATTTTGCAACCAGTTATGACGTGACCTGCGACGAGGAAATAACGTTCGCTGCAGCTTGCATGACGTAACTTCACAAAATCGGAGAGTGAAAAGCGCAAAACGCGCACACACACACACACACACACACACACACACATACACAAGTATACAGAGAATGGCAGGAGTCTGAAGCACAAGATGTAACTGCATAGATTATTTCGATGTTATCAAAACAAAAAAAAAGCTCCATCAACCTCAACGTTACTTCACGCAGTCGACAACAGCCGAATAACGGCCTAATTATGAAAGATGAACTGCGACGATCAACTTTATCTCCTTCGCTTACATATCGCTTTTCGAACGATTGCTAGAAAATTACGTTTCTTCATACCCCTTCCTTGTTACCTTTTTACTGAAATTATGATAATTATAAATACGGAAGTGTGGACATTTGCAAGCTGAACATGCTAGCATCACAATCACATGGAGCCGAAGCAGTGGTGAAGCCTAGCACTGGGTAAGTTGTACTGAATTCAGTGTACACAGGCCAAAGCTGCTCCTCTGGGCGTTATTTGTTGCTTCGCTTAATTAGCCTACTTCGAGAACCCTTGTTGGAGCGTGAGGAGAGGGACGCATGCAAAGAAGAAATGGCACAAACGAAGAACACGAACTGTGCAAGTGTACCATTTAGACATGACAGCAACAACATCAATAGCAACAATAATAAAGCTATTAATTAAATTAATAAGACAATCACTCATAACGTACACATCAATTTATACGAATGCCCAAAAAAGTAATGTCAGGTATAATGAGAACATATTTGCTACCGGAATTTATCTATGCTTAGTCACGGCAACAGTCACGTCGGTGAGACCATTCCACAATAAGATTTCTCGCGGCAGAGCAGTTGATAGTTGAATGGCGCGTCCCACCGAAAATGAGCATGAAGTTGCGTTGACTTCACAAGCGTGCCGACGCGGGATCCGGTATGGGAAAAACAAAAGCGGCGTGTTTTTATGCAGCGAACTTAGATACGAAACAAGTCAAGGTGCGACTGTACAATATGGCTTTAAGTCAACATCACGTCGAACTTGCGGATAACTGATACGATGTTGGTAGTACTGGGTTGTGGCGCATTTTAATAGCGGCCCAAAATGCTTAAGTGGAGGTCTACAGAAAGAAACTGAAATCTTGCTACAGAAACCTTACAGATAATGAGTCGCCCTGAACGCAGAACACGCGAAGATGGGTGAGCGACGTTGTCACCCAAGCTCTGCCACTTCCCACTAGCCACGGTCTTGCTGCAGAACGTATGCTGAGGCGGCCGGCCGGTTATACAGTCTGAAAACCACAACGTGAATTAATCGTTTCCAGTGATATCGTCACTTCTCAAAGCTGAGTAGGATTGCACACTCGGGAAGCAGATTTTAAAACACTGACAGTGGACTGCGAACGACAGCGTCAAAATCTGCGAACGGGAAGTGTCACTTTTATAGCACACACACACACACACACACACACACACACACACACACACACACACACACACACACACACACACACACACACACACACACACACACACACACACAATTTCGTCAGAACCTTGCTTGGGCCGTCTCTTCTCGCTCAGACTTAGCACTGTGGCTCGTTTTTTTTTTCACGTATCGTCCTTAGTCCTGTTAGCATTACCAATATCACACAATCTGATGTACGGAATAGTCTCAAATAATCTCTTCAGCTGACGCGCACAGGAAAGAGTGTCAGGTGAGAGAGACTAGAAGAAAGCGCCATGAAAGTAAGCGAGAGCCACGGAATGCGCTTATATTATCAGCTTCTGTTTTTCACCTCAGCGCACATTTCGTACTAACAATTATTCATCATTAGTAGAAGCGATATCGTGTGACATCAGTGGAATTTCATTGCATATTCAATGAAGTTACATGCAGGGTAAGCAAACTATAAGCATCGTGTACTAAGCTTTCAATGAAAGTTGTTCCTTTAAAGCCTTACGCATATTTACTTAAAAGTATCGCACATGCTCACAATATCTGGTCGCCATAAGTTTAACCAAATGGCAAAATTACTTCTGTCTACAGAAATCAGCTATAATCCCAGAATCAGCTGTACAGAAATCAGCTTGAACAACAAAAGGCAAAATCTATAACTGGGCCACACACACACACACAATATATATATATATATATATATATATATATATATATATATATATATATATATATATATATATATATATATATATATACTAACTGAAAAAAGCTCTGTCGACACCGTGTGCATGACACTGAATCATAAAAAACATGTAAGAATATTAAGAAACGTAAAAAATTGCAAAAGTTGAAAGGAAAACAAAAGATTCAGTCACTTCAGATATACAGAAGGCATTTGACACTGCAGGTGAAGGGCTTCGGTTCACTAGGGAAATGGCAGATGGCAACAGCATTCAGTTCCTTGATTTAAAACTGCACTTCACGAGCAAGCACGTTTGTTGGGTGTATAATCCTAGAACAAAGAAAGGTCTGTTGCCCTACGACAGCGCCCACTCGAAACTGGTTAAGAGAGGTATCGCCATGACTTGCCTGAAAGCGTCTCTTGATAAGTCCTGCAAACACCAAATGCAAGCTAGTTTTCAACAGCAAATTGACCGCCTTCACGCTTCTAAATTCCCTGCCTTATTGGTCTCTAGTGTGTGCGAGTCCCTACTAAAGAAGCTTAAAGGTTTCGGAAGCAAGGAGTCCAATGAGCGTGAGAGGCAACCCACGGTAGCAATACCGTACGTACACCGTATCTCGCACAATTTGAAGAAGGTACTCTCAAAATACAATGTCAATGTTGTGTTCACTGCTCCATGCAAACTTTCAAAGATATGCCCCATGACTACAAAAAGAAAGAGCAAGAATTGTGATAAGAAACACGACACTACTTTCACCGAATGTGAAACAAAAGCCGTTTATAAAATCCCGCTCAGCTGCGATAAAGTTTACATAGGGCAAACAGGCCGGTGTTTCAATGATAGGGCCAGAGAGCATGCGTTGAATGTTAAGAACAACTCTGGAGGACACCTGGCCGAGCACTGCAAAAGATGCGGGTGCACACCCGAGTTTGCGCGCACTAGTTTCGTAAAGAAGAGGGCACCAGAGAGGACGGAAAGAGAGATAGTTGAAGCCTACTACATTTTAAAGGCCGGTGACAACTGCATTAGCACGCCTTCATTAACACTCTTGAACAGTGAAGTGACCTTCCTGGAAGGACACGTATAAAAAATTTTCACTCCATAAGGGAAGTGCATTTTTCTTTTTTACCTTTTATCTTTTTGTCTATTGTTTTTACTTTTCCCGTTTTATTGACGCCTCATTGTACGTTTAAGACCTGTTGCCGTTTTTTGGCTGGTTTTTCTGTTTTGTGACGCACCCCTTTGGCCTTTAAGTATTGTTGTCGTTTTGGCGGTTTTTCAATGTATGCGACGCACCCCTTTGGCCTTTAAGCTTCGTTGTCGTTTTTGCCGGTTTTACTGTTTTTATCGTTTGTGACACACTCCATTGATTTTTAAGTATTGTTGTCGTTTTACCGGTTTTTATTGTTTGTGACGCACCTCTTTGGCCTTTAAGTTTTGTTGTCGTTTTGCCGGTTTTATTGTTTTTATCCTTTGTGACACACCCCATTGGCCTTTAAGTACTGTTGTCGTTTTGCATATTTTATTTTTTGTTGACGCACCCCTTTGGCCCTCTAAGTATTGTTGACTGTCCTCCAGTGTGTGTGTGCTATGCAGAGCCGTTGGTGTTCGCTCTATGCGACCCAATCCTACAAAGTTTCGGCTAGCAACGCTTATTGCTTCCTCTGGCCTAGTTTCCTTCCTCCTGCAGCGTCACTTTTGTAATCAAATGGACTGGCGCGAAAACGGAAAAAAAGAAAAAAAATAAGTCATGGAGCATGCAATGCGTCCAGAACGATTTCATGCCACATTGATTCAAGATTTGATTTCCCTCGTGGTATCCTGATTAACGCGAGTGTCATGCCCTTACCGCCCCTTGTGACTTGTATAAGTGTACGTACGTTTTTTCAATAAACACAGTTGGAAGTTAGCGCCCGTCCTGTGCTCTTTGTCTGTCCGTGTGTTCCTTTGCGCTACATTTTTATAGAAAACAAAACGTACGCGGTCCTTCTTGCACACGCTACAGTAAATTTGCACTACTTAAGTATGCAGCATTTGTTTGCTAACCACATGCAACTGTAATGACTAACTAGTTTACTTGATTGGCATAACGCATGCGCGCAGTTAACGTGGCTTTTACTGGCCTGATCGCGCAGGGCGCCGGCGTGGGAATAGTGACGTCATTGATAGTGACCTTCTGGATTGGCATGGGCGCATTTTACTACAAGCCAGTGAAGCGAATGGCCGCGCGTTCGGTGATGGGATGCCTGCAGGAGTACATCAATGTGACGCACCAGAACCCGGCGAACGTGACTTTCCCCACCATACCCGATCCTGACGTAGCCAAGTGAGTCGTGTGTCCACGAGTTACGTCCGTGTTCACGCTCATTTCACCGACTACACTGAGCACGGAAAACGAGCACAGGTCAGCTGGTCTAAAACAACTGAGAGTTGGCCAGACTAACAATTCAGGTTACTGAAAGGCAAGCTGAAAATTAAACGCCGCTTATCATGTAGGGCCAGCTGTGTGCCCATTTGCTTACGTTCTTTCGCAAAGTTTTCACAAGAACTGATGCATCTGCGAGAAGCAAGCACTTGCGCTCTTCAAATAGCACCTCTATTTTTCTTTTCTAAATTTTTTTTTTCGGACTGTTTATATGCTGACAGCCCAGAAGCATTCAGAAATCTCTTTTTGTTGTGTATTTTCTTCATTAAGGCTCTTGTAGGAACGCCCCAGTCTCTCCTGTGCATTAAGGGTACTTGCATTTACATATAATATACCCTCTTATGCAATCACATAGGCGCGAAATCGCTTTTTCCTTCTTCACTTCTACAGAAGGAATGTGTCTATCATATGCGACTGCTAACAGCCACATTGTATTTTTTTTTTTATTTACACGTGAGAACACGGGAGCCACATTGTTCTCTGTGTCTCTTCTGTGTCTCTCTTGTTTTCGTAGCAAAGGGATACTCTACGTCTATCAGATCTCGTATGTCTGGTACAGCATGATTGCCAGCACGCTGGTTGTCTTAGTCGGGATCGTCGTTAGCCTTATCACAGGTGAGTTGCCGTAAAAAAAGCTTTTCTGTTCTTACCTTCCACGAAATGCGCTTCACGAGTTTTGCATGCAAATTAACAACAGCAGCGCGAGTACTTGGACGGACGTAACAAGCGTAAAAATTACCAGCCAATAGCGTTTAAAAAGCTCCTAGTGTTATTATGTTTGCGTCATAAGGTCAGCTGATAATGCCACCAGTTAGTAGAGCAAGGCATAAGCAGCGAGCCAAGATAGAAAATTAAGAAATCAACGAAAAATGCGCGACAGTCTACTGATACTAACATTTCCATGCGCCATTCTTGGCTGATGCACAACGCCAAAAATCAGCAGGCAGCTGACTGGCCATTCACTGTGCACTCATCCCTCATGTAATATCGCGTTTCGGGACCTCTGAGGTAATACGAAAGGATAAAATGAATAAACAAACTCCTCGGATGTACAACTGCATACATTGCGAACATTGGTGTCAAACACTGGTTGTGTACGAGATCGAACTATAATTTGACCTGTCGTGTTTATTGACTGGCTCGGATTTTATATACTGGCCCCGTGTTTCATGGTCTCTCACAGTACAAGCAACATTTACAAAAGTGGCAACTAAGGACTATCGGCGATTATGCAGTTGAATAATGAAGCCACATGACTTAGTCATTGGAAAAGAACATGGTCATGCCTGTAGGCACAAGACCATTCCACAGGTGTCTTATGTCAGAGAAGTTCCCTAATTAAGTTGTAGAAGACCGATATAATCAAATAATAGGAGTTGATTATTAGTGAATACAAATGCGACACTGAACAGAAGTGGATAAACAAGGTATTGATGTGTACGTCTAGTATCCCAATTTACTGAATATTAAATTGTTTTCCAGGCCCATATAAACCGCCGAAAGTGAACCCGAGGTCGATTCATCCCATCTACAATTCCATCGTCAAGAAGCTGACCACACCGTCTACGAGAGAAAAGTTCATGGTCAGGAGTGAGGTATGCACAAAGAATAGTGCACCTTTTTCCGTTTCTTACCGAGAAACATAAGAATATTCTGGCTTCTAAAGATCCCTTCTCCGAATCTAATGCTTTAATGAGAAAGATACAAAGTCACATATTGTCACGGCTATATAGAAGTTATGTAACCACCCACGTTATCGCAAGGAACTCTTAGCTGTTCCTTTTTTTTTTGGGGGGGGGAGGGGGGGTGGGGGGGGGGGTAATTATTGCACTCCGTTCTTCACCCGCACGAATGCTATGTCATATCTGGTGAGGCATGTCAATGGCAGCGCAATACATGAAGACATTTGGATAACATGTGGCTAATAGCCATACACCTTCATTGCTGACGGCACGACCGTGGGAAAAAAAAAAAAAGGTCTCCGAGGCAAAAAATGGAAGATGGTATGGCTTGAAAAACTGCATATGGTTGCCTGAAGTGCTCATCAATATATTGTGGAGAATACAGTCAAACTGACCAAATATACTAATAACGTTTGCCACTTGAGGCCCACCAGTACGGCGATCATTAGCCGCTGGAATATTGCCGGAGCGGAGCGCGAACCGAAGGGAAGTACTTCAATTCAAAAAGGCTGTCGCGTGTCACTGGTGTTTTTCTCGGGCTCTCTCGTCGACTTCCATTCGCAAATATTTACTCCTCAATCCCACCGACGAGAAGTAACGCGCATGACGCAGCCCATCGAATTGACCGTCTATGGAGTGCCGTCCCATGGCCCTGGTGAGGGGAACCACCCGCGAAGTTTTCACTTTCCGAAGGTATCATAGAGACAACCGCACCACGTCCTATGGTAACGCTGTCACTGGACGTCCGTATATGCACACAGCGATGTTGACGCTCTCGACTTCCTTTTGCGTCGGCGACGCTGCGTTGTTCCATCTGGTTGATGGCGTTGGGTTCGATGCATGGCACCGCGGTGGACGGTAATTGAGCTTCCCATAAAACAAGAAGACGAAAACAGCGCAGGCCAAAGAAGAGCACAGACACAGCGGCCGTGTCTGTGCTCTTCTTTGGCCTGTGTCCTGCGCTGTTTTCGTCGTCTTGCATCATGAACCAACCAGCCCAAATGCGTGCCCTCCCATAATAGTCGCTGCTGCAATTTCCTCTAGTGAGAACAACGCCGACGTAACCGCGATGATTGGGCGAACAGCAGGGTACAGGTGGCGGACAGCGGATCAACGACACGGCGGAGCCGATGGCTGTGCTTACTGAGAAGCGTTCATGTAGCGACCCTTTCGAAACAAGCTCGAGGAAACGCAGGTACAAAGCTCTCACATCTTGAGTAACGGTGCGGCCAAATACGGTAAACATGGCAGGCTCCTCCGCAATGGAAGCAAAATCGACGGAGGTCAACGGCGCTCAACAAGTCTGTCTTACGAAGCTATGCTCGATTGGTGAAGGGAAGCATACAGGGCGTTTCCAAAGCCAGGTTGTGCAGCGAAGCTAGCAGCGGTTCTAAGGACGAGCAAGTGATGGCGAGTTGTGCGTTGCTGGGTGCGGATGCGTGTACATATCGTTCAGAGACCACCGGCCACAGGAGGTTCTTGGGAGTCGAGACTAACTTTCGAATTTCCTCAGAAACGGCCTCGCGTATGATATCACGCAGGAAAGGAGCATTCACTGCTGTAGCGATCGGAGCAGAGACGCTGATGGAGGGGTTGTTTGGGCGAGCCTACCGGCGACATCGTTGTTGGAGTGCTCACTGGATTGTCATAGCTTCTGATGAATTCCGCTGCAGTTGTCGTCGGTTTGCGGAGACATGCGAACGGTTGTTCCCTGCCGCCTCCCATAAATTGTCGATTTTGTTTTTAACTTCAGGAACCTCTGGCTCAGGTCGGTGAAAGAGGCGGTTGATATCCTCCAAGAACATGGCGACACTCGTTTGGTATATCGCGCGGCCTAATCTGCTGCTGAGTATAATTGCGACGATAGCTGTTTACGACGTATCCTGACAGCTGCTGCCCAATTTCATTCAAGGAAAAAGAAATTCGCTTCCTGGTTCCTGTTCCATGGCTATTTCTTCCATGGCTAGTTTTTCTTCAGAGGCCCAACGATTCGCTCGGCGACTGGGTCATACTGGCCCTGGTAATTCTCGACGTGTTAAAAAGTATCACCGTGGACGGCGTCTGGAATTCTAGGATGTTGAACCTGTGCTGGCGGTCGCTATTTCGTCAGACGAAGGGCCTCACGGCTGCTGGATCGACGGGGGGATCGCCTCATGACCAAGGCCTCACATTCGGCTCCTGTAGCAGCGCGCAAAAGTACCCACAGGACAGGAGATATGGTTCAGACTGGAAGTATTACTTCTCGGAGCAGTCTCGAGTTTTGAAGGCCAGCCAGAGCACTTTCACAATTGTCGCAACATGGACGAAGCACGACACGGATCCATAAATAGCTCTATACTCAAAGCACAGAACAGCGGCAGAGCCAGCATCCTCGGACGAACGGTCGTATAGCTGCTCGTATTCACCACTTCGTTGTCTTGCACTGTCTAGCCATTAGCCGTGACAATATCTACCTGCTACGTCTTATGGCTTTCAATTACGGTAATTGGTAATTACAGGCGTCTTGTCAGAGCAGGGCATAGGCGGGTGCTCGCATGGAGAATGGCCAATACTTTTTAGAGAGGACAAGGGGACGAGGGGATGGCCCAAGAGATCGATGTGTCAGCGTATGATGATGCGCCACGTCTCTTTAAATTGCACAGAACGTCATAGCTGTGGCTCTTTTGATCGCTGTGATGTTTGATAGGATTTTTTTAATGTTACTGAGAATTTACAAATAACATTTGCACAACAGGAGGCATACGAATGGGATCGTATGGTCGAGCTGGGCCGAAGGAAGAAGGACACTGACGTTCAATCGGGAGAGTTCAATGCTGGCTATGTGGCTGAAGACATGAAATATACGCCACATGAGGAGCTGACCAAGGCGCCCGCCAATTGGACTATCGGCGAAGCTCCAGGTACTAGAAACTCGAACTTCCGGGCGTTTTGATCAATGAGTGTCAATATATAGAAAGAGCAATATCGCTGGAGTTGGTTACATCCTTACGGAATGCAGGGCGTAAAGACACGAACCTACTGCAGGAAACACGGACACAGTGCTGACTGCAGAAACAGAAATTTTAATGAAATCGCGAGTATCTCTTCAAAGTTCCTCCTTTCCTCATTTTAGCTTATTAATTTTCGAGCTGCTCACCCCAGTAACAGGTAGATTGTAGAGCACGATATCAAGAACACAAGACGTTATTACTATGCAGACACACGCTGGGAAGTGCGTGGTTTGGTGACCAAACAGAGTTTTCATCGTAGGGGGGACATGGTATAGCGGACAGCGTAACGTTTCGAAGCCTAAGAATGGAGCTTCGTGCGATTGGACACTCCTGATTGTTCTACGCGATTTGTGAACGGGATATGTAGAACCAATCGACCATTTGCGGAAACCACCAGCTGCAATTTCATATTAAACTTTCTCATCGTTTTGTAGATTCTCCACGGAGTTTTGCATGGTTTACCCGTTAGCGAAAGTTTACTGCGAAAGTTTAAGGCAAATTTACTGCTTCTTATCCACTCAGACAATCAAGAGTAATAATTTTTCCCATAGTAGGGGCCGCGAACGGAGAGAAATTTAATTTCGTTAACGCAAGTCTTCTAGTAAGACCAGACATGTAGCGCAATGATCATGCAGTTGACACAGTTAGACTGCCATTGTGGCTGATCGAAACAGTTTTTAAAAGACATTGTAGGTTTAAAGAGTTCCCTACGCTATCCTATGCCGACTACGGGGCTGCGTTTTGAGTGTAATATGGTTGTATTTCAACCAAAACAGTGTCACTCTCTTTCTCCTGATAGTTAAACTGGACGCTGAGAATACGTCGGACACACGCTTACGTTTTCAGGCAAAGTAACGCGAACAATCTGGGACCTGTGCCTGCGATCTGGTGCGGTTCTTGTCCCAAAGAGGACACGAAAATGCATCGTGCCAGCGTATTGAACAGATCGTCGTGAAAGTAGCAGAACCCTCTGAGAAATTGAGAAACTCGAGAAGCTCGAGAAACTCGACAGCCAGAACACGTTTGTTGAAAGTATACGCCTTTTCCATTGACTTGAGCTCCCCTTGCAGTGTACACCGCTAACGCAGGAACGCGCTATCCGCGTGCCAAATGCCGAAGCGTTAGGCATACTTTGAACTTATTTGTTGCTGCTATGCGTTACTCAGCAAACTGCTAGCGCGCTGAATTCTCAACAAGCTTTACGAAATGCTAACTGGTAATGATCAATGTGCATGGAATGCCAAAGGATAGAACATGTTATAGCGTTCCAAATCGTGCTGATGCACTGGATTGTTTCGATGGTTACCGGCGGCTTAAGCGTCGATACATTCGTTATGATGCCTCTGCATAAAACGATCGTCTAATAGGAACTGGTCGGATGGTAACTCATGTCCAACAGAAGAACGAATCACGACTCACTTGGTTGCAACGGGCCAACGAGAGTGCTCCGCTGCTCCTACATGGTATTGACTGACAAGGCACGTGCCAATGACAAGGACGAAAATAATTTACACTTACACATCAAGAAGCTGTAAAGCAGTAAAGAGAAACGTAATGGGTGTGCGGCAGTTAGCGACTTTCTATATCAATCCAAAGGTGACATTTCTCTCGTGGCGGCAATACCGGGCGCTAACTACGCGCTGGGATTGTGTGAATAGCGACATTTTATATACTGAATCGAATATGGACCGAACAGTAGCCGAAGCGAAGGGAATTTAAAACTTTACTTCGAGTACCCTCCACACAGTTCTTTTATATTAAACAGCGGTTCTTACAATTCATGTGAATCAGTGTTCACTGTCTCGCACTCATAACCTCAGCAATAAGACCACAAATGCGGCATCTGGAGGTAAGGAGCAGACCCGTCGTATCCACAGAAATGTTTAGAAAAGGCGAACTATCATTCTCTAGCCGGTAAAGTTACGCTGCCCCTGCGGATTAGCCTGATACAGACTAAATGAGCTGTCATGCTTTATGCCTATAATACGCCATATGGACCAATGTTATCGTTTTTCCTGCACCATTCTGGCGTTTATTTCAGTACAATCATCTTTTTCAAGTATTCGTAAACTCGTGTTCGGGATTTCGAATAACGCAATACGATTCATTATTCGATTTTTCTTTTCGTAATGCTCGCACACGTCTACTCTACACGTAGTGAGCACCGGTGGTGGGAATTTGGGTCTGCCTGTTCACGATCGCGTCGCTGTTGCTCCTCCTGCGCAACAAAACACACTGCTCTTTCAGCTCCGGACTCTGCAGTTATTCCCTCGGCTTCAGCGAGCACGGCGACAGCGGGTGCGAGCGACGTTGCGCCACTGCCGGTGGACTTGCCCCAGTCACTGCGCCACAAGCCCTCGTCTCCGGCTCCATCGGAGACCTTCGATGTGGCGGGCTCGCGGGCGGCATCGCCTCCGTCTGCTCTTGAGCGAGCCAGCAGCGCGCCGCAAGAAGCGCAGCGCGAACCGCAGCCAAACCCCACAAAGGAGGTGTCTGCAACGGCGCCTACAGCGGCGCTTAATGACGGTGCTCACGAAAGCAGTGGAGCTGGTGGACCGGCGTCGGCCAACTAGGCCAGACACTGGCGCACGTCGGAGCTATCGGCCAGGGTCGCCATCCTCTCTGCCACAGTGCGAACGTTCGCGCGAAGCCCCTGGCGTTAATAAAATTAACCCTTCGTAGGCCATATTTGTGCGGCTTTAGTGTAGTACGTGGACACAGCATTATTTTACAACTTTAAGCTACGGCTGGCTGTTATCATCATCATCATCAGCCTATTTAGGACAAACGATTTCCGATCCACCCTATATCCTCAGCGAGTTGGTTCCACTTTATGACCACAAACTTTTTTATTTCATCGCTCCATCTAACCTTTTTCCTGCCTCTGTTGCAGTTTTCCCTCTCTTGGTATCCATTCCGTCGCTCTTCTATCTTTCCTCCTCATGACATGTGCTGCCCAGGTCCACTTTCCTTTCTTTTAATTGATATAATAACAGCTACTCCTGTCTGTTCCCTTATCCATTCCGCTCGTTTTTTATCTCTCAGCGTTACCCCTATCCTTTTTCTTTCCATTGCACGTTGCGTGTTCCTTAGTTTCATCTCTAGCTTTTTATTTTTTTCGTTATCCTCCACGCTTCTGCACCGTACGTTAGTACTGGGAGAATGCAGTGATTGAGTACATTTCGCTTTAGTGAGAGCGGCAAGTTTCCAGTCATGATTTCGTAATGCCTTCCGAATGCGCTCCAGCTCATCCTTATTCTACGGAGATTTTTTTCATGGGTAGGAACTACTGTTAGCAACTGTCCCAGGTATACGTAGGGCAACTTTAAATTCTTCGTTCTTCGCTCTGATTACCTCTAGATTTGCATTTCTCTAGTAAATATTTTGTTCTTGTTTTCTTTAGGTTAAGTACAATCTTCGCCCTTACTAATATGTGATCGCTGCATTTTATCTTCCCCGGCTGGTTGTGCTAGGCAATAATCATTGCGATAATCCCATGGCAGCTGCCAACGAAAGGATATGACGCGCATTTCTGAAGATGCTTTACATTGAATGTGGCGCATTGTTCACGACGGATGTATTATGGATGATTGTGACGTTACTGTTTTGTCATCAATCCAGTTTTTACCTATTTGAGTCCATTTGGTCAATCTAGTTCTGCGAATTTTTCAAGCCTTACAGAATATATACGCTTCGCATGACGGTGCTGGTTTAACACAGTCCCCTATATAGACTCGTACTGCCGTGCTTCCACCTTGAATACGGCACAGGTCGGACCGTGTGGTCTCCCCTTAACTGTAGTTTTGCGATGAAGGAATAACAACTGACCACTCGTTAACTTTTAGCCTAACCTGATAATCATTTCCTTCATAACGGTGTAATTCCCGTCTGTCTGAGTGCAATCAGTCCATTGCGCCACACCAACCATGCGTACTTTAAAAACATTGCTCTCCGATCCAACATCCTCATTTCGAATTAAAGCCAATTAATAAGCCAGACCACATTATCCATTTATTAGTGTCACATATTCAGACATGATTTGTCTTCTTTCTCGGCGTTAACTGAAATGTTGAATACAGATCGCAATACACCAAATCTGCATACTCTTATCTTTCAGCCCTCAAAGGGACCAACTCAATCCTGATTTCAGTGGCAATGCTATATTCGTGAATGTGCGTTCAAACAACCTATACACCTGCAAACCTGCATCAGAAATAGCTGGTGGGGCCATTGAGCAGGAGCTTCACCTACGGTAATTACAGCACTTATTTCTAAAACAGTGTTACTCCCTGTTACTGCCTACTAACAACAATGACTTTCTACCAAGATAAGTTACAGCGACAGTACTCGCAGCCTCCTATGCTCCCCTAACTGTAAGTGAATACTGCAATACTGCAACTGTCATTTTTTTTAACCTTCCTGCTCCCTCAATTGGGCAGAGTCGCTTGATTTGATTTATTGTTTTAAGAGAACAAAAATGATGGGAGGCGAAGGGAAAAGCCATTCGAGGATGAGTCCACCCCCGAATGAAGACAGCAGCTGAGGTACAACCATTTATTTTACATTGTCGCACACTGACAAATCATCATTTGAAACACAACGCTGTCGTACCCTTACAAGAAGACACCAAATTAAACACATCATTAGATGTTTTCCCACAAAGAACGTCACGAATTCGCTTGCACCACTTCCATATCATGATGATACACCCGCACAACAGCTGTCGCACTCTAATAGTGGCGCTTTAAGCATATAATTAAGTAAAGCTCGAAGACGCGTGGACAACTTTAGAAGTATATATACTTTAGGCTGAGAAGGAACCATACAAATAAGAAAAGTTCACTTCGCGAAAAGTCATAAAACATAAAAAGAAGTGCCAATTGAATCAGTAGGGTGCAATGTAATAACTGATTACCAGCAACTTCTCTAAGTGCAGGGAGAGCGATTATATCAGTGCACGATTTGTGGTCACGCTTTTTACGCGTAGCAGCTGAATTCATTGACTCTTGTGACTATTTCGTATCTGTCAAACTTGCTCCTGTAACAAACCTGCGGTACCGAATAGAGAAGGGAAAGTAAGATTGAGAGAAGGACAAGGAAGTTACTAAAGGCATAACCGCGCCTTGCAGATGTAAAATAATGAACACCTTATGTACGGGCATTCTACCGAATCACTGGACGTTATAACCTGCGCAGTGTGATTTCAAGCATGGTTTTTCGACTGTCCTACATGTAGCTGGGGCAATTCACACTACGCTTTGGCTATGACCGGAGTAAAGACGACACGAATTTCACCCAAGGTGTTTCGTTAAACATCCGCACCACAAACTGTTGAGACGTCAAGCACGTTTTAAAAAATAGTACGATTTTTAACTCGATCCAGGATCAAGGAATGAAGTTGAAATTTTACAAATCTTAAGATATTCTTTTATTTGCGTCAGGCAAGATTTTATGTTGACCCCTTCTTGTTTACATGGATGACTTCGCAATTTGCTCTCTTTGTCGGCTATTAGCTGCAGCCGAACTATTTCAATGAAACGAGACGTGAAAAACTCCAAATTGCAGTCATGTCTGTGTCATATAGAAGACTAGTAGCCTCGAGTGGTATAAATACCTGGATTTGCTATGGAGCGATCACCAACCAGAGAGACAATTCCTGAACTACATAGAACACTGTCTACACATGAAAGAGACCGTAGAATAATGAATAATATACGCATCTTCGGGCACGCCGATATTGCAGGGACATCATACAAAGCGTCCAAGAGAAAGCATGAGGTGTGTAATCGCCATGACACGTCAACGTTCTTTTGGTCGGTGGCAAAAGCTGGTGGCACTGAGATAGCACCGCATAAATTTATGTGCTTTTTTTTTTTCAATTGGTTATGATAGTAGGGGTCATAATATTTTCATTTGTCTTGCTTTATCCGAAGAACAGGACTGCAGTTATTCTTTTCCACGGACAACAATGCAACAACTCGGATTCACACTCAGCAGAATAGATGAAAAAATTCCAAATTGTGATTGTCAGTTTAACAGCTCACATTTCTTTTGTCTTTGTATAACTTCATCTACATTCCATTTAAGCCAGCTGAGAAAACGACACCGATAGGCTGTCTTTTTCAACACTTTTTCCTTACGCCACTGCTTTCTGCTTAGGCCTTCTCATTTTTACCCATTCTACTAACACTCACGTTGAATTCATCATCACCAAGAACTCTGATCATCATCATCATCGTCATCAACCTGACTGCAGTCCTTCCCTCCCCCTGTGAGGCTGTAGAGCACAACTCCTCTACTGGCTGTGACCATTGCATTGCCCCAAACCTTTCGATCTCACATGCCCAACCAACTTTCTGCAATCAGCTGTCACAACTTGCCTTCTCTTTGAATCCAGTCTTCATGAAAATAGGCTACTTTACCTTATCATTACACGCCCTCCTCGAGCACTTTTCGGTTTCTACAAGATGTCCAGTGCACGTTTGTTCCTTGACCCACAATGCTCTTCTCTATTCCCGTGACGTTGCACCCAACATTTTCCTTTGCACGAATCTTTGCGTCGCTCTCAATGTATACTGAATCCTTCCGGTACAGGCCTCCTGGTTGCTGCACCAGTAACTCTCCTCCTGAGGCAAATGTTAAGCTGGGCAACATTGATACATTAGGTTTGCGTAGTAGCTACTTCGCCATTCCTGGCAAGAATATAGCCGTTGTAATGTGGGTACCATTTTAAAAATGACATCAGCTCACCCATTTCGAATACGCGTCTACTGTTTTAGGTTATAAATGAAAATGAATGAATTGGATAGGTTTAGACAATAAATAAACGCGCAGTAGCCACAGTTCTAGCCGCTACATATTACGGCCGTGCAGCTCACTGCACAGTAGTGTCGGCAGCCGAGATCGTCAAGTCCTCTTTCCGTCGCGGGTGATTCAGATTAAGCGGCGACACTAGAAACCTTTGTCGGCAGTTTACGATGCAAGAAGTCCGTTTATTGGCGCGCAGAAACCGGTGATAGGCTCCGACACAGGCAAAAACAATCGATCTAGCCATACTTGGTATTTCTCTCTAGTGTCCCTTATTCCAGTGCCTTGCCCACCATCACGAACCACCGTTCTCTTCCGAGACTGTTGACATTAAGTTTCTAACATGTTGATTTGTGGAACTACAATTCTGTATTGCCCGTCTAACTCAGTGATCTGTTTTGCGATTCGTCCCTTGAGTGAATCAGCAAAGCAGCGTCAGCAGCTAATCGCAGCTACGTTACCGCAGCTACGTCTTCGTTAACTTTTATTCAGAAACTATTATTAATCCAGGATTATCAATACTTCCTGTAAACGCATCGTGAATAGTAGGGGTCGCGTCTGCATTGCTTACACCCTTCCTTATTTGAACATTGTTGCTTACTCTGTGCCAGACTTGGCGGTAATGGAATTACTGTAGTTACAGTAATTAAATTACGTTTTTGCAGTGATGGGTAATTTAGTGAATTACCTTTGCGGGATGGTAATTAAGTAGTGTAATGAATTACGTCAAACGAGTAACCATAAGAAAATTGCTCGTTGCTTTTCCTATTACTTTTGAGCGAAAAACGGCATGTCCGCTTCCGTTATGGCATAAAAAATTTACCAAGAAAGAAAAAGAACACAGGCAAGTTAATATGAGTGGCAGGAGCGCTGTTGTTCAGAAAATCCACGCATCATCCACGTTCGAAGCCTGGAATAACGTTGTCGGAAGGCCATTACCAAAGACAACAGACGATCGACGACGACTCCACGCCTTGACTGTCGGACAGCTCAGCAACATGATGCAGGGGTTACAACCCCTGCGTAACCGTGTACCGCTGAGAGGGATTTTCTTTCTACAAACCCACTATAGGTTCTGCGGTTCCTCACCCTGCCACCCTGCTATCTTTCAATCAAGCGAGCTAGGTCATGAAAACTTCGAGAATGGTCAGAGAGAAGTGTCGTTGGCACAGGGACAAGTCGCCGCGACAGCTTAGGTGCTAATCTTAATGTGTACACGGTGTGAATACAGTCTGCATGAGGTACTGCATGAATGATGAACTTTTGTTGAAGTAATTTCAACGTAATTCCATTACTTTTCAAAAGTAATAGTAATGCAACTTTATTAATTTCAAAGTAATTTCATTACTTTTCAAAAGTAATAGTAATTTAATTTTATTGCTTTCGAACGGCTGCAATTTGTAAAGCAGTTTAACTACGCTTGTAAAATTTTAGTAAAGCAATAAGTAATGTAATTACATTCCAGAAGTAATTTTGTCATCTCTGCTTTCTGCAGTATCATGGTGGCTGTGGATCCACCGCAACTCTTTTGAATGACTCCATTATTTTTCATTCTTTTTACGTACGGCTTGTCTACGCTCAGATTCCGTATGCATTCATGCCCGCTGAGCTTTCAAATGAATTAAATGTTTCCTCGTCATCCATGTAGCTTGAAGTCTGAAGTTTACTAATATATATTTACAATACAATGGTGGCATTAGAATATATTTTCGCGCGACAAGTGAACAATCGGAGCTCCCGATGCGAGAACTATAAGGGGGACCTCCTAACAAGGCTTAAGCAGAGGGTAAGTACATCATTCAGCGAAACAGTGGCAGATTATCAGAAAAATATACACAAAAGAAATATGTACATAAAATATAGTTTAACATACGAATACATGTTCCACTAACACAGTGAATTCAAAATAATATACTAAACAGGTAAATTGTCTAACAGATGAACTTGAAGATGTCGGCGGTGTGAGCGCGCGGTACGTAATTTAAGGTCAAAAGTTAGCATGTTCCACAACATTATACACGAGAACCTCGCCGTCCTTCGACCACAACTACATACAGGCTATATACAGGAATTACAACGCTATATACAGGGGTTGTAATATACCATGCATACCTCTATCACTGGACTGATAGTGTTAACACGTTCTGTTGTCCAGTAGCCTTCCCGAAAAGCTGCTTGGTCATTTGTTTAGATAGAGTATGAAATAACCTTAAGTCTATTAGCCATTACCTTCGTAACAACCATACAGGCAGCGCAAAGTGAGCTTAATGGTCCGCAATTTTTGTCACAGATACCACCTCGATTAAAACGATGTTAGCATAATTTCGAAAGTCGAACACGCTCGCGGTAATGATCCACTGTGTATGGAAGAATTTTTTTTCTAGAACATTAATTCTGCCCACAGTCGTTGACCAGCTCGGCTCTTAGGGAATTTACGCTGCTTTTACGCATTTCTATAAAGGCGGCACTCACTTCCTTTGTCTTTAATGATGGGGTGTCTAATTTTTATCAACTATTCCATCTTTAATCATCACCCTGGTCTTTACGGCTGCTGACACAGATATCTCTAGAACTCCTTCCACTCATCGCTTAAACTTTAAATCCTCGCGTGGGCCAGTTATCTTTTATTATAAACTGTACCATACGATCTCACCTCCTGGTTCTCCGTATGGTCATGAGCTTTTACTAAGTAAAAAATATGGGTAACGACGCTGTCTTTCTTTTTTGCTAAATCATAGGCCCTATGTTCACCGACGCCTAGTTTTCTCTTCACCGCTCGTGCGGTTCCTCCACTTTTAAGTGCATGCTCAATTTTATCCATATTACATTTCTCAAGTCGGCTGCCTTACGCCTATTGATTTACAAGGTTAATTTACGACCAGCTTCTATGAAGACGTAAAATCGGCATTAAGCAAAGCTAAGACAGCGTGCACACACGGCTTTATCGTACCAAGGAAGGCATGAAGCAGGCTGTGGACAAAGCGGTGGAGGAATATAAAAAGGGTTCCACGAAAGGCAGAGGCCAGTTACTATTAAATTCGCAGGCTACGGATCATGGATACTTCCCCGAACACGGAAGAACCGGATGTGGACGTAAAGGAGGCCGAATGATGAGACTCAAACAGACTTCACACTATATGGGCTTATCCTAGCATCCTGCAGTACGAGGCGGTTCTCGCCAAGGTCTGCTGTAGTGGCTATAGGGCGGTAATACTTCGATGTAGTTCTACTTGAGGAGGGAACAGGCACGGAAGCAACCCATCACCGAGTTAGTGGCGATTTGGAAACTGGAGGAATTCACGGGTGCACTGCAGAACCGATATGCGGCGCTAATTGGAGAAGCCGGCTTGTGTATGTGCAGGCAATGAACAACAATCTTACAGGCAAGTGCGAAAGGTGAACTACAAGTAGGAGATAACTTTGTAAGAAATAATGCTGGTAAGGTCTCCCACGTGACGAAAGACGTAAGAAACGCCGAAGCATGGAACCCGCTAACCGAACAGACAAGGTAGGACTGGCAGAGCTTTCAAAGTTGATCAAAAGGCGTAAGGAACCAATCAGCTGCGAGGTAGCCGAAGATAGCGTTAATTCTTCACAACCACTAATAAAAACAAAGTGCCCAGTTGCTACTAAGGCAATTTTCTTTCTTCCTTTGAATGAAGTAACAAAAGAACGGTAATGGATCAAAGGCTCCGTTGAGGTGTGGGGTAGCCATCGCATGAGGTATGCAGGACATCAAATTAATTATTTCATTAATTAATTAGTTAATAGAAAGATTAACCACGGACTAGATTTTCTGCCTAGTTGCTACCAGGTGGACCGCTTTATTTCTAGTCGGTATGCTCTGCTTTAATATGGCAACCATAGAAAAATGTAACATGAAGGAAGGTCGGTCTGAAATTAGTGCGCACAACCTCCCGTACACGAAAGCGTATATGGAACGAGAACGGAAATCTGGGCGAGTTGGTGATAATTCATATTGACCAGCTTACAGCGCAAACGGGGACGAAGACGAAGGAAAGACAAGGTGACAACACGAGCGCTGTAAGCTGGTCAATAGGAAAGCGTATATGTCCTGAAACGTCTTCCTTTGAAAAAAATACACATTCCTTGAAATATAAAAACCCAGGAGAGTAATTCATTGATTCAGAATACTTCCATTAGGGAGTATACTACGAACGTTAATCATCAAGGGTATCTTACCTAGCTGGAAGGTGGCATGCAATATCAAGTTTCAGTGAAAACAACAAAAACCTGGTCTATTTAAAAAAAAAAGGTGAAACCACGACTTTATTAAACTAAGGTCATTGCATAATATTAACATATTCAATTGTACAGCAATAACTTAGTGCAGTCAGTGCACTGCAAACTCAAACAAGGTGGGAAATAACTGTCACGCTATAACGTGCGCACAAAGTTGGTCATTTATGTGATTGAAAAATGGTTTAAAATTCTTCCTAAATGGACAAAATTCCTGGAGACGTCTTTCCACAGGATTATATTCGCTCCATAACGAAAATTACTATCCCTCTTCGGCAATTATTTTGAAGAACCTAAAGGTGGCTGGGTGCGCTGAGAAAAAACACAGTCGCCCTACATTCCCGACATAACACTATCGTCCTAAAGCAAGACTTTCGCTTTGGTTAGTTGGGCTGTTACAGCAATATCTTAAGCATCGGCTAACGTGGGAACTGCAAGTGCACAGTATGCTTTTCTAAGTGGGAGTCTACCCGAGGTCGAGAACCCATCTTAGGCCGTAGGTGCCTGCATATACATTCCGTGTGAGCGAAATGCTTGCAACACCTGCAGCTGCATGCACCCGAGCTTAATATCAGAATTCCAGCACCGAAGCAGACGTTGCTTTGGTTACACCGCTTGGAGCACTTTCGATCAAGAAAAATACGAGGGGGGTAGCGAGGAGAGGCGCTGATAATCTTCAGCGCATATCAAGCACTCACTGTTTTAAAGACTTGCGACTATGTTTCAAAACTTGCCCATAATCCTGTTGGTAATCCTGTATCGTTATATCGATAAGTTACAAGGGAGTCTATCCCGGAAACTTCAGTGCGCGTCAATCACAATGCACCCGCTTGTAACCCGTAAACACGTATCTCACATAAGGGCGTAGCTTGACTTACTCAATATTACCCTTAAGATGCTAGTGGGCCGAGTATGAGCAATAAAAACTATGCCGGCTGCTTTACAGGAGCTTCGTACGGCGTGTATATTGGTTTACAACACAGGGCAATAGTTTCCACTTTGGATGACGCGACTGCCGTTGCGATAACACCATCCAGATAACGTCAAAAATCAGGCAGGTCAGAAAGCGCGACAATTAGTGGCCGCGTATGTAACTCAGACCTCCATCACCTCCACCAAGAATTCCGCGATGTATTCTTGATCAAGGGACGCTAGTGGTGCTACCAACTAATGAAAATTTACACACTGCACAGCTCTAAATCAGCTATGCGACCGGAACATTTACAGCGTCGGCGTCACCACAGTGAACTCTCCATTTCGATCTCTCAACGTATCCTCCCCTTCCCCAGTGCAGGGTAGCCGGCCGGACTCTGCCCAGGTTGACCTCCCTGCCTTTCCTGTTTTGTTTCTTTTTTTTCGTTCAGTGTTCCTTACTCCAATTTATAAACTCGGTAGACGATGATTAATATGACGTCCGTACTAAGAGCCCTTCCTCGGGCCAAAGGAAGCGGACCAACACTAATCGAGGGACACATTTATTAGTTGTGCCGTCACAAATGTCTCCAATCTTCTCTCACCACAACACCAACTCTTTACAGACTGTGATGATCGATGATGACTTGTTGCCTTAGAGTGCCTACGACATGCCAAGTGAGTAAAGTGGGTGTAACTTTCACAAATATTTATTTATAATGAATACTTCAGGACGATTACAATGATTAAGAGTAGGAGGATGAGACAGGCAATAGAGACGTTGGAACACTGCGTGCTGCCATGACTGCAAGCGGCCATGACTGCAATGCTGGTCGTCCTTCCCACTGTATTCCAGGAAAGCAAGCTCTACCCAGAAATGTATATATTATAGTCATTCAACGGTCTATTCAAAATTTCGATTTGTGGAGGAGGGGGTCCCATGGCATTACTAGAAGGATGGGGAAGGAAGGGGGGGGGGGGGGGGCAATATGTAGGCTGGTTCTATAAAATTCCCGACTTCAATCAGCCGCGAACTGAACCAGAATTACTGACTGCAAGTCGGCCGATGGCCGTTTCCCAGTGCGATTTTTCCCCATACCTTTGAACCGCATCTGAGGATCATTTGTACACCACAGTAGGAGGGGCGTATACATTAAGCAACAGTCTCACTTGGACTGAAACTAAACACTACTACAATAATTTAACATCACAGACGGACATAAGGGGGTGGATGTCTGACCTGCGGCACAACACTCAATACACGAATGGGCAAGCTGCACGGCCCCGCCCATGGACGGGCGTTTCGGGAAAAAAAAAAGAAAAATGGCATTCGTAGAACAGGCAGTCGAGAACCGTCTTAATATTTTCTCCTTCTTAGTGTTCCTAGACTTAAAGTATCGTGCAGTACCGTGCATACATTACACATTCTTCCTATTTTCTTGAAGTAACCTTTTAACTCTATTCAGCCTCGGTATTTCCCCCAAGGCATACAGCAACCAGCTGGTCCTCGCAGTAAGTTCCTCTTTGTATTCGCTGCTCCTCTCTTTGAACCCCTAGCCCCATCCAAGTTACAGAAATGTGGGAAAAAATTCTGGACGAAGAGCCAAAGCCGATGAGAGGGCAAGACACAAACTATACTAATAAGCGTATGTTGGTAGAAAAAGTATACATGCAGGCAAGGACTGACGAGCTTGTCTCAGAGGTTAACCTCGACGAAGCTTTGAAGAGGAAGGTACAGACGAGGGAAAAGCAGGAAGGTTAACCATGGCATTGACACCACTTGTTTGCCGCTCCACACGAGCGGCAACGGAATGGTGAAGGGGGCGGAGGCACAAAGAAGGCAGACTTGCAAGGAAAGGAAAACAAGAAGGAACAATAGAGCTGTAGCCTGTATAATAGGCCAGTGAAACGTGAGAGTTCAACAAAGCTCAAATCGTTAAGTAATAAGGCCGAATTTAGCACATATTACCTTCTGTATCGACTAAATTTAGCACAATAAGAAGAAATGGGCGTGGGCAGGCTATGTAATGCGAAGACAAGACAACCGTTGGTCGTTAAGGGTAACAGAGTGGTTTCTTAAAGAAGGCAAGCGTGGCAGGGGGCGGCAGGAAGTTGGCTGGGCAGATGAGATCATGAAATTTGCGGGGATAAATTGGGCCCAGTTAGCACAGGTCAGGAATAATTGGAGATCCATGGGAGAGGCCTTTGCCCTGCAGTGGGCGTAGACAGGCTGATGATGATATATGAAACGTTATACAGAGCTGTTACATTGAGTAAATTGATGCATTAGCGTTCAACATTTTATTATCTGCATAAATCCCTAGCCCGAAGCTATGACGGAATTTGTTGCAATAGTATGGGCACATTCATACGAACTGAAAATTTCAACTCCAAGACTAATTGAATTTTGGGGCATCCGGCCACAAATAACATATTTAAATCAAATATGATCTACGCTAGGAAAAGATTTCGTTGCGAATCGCCCTCGTACAGGTGCGTGAGAGATTTCAAACACTCACGGAACATATTTCGTTTCCCAGCACCAGAGGATTACGTTCGTGCGTTCGTCGATGCAGTGTGTATCTCACGAATTAGCCCCTCCCTGAATTTTTACTTGTACGGATCAGGGCTGGTGACTTCCCCATTGTGCCCCTTCTGTAATGAGGAGGAAACGGTACACTTTCTATCGTGCCGCTGGCTCAAAATTCCACCGAAAAGAATTCTCGAACAAACTCTCCATAATCTCGGCTCACAGTTTACCGAAGCGACAATTTTTTTTTTTTTATATGGGGGGCTTACTTTGGCGCACAGCCACATACATGGACATTGTTCTGCCATCATGAAATCTATAGTACAAACTAAAAGAATTTCGTGTTACATTTTATCAGACGTAACTCCACACTTAGCCACGACACCGACAGATAATCACAGAGTTCATTGCTGTCTTGGTCAGTCCCGTATATTCGGTATGTGCCATTCCGGGGGGAAAAAAAAGAGAAAAAGAACAAGATGAAGCGCTTCAAGCAGGAGCGACTATCTCAAACTGAGGCTGCGCACAGTGGTTTGGGACAGAATTGCTCCTGCACGCATATGGTTCGCTTGAAGAATAGCACAGTGGGAACAACTAGATAGGTAGTTAACGGGCTTTTATTGCTACTTTTTGAAATGCAACGCACTTTCGTCCACTTTTTTTCTTGTGAACATCATACGTACCTGAGTTACGCTGATTATATCGGGATTTTTTTTTTTTTTCATTTTTCTTCCTTTGCGATCTAAGTTGCAGTCTTCCTACACTCTCAGACCAATGGGTGCGGTCTCAACCTGCACCATTCATATGCTTCTGAATAGCATCTGCCTTCCACGACATATGCTGCGGCACTACCAGCAGCGACTCAGCGCCATGTAGCTGAGGCACCGAAAATGATCCTCTCATCGCCAGGGCTGATACGTCCTGCATACAGAAAGAGGTGCACATCTGGAACAACAAGGTCGCCATCAACGCTATAGCTGCTGCGCCGCTCCGCTACCGAGATATGTGTACCAAGTTTTTCGAATAAATGACTCATCACGACACAAAGTGAACGCAACTGGTGAGGGCGCAACACGAAAGAGCACTGGTGGGAAGCGATCTTCCCTCATGCACATTTATTTTCACCTTGCTTCGCTATACTACTTATGCAGCAAGGCACGCAGCTGACGTACGTATAACGTAAGATTGAGCTGCGCGGGGGAAGTTAGCAAGCGTACATACGTGTACGCCTCCGAAAATTAAATTTGGCTTTTTTACATTAGTGCCACTAAAGTTAAATATGTCGCTTACCTTGCGTTTATGCCGTCCCAGCTGCACTTGCCGCGAAAAGCCGACGAAGAGGCGCAGGGTCAAATATCAAATTGTTACAGCTTTACAAACTGCGTAATTTTACGTTATGCCTCCGTCCATCTCGCTCCTCTGATTCAGTCTCCTTCGGTGCGATGTGCCTAACTGGAAGTGCGTCATCGGACCCCGTCGGTGGCTCGACCAGCGCCCAGGCAGCCTCTTCTCCATCTTGCCAAGTGCCGGTAGGACGACTCCGCCAGCAGTACCCGTCGTGAGCCGCAGCTGCCGCAGCTCGCCGCGCAACGCCGCCTTTTATACTGTTCCCGCAATGTTCTCGAAGCATCCAGGACGCCCTTGAGACGCGTCGACCAATCAAAGCGGAGCGCCCGGCTTCCGCAGCGAGATGAGCTCTCCCATTGGTTCCTGCCTCGCCGAATATTCCAGAATGATCTCCTGAGTTCTCCGCAGCCTTGTCGGCCTTGTTTGGCATGTTTACAAAGCGCGCGGAAGTTAATAGCGAACCTGTACTGCCTGTACCACTCACTCTAAGCCGAGAAGACCGTTTGTGCTTCGGTAATGCTGCTGGCCGAAGGCTTCTAAGGGCCAATTTACAACATTGAACCAGCTGCCCTTTATCTTTACCGTCGGTTTAAAGTCGTTTGCAAAGTTTCGACTAATACAATCAGGCGTGCGCGCAGTTGTTTCCGTTCTCGAAAGATGGCGTGCTGTGTCCAGCCGCTCGGGTTATTTAGGTGCGGTTGCCTTAGCAACGAACAAAAGAAAGAGCGGTGAGCGAGTACGCAGCGAAGCGTGGGGATCTTTCCGCCAGGTTTTCGGCATTCGAGATCTTTCTCGAAATGCGCTGAAGGAGAACAAATCTCACGTGCGCATTAGTCATAGAAAGGTGCTGCTCTCGAAGGGCAGCGCTGTAATCAAACGTCGACTCATAGGCTGGTTCTGGCGTAATACGCGGCAATACGGGTTACAATAAATAGGCCGCTCTGCGCGGAACTCTTCGCTTTTTACGACTGTCGACGCGAGAGTTGATATTCCCTCGCCTTTGTGTATCGCCTTGTCCACCGTGGCCTTGTCTGGAAATGCTGCTCTTTCCGATAGCGCCGAGCTACGCTGACGTGCTCAGTTTCGCTGAGGCCAATCCATGGGTGACGGATAGCTTGCCTTTCCTGACGACGCCGTTTTTTGATCGCTTCTCCGATTTGTTCGCGTCTTTCGAGCCATCGAAAACAGAATTATTTCCTCCTGCTGAAGCTCGCTGCCCGCCGCCCCGCGATGGCGAGGTCTTGGATGACGACAAGGGTGATGAACGGGACGCACCGCCCAACGCGTCATCGAGCAGCAGTAGCCACAACGATTCGAGTGAGGCCTCAGCCGCCTGTGCGGCAGTTTGTGATGAGCAACGCATATCGCCAGACTACTCCCGTTCCTTCGATGTTGCGGGGTTCGTCGCCGGAGAGATAACTGTCAAGGCTGTCGGTAACTGCGTCGAAGTTCACGCCGGTCACCTAGAGAAGCCACCGCCGGGGGAGGAAGGAGACTACGTCCGCAGGGAGTACACCCATCGCTTCACGCTCCCCGACGACGTGAAGCATGATTCCATTACATCTGTGCTGACCGAGGAAGGTACCTTAGTGGTGCGAGCAGTGAGGAGCGGCCACGTGTGAACCTAAAAAGCGAGCAACAGAAGCACCCTCAGTTTGAGATGTGCAATCAGCCATGAAGAGGTCAAACGCTGACCTGGGAGGCTGCGGTCTGCTCAAGAAGCTACAGCGTCAACTGTGGTCTGCAGTCGTGAAGAGTCCGTCGCAGCTGAATGACGAATTCCAAGGCATCACATTGCGAGGACATCGCATGCAATGTTCACACCGATGCCGAAATAGAGAAATTGTACGTGCATGAAGAGAATTGCTCGCATACTTGTTAGCGAGTGTCGCATTTCGTAAGCGTTATTTGTGCATAATGAATCATTCGTAGACTGTTTATACAACCGTATCTACGCCCATGTGGGTGTTCAAAGTCTGAAAGGTTTCTGATGAGATAATTTGCCTCTATCAAATAAAACTTTCTCGAAAGCAAAGCTGTGGCATGAATGAACAGAGAATGTCTTCGATGGTTCACTGACGCCCCTTGTTACAGTAAGCCGCAGTTGCCTGAGAAGCTGCGCACTTTGAAATACGCCATAAGAACGTTCGCATGTGGGATGGATCAGCTACAAACAGCAGCCGCGTTACGAGCGACTGCGACGCATGTGGCAATGACTTTTTATTTCGCAGTTGTTTCAGCGGCGTTCGTACTTTGGAGCATTGACATGTTTGGTTCCCATAAAATATAAACTGGGACATCTGTGAGTGCCGAACGTAAACTAAATGATGATTTCATGCGCTAGCTCTCTTGAAATTGCGGCAGTAAAGTGGAAGTAATCATGGTACTTAAAGTACTTTTTGCTGTGATTAGTAATGTAATGAATTACTTTTGTGAGCTGGTAATTTAGTAATGTAATGATTTCTTTCCGAGGTAGGAATGTAAAGAAAATTACTTATCACGTTTCAATTACTTTTTGCTAAAATATATGTTTCCCTGTCCCACAGAAAATATCCAAAAACGGAAATAAATATCGCAGAGACAAGTTCATCCGACTGGCGAACCCACATAAATTCAGCAAACCTGTATGTCATCCAAACCCAAAAGTCTTGAATATCGTTTGGAAAGTCACGACCCTTAACTCCAAACAAGAGGAGCCGATGGCGGTTGCTTGTTGACTGTAGTACAGCTCAGCAACAAGATGCAAAGATTTCATGCACATAACCATATGCATGAAATGCCCCCTCCCCCAAGGCTGGGGTGCATTTCTTTAGACAAAACAAAATGACGATGGGTTCTGTAGTCCGAAGTCCCTCCATCACCAAATTATTCCTGAGACAAGCAAGCTTCGAGACAGGTCAAGGAGACAAGTCATTAAAACAGGGACAAGCTGTAACCGCGACACTGTAGCTGCTCATTTCAATGCAAGGGCGTTATAAAGTGCGCATGAGTTCGCGCACAAATTATGAACATCTTTAAAGCTATTTCAAAGTGATAGAAATGCAATGCCAATATTTTTAGTCAGCTGCAGTATTTAATGTACTCAGAAAATTCGAGACAATTAAGACATATGTAGTGTAGTTTAACTACTTTTTCGAAGTAATTTTGCCATCTTCTACAGCATACAGCTCAGAGAACACATCAAGCAAGATCTCTCTATCTCGCGCGTGCGCGTGTGTGCGTGTGTGCGTGTGTGTGTGTGTGTGTGTGTGTGTGTGTGTGTGTGTGTGTGTGTGTGTGTGTGTGTGTGTGTGTGTGTGTGTGTGTGTGTGTGTTTGCGTTCGAAGTAAGCTTTTTTTTTTTTTCTAACGCGGGACGAAAGCATACACAAGGCATATTCAGGCAGTATTTTAGCCGTAATCCTACGATTCCCGTTCACTTTATATGAACTCACTGGATGCCTCAAGCATTACGAAATGCAAATCATGGCATATTGGACTATAATCTCCCCACTCATGAAGAATAAGATAACATTCTTGTACAGCTGGAAGCTTCTTGAATCGAACCAAGGAAGAAGTGTCATCACATCATCTCGTTCTCTCGCTCTCTGTGCGAAAATTTACAGCTGCCGCATTGTGCTGGAGTAAATAAAGGGCACGGCGTTCTTATAGAACACCTGTTCATAACGGCGGTACGTCAGCGTCTTGCAACTTTCCGGTAGTCACGCGTATTCACCTATGAACTTTTGCTCGTAATTATGCAGTTTACAAGCACTTGGCCTTGTCAAATCGTTCTGTTGTGAAAAATAAGGCGGATGTTTACGAGTCCGATTTTTATGAAATATTCGATGCAATGCTTTGTTGACAATGTGGATACCTGCCTGTGCATTCGCTACACGTACGCGTTTTCGGTTTTAGTTTTCACATTTATATCTTTCCTATTTATGAATCTTTCGCAATTTCTTAGCTCACTTGCATACATAATATAATTGCTTTTTCACTTCCTTTCCTTTGCCCCTACACTTACGTTATTTCTTTTTTTTTTTTCCTTTCGCTTCCTAGCTTTTCTTATTTCGGTATGTTTCGGAGATTCTGCCCTGCTTGCTACTGAACACAGTGTCTCTTCTCAGCGTAAAGCGTTCTTCTGTTTTCTTTTTCTTTTCTTGTGTTGGTTACGAGCGTAATACGGAACCTAGTCGGCGTGCTTCAATTAGAACAGTTTTTTATTGGCGAATGCATTTTTGCGTTCGTCCTTACTTCATTATGACCTTTTTGCCTCAACTAAAGCTTTATATATATACTGACAAGCATGCGTGAAGTGCGTTTGGTCATTGAAGTATGCTCTCGAAAGTTCGATTGTGGGAGAAGAACAGTCTTTGTTGAGTAGAAATAATTATTTTTGTCCCGAGGAAAACAAGCAAAAGCAATTAAATGTCATTATTCAATAGGACGCGCAAGAAAGGTCATACATATTGCACATTCAGGTTTGCGAGGAGGGGTAATAAAGATGAAAAGGTGCTACCACAGTTGAGAAAATAAGTACGCGTTCGAACCCATTGGTTGATGTTGTAATCAACAGTAGTTCGAGCTATTTATGCAGCAGTGTTTAACAGCCCCTCCCAACAGTGAAATCTTTCTATTAGGGGAATATCGGCAGGGAAAGAGCTCAACATGTCGAAGAGCTGTAGCCTGTCTAATCGATCATGAATGTCTTTGAACCATGAGCAATCCATGTTGTCGGTATATGGAAGCTTTCGAGTCACTGGCATGTGCTCTTTGCACATTTAAGTGTGGCCGCGACTTCCGGTGGCCGCATCCTCTGTCTTCCCCGACGTCACAGACGAGAGAGGAGACAATTCAGTCATTCCTGCCCCACTTGGAGCTCATTAATGCGCTAACGCTGGACAAATTTACCACCGCTTATCACAGTGCATCGATGTCCTCCTCCCCCGCCGCTACACGGAGGACGCCGAGGCCATGGCCGAGGCACATTGACATTGCCGCTCGCTCGTCGCCGAGTGCAGCCGCCTCGTGGCGTTGCCGCGAAGCTCACCCGCGCAATTTTTTCCCTCGTGTACCGCGAGATGTCGCTAACTCGAGCCAGTCCATGAACCACGATGAAGGTGGTGTTTCTACAGGACGCTCTCGTCGGCGTTTCAGAAGGAGAAAAAAAAAAGCAAAGAAATAGAACTGCTGATATGGGACAATGAGAGAGAGAGAGAATACGTATACATAAAAAGGGGTCATCGCAAATGTACGTAATGAGGTTTGTAAGGACAAGAGTGACTATGCGAGAATGTTCGTGGTAATCGCAGCTTCTATGCATCGCAGCTTCTATGCACCAAGTCAAAAGCAACGCCTTCCTAGCACACTTCTGCGCCACTTTTCTAGAGAAAGTTGCTAGGGCATTTTCAATGTAGCCCTCCCTGCGCATGACACATATTGCATATGCAGAAAGGCTTTAGGCTATCACTGCGCACGCACGCCGCCAAGATGCAACGCCTGTACTGCCCACATGGTGCACTTGGCGCTATCAGAGCAAGATACGCTCCATCCTCTGTCTTCCCCGACGTCATAGACAACAGAGGAGACAATTCAGTCATTCCTGCCCCACTTGGAGCTCATTAATGCGCTAACGCTGGACTCCTTTAAATTTCGTGTGGCTGTTACGGTTGAAAGATACCTTCAAGTCTCGCTGAAGAGACGTTCAATAGAAATTGCTTTGCCGATATTTTCTTCTTGACGTCCCTCGAAAAAAAAAAAAGATATCCCAAATAAAATTAGCTGGAAGCAACGTCTCACAGCTAAAGGAAGCAAGCTAGCTTATATTTCTGCGTGCCGTGCATGTGTGGTAGGTTGCTTTACTCGAATAATTATCTTATCACACAGTGTTCTCAATGCAGCTGATCGAAAAGTTTACATAAAACTTGTGTTCTGATTCCGAAATTAATTGATTCACGTGAGTTGACAAAACTAATCACATTCGAAATGTACTGGCGAATGCCTATAACAGATAACGAACAAGCTACGCGTGTGTAAAGTGTAACGGCAGCCGTCGATCGTGCAACTCCAGAGCAAACCTCTACAGACCGCGAGAGACGTTTTTTTCAATGCCGTTCTTTTTTTTTTTTTTTTTTTTTACTGGGCGGTTGTTGGTGGGGCAGGGCCCATGATTCATGAGGTTGTCAGAGACACAATGTAGTTAGCACAAAATATAACATAGCGATGACATACATAAGGATATACCAAAGTCAAAAATTGCAATGGGTTTTCCTTGTCGACAGCAAGAAGCCTAGTTTATAGCAAGACAATCATTTACAACCGTTATAGTTTTAAACGTAGTCCATATGCCTTGCACTTACTGTGCTTCTTCGAGAGCGCATTCTTACCTCTTTTTAACCCCTTCATTTGATGTAAAATGTTTACTGCGTCTTCACTTTCTTTCTGTAATGATTTACGCATACCAGTGCTTGAAAGGTTGCGTATATGCTTTGTATCTCGCTTTTCAGAAGGGTTTTTTTCTTTGTCATTTTTTTTATTCATGGGACACGACTGCTGTGTCTTAACGTGTAATCTTCGTTTTGCACTTGTTTGTACCCACTCCTGCTTACAGCCTCAACTAGAGGCTAGCAGTGCTGTATAATTAATAATAATAATAATAATAATAATAATAATAATAATAATAATAATAAATAAAACATGCGTAAGAATGGGGTAAACAGCATAACTGGTACTGAAGAAAAACCAAGCCAAATTAGACTAGCAAAAACAAGAACACACAAGAAACACCAAAATCAGAAAATCGGATACGAACAAACCGTAAATGTGATTACAAATATGAACCAAGCATAGTGATTGACAGACTGCATTCTTTTAAATTTTCTTAATCAATGGAGTTCTAGCTTCTTTATTTCGAAGCTAAATGTGTTCCGAAATGCGATGGATGAAAAGAAAAAAAATAAATAACGCTCTGCTTGCCGTAATTAGTACGTATTGTACGTGACAAAAAGTTGTTACTCTTTGCAAGCCTAAGTATTTTTATTTGTTAGGTCAGATCGATGAATTAAGCCATCGTGTCGTCTGTATTTGATTTCTCAGAACAAGAAGGTTCCAACGTTATATATAACGAGTTTGGAAACGGAAAAAGATGCACTTAGTTTGCAGAATATATCCGGCGTTGGGATTAACGGGCCAAACGTAATTATTCTTATTTTCCCAACAAGTGATGCTGTAGGTAAAGTTGTGAGTTCGAGGAGTCAGACGCACGTTAGTTCTCCTTTGTATGGCTCCGCTATATAATGCGCGTCGCCATGCGAGTCCTTAATCGTAAGTGGGTGTGGAGGAAAAAACAACGGTAACGTAACGCTGCCTGGCACCGACAGTTACGAGCGATTATCGAGTCACAGAAAACGAGTGGACACGAGACCGTTGTATAATCAGCGCCAAGTCATGCGAGACATGGCGTTTCCCTGGAAATAATAATAAAAGTCCGCACACGAAAAAGAGTATTTGGCGCTTCCCCGCGAGCGTCGCCAGTCACACTGACGAAGGCGGGGCCGATCCGGGTACCTCTTCAGCGAATCAGCTTCTATTAGCTTTGACAATGGGACAGCAGGATGTGTCTCGTACGCGACTACTGCCGCAGCAATGCGTAGAAGTTCCGCTAACGGGGCGACATACATGCCTCGAAGTGTGTATCCTTACGTGGCAATGTGCGTACAGGTCCCTGAAAGTTGTTGCTGGGCTAATTCGTGCGCTGTGACGAGTTCGCAGAGACAAGCACCAAAGAATCTCAATGACATTTCTCTGTCCTTTTCTTTTTTTTCGTCTTCCAAGCTCCATCGTTGCTTTCGTATTTTGTACTATCCTTGACAGGGAAGAACGGTGCGCATGATTTTGATTCTTTTGCTTCCGACACGTTGTCAGATGAGCATGTTCCTGAAGTCATTCCTCCGGTCTCCGGTCGCCTCATTTTAAGGTCCGGGAGACCTTTACACGTACCGTTTCCAACCAGACGGAGCCAGCAGTTTTTTTTTTTTTTTTTTTTTTTGTGCGTCGGTGGATGAGTGGACACATTTGTAGTCGGTAAGTTCGCCGCAATACAATTGACAGCTACAAGTCAGCAAACGGTTATCCGTTGGATGCGACGTCCTTGCGTGAGTCGCCAGCCCGCGGGCTGGTTTTTGTTAGTTGCGAAATAGCGCGCTAAAGCGGTTCGCTGAGAGCAGACCTGGCCGAACAAGAAATGTAAATGCGTTGCAATTACAAAGGCGAGCAACGTGCTCACATCAGATGGAACGATATCAACACGCCAGGGTCCTGAAATCGGCCAACATAGGGAAAACCCCGGCCGTGTCAGAGAAGCAGCCACGGGATGTACAGGTTCACCTGCACAGTTGCTGCAGGTATACTGTACCACAGACATTGCTCAGACGGGAGGACTGCCAGACTGGTCGCCAGTGTTCGAGTTCTCGGGTTTCAAGCTCTGTCAGCGTCAGCACGCACACTATAGTTGAAGTCAGATATTCAGTCAGCAGAATCAGCCATGTCTCAAACGCTGGCCACAGCAATCCCTTCTTGTGTAAATGCTGCAGGGACAGTAACAGGAGGGCGACAACCGTGACGAAAAGCTGCAACCTCCCAAGCAGTACAATACAAGCAGTACATCTCTAACTTTGCATGGTAGCTGTATATAAGGCAAACTTTGCAGCATCCCTGGCGTTGAGAATTCTTGCTATCACAGTTTGGCATAAACTCATGAGTCGCCTCACTCAGACTCATACAAAGCCACGATACCGCGTATGGAGAGGTTCCCCGCCTTAAAGCATTTCAACGATGCCGACTCGTATACAGTAGCCACAGCTGAGCAGCACTTCCATGAGTCTGAATGCGAGTCAGCCCTTCACAAAAGCATATGAGAGTCAGTCTGAGTCTCGCTTACTTGGTGAGTTTTAATTAATGGGGTGCCATCCACTACGATGATTGTCAACGCTCGGATATCTGTTCATATAACCAGCAGCAGCAGCTTTTATACGCCCACAGATCTCCAACGATCACGGCCGTCTTGTGCTAACGTTATCACCACAAGCTTCTCGATCTCATCCGTCCTGCAGCCCCCTGAAACGCTTGCCTTCTCTTAGGGACGATCTTACCTGCGCACTACATGCCCTGCCCAAGCCCATTTCTCCTTGGTGTCTACTAAGATGCCATTCCTCTATTCAAAGATATGAAAGACAAGGCTTCCTTTTCTTACGAATTCCACAGCGGCCGATGCGCACGCGCGTTGTGTTCACGAACCGGAGCAGCACGCTTTTAGCAGGCGGCGAAGACCATGGCTTGCGAGAAAGCCATGGTCCTTGCGCACTTCGCGTGCAACACGCCGTGCACCGGACGCGGAAGGCGGTACCCGTCTTTGGAAGAGCCCGCACCAGCGTCGACGGTGAAAACGGATACGTGGACAGGGCCGTGATGTATGAAAAAAAGAGCTTTTCCGCGTTAGTGGTTTCGTCACAGCACTGCTCGTTTGCACCGACCCACCAGCGGCGCGTTGATGAGCGCATCCCATCTATCCCTGGAACACGAGAGCCCGAGGCAAATGTGCCCGTTTGTAGCACGCACCGTCGTGGCACAAGCTCCCATTGCCTGCCTTTGAAGGCTTCGCACCCGGGCAACCGATTCTCCATTCGGCATTCGTCACACCTCACTTTTCGAGCATACTTAGTGTACGATTTCAGGGTTGCCTGTTCTCAAGAAAACCCCAATTCTGGCTGTGCCCTCTTGCTGTATGTTGCCGCAAGCACCCGCAATACCGAACGCCTAGCCTCGGAGCCCAGTGCGTACGCGTACCTTGTTTTACCCGCCAGTGAATCGTGTTGTGGCCTTTGCTCTGGCAGATATTCTACGATCTACTCGTTTTCTTCACATGCTGAAATTCCTGTCTTCTTCCTCCTAATTTTGTTCTCGACACCAATGTTCATCCACGTGTGATGCATACACTTGGCATTACTGCGTTATGTGACGCACGACAAAAACGGGCTGTGCGTTTGGTTACTTCCTCCACGGTGCATTATTCCTCTAATGCCCGATCTGAGAGGCCGCTGTTTGCTGAAATATGGAAGTACAAAATTTTCGGCTTGGTAAACAAAATAGTGAATACACACACACGCCTATGCGGTCTAGCATTTTTATGTTTCCGTCGTAAGCACACGGAGTCCACGCAACATCAAACCCTATCCCTATATATGCTCGAATGTGCTAAGGGAAGATTAATACATTTTTCTCGTGCTATGATGTGGAGTAAGTTTCCTACCCAAATAACACTCGAAAGAAATTTTGATATCACATGCAAACGCTCCTTCCTTTCTAACCAAGCGGTTTCTTCAATTTTTCTATCTTTACATTTCCTTATGCATAGCAATTATGTGTTCATACCTATACACATGTAGTTCTTTTATTTAATACAGTGGTTCATCTATGTATAACACTTGTCATTTGTGTATATGACTGTCGTTATAGTTCTGTTCTCTGTAAAAGACTGATAATATGATCTCCTTGGTATTCGACCTAACACAAGCCGCTTTAGACTATATACGCCCAGATACCTTTGTATAATATTTTCGTATGAATATGCAAGAAAAGTCCCCATTTGATTTGGTCTGACCCTTCCACCTTTCATTCCCTATAAATAAACACATACAGTTAAATAAATAAATGCTTAGAACGACTGTCTCCTAGCGCTATTTGATGATCTATGAACAGCAAAAACAATGTTTGCGTCCATAAAAGAGGGGACCAGTCGGTAAGCTAGGACAGGCGTTAGTAGACGTGTTGCATTCACTGCATTTATTTATTTATTTATTTATTTATTTATTTATTTATTTATTTATTTATTTATTTATACCCCAAGCAGAGGTCATTACAGAATGCGGCAGTTCAAAAACAGGGTAGGAAAAAATAAATAAAAACAGGCGTGACTCTGCTGCCGCAAACAACAATGACCAGACGTGCGGAACAGTGGGAGGCTATAGCAAAGTACTGTAAAATTAAGCAAAGGAGAAGCGATTCTTTTTATCAAAGCCACACCTAACTTTTCATGCGCTATATAAGCCACACAGAGGCAAAGAAACCACTACAGCATGATTCTCCCTGCAAAGCAAGCACACATCTAGTCTACACCAATATAATCGCCACCATCACTCATTCCACTGTTATTTCTTTCTCTCCTACATGTCCTCCTCCTCTCCCAGGTCACCCAGTCTCTTTTCTTTTTATTCATTACCACCAGGCGCGTAGCCAGGAATATTTTTCGAGGAGGGCCCACATGCTAAAGGCCTTGACCTTTAGAGAAAAACACCTATTTTCATTATTTTCTGTAAAAATCGCAGTATGTACAATAAGTACATTTTAAAATGAAACGTTACTAATTGGCTTAAATGTTATGTTATTAGTGCTACACGGTTTTACTAACACTTCCCACCCCCCACCCCCAACCAAAATTTCGGGAGGGGCCCGGGCCCCTAGGGCCCTCCCCCTGGCTACGGGCCTGATTACCACTATCGTGAAACACTCTCACTATGACACTCACGTGGCAGTGGGCCTAGGTCAAGGTTATGGGTAGTGAATCGGTTAAGGAAAAGGGCGGGTCCGCTTTTTCTTTATGCGCGGCCCGCGACTTTTCTTTCTTCCGTGCTTTTCCCTTTTCTTTTTCTTCTCGCTTTCTCTAATGTCGCTTTTCACGTAATCACTATCAAGCGGTATTGTGGGCAGTGTGTCAAGGCCAATAGCGGGTCCGCCTTTCCCTCTTGCGTGGCGTTATATGTACCTCGCTATAGGATATCATATCTAATATTGTGAGCACCTGCTAGAAAGAAATAGGAAAAAAAGAACAGGTGGGGAAATAATGAACACGCCGTTGAAAACCTTGGTATACAACGTTATCTAAACTGCAACAAAAAGTTGTGGGACCCTTCAGCTTCGCCTTAAGAGCTCAACGCCATAGCGATGCGTGGCCCCGTTGTCATCGCGCTCTTTCGCTTGCCATATGCTCTTGAGTCGCCTAGCCATGTAACTGTCATCACACCACACTTGTTAGTGTAATGTCTTTACTCGTGGAGTTGAGACTGTGAACTACTGCAATGTAATGGGCAAAGTACAAAGTGGGGATGCGCCATCAAAACTCACCGACGAAGAAGGAACTGCAGTTCGCCTTGCGCTTGTACGCAGTACAGAATCAATCAAAAACGTGTCAACATGGCGTGAGTGAACGTCTACATGCTCGCCAGCACAGGCGCAAGCACGGGCGACCACGCCCTTACGGCAACGTGTGAGCGTCCTGCTGCGTGCTCCATGCATGCGGGGCAGCGAAACTAGGTGCCGTTAGTGTCCCTGCATGTGCTCCCATCTAGCCGCCGTTAGGGTGCCTGAATACGCGCTTCTCTGTACGGGGTGGTGACAACCAATGGCTGCTGCAACGCCACTCTGAACCACACCGAGCAGTTTCGTGTCTGTTTTGGTTCCCGTGCTTCGTACGAGACTCAGACGCACGCCGCAACCTGTTTATAAACACCGGCGCAGCTGAGTTCCAGGGCTCGCGTGATTCAATATGGCGGAGGGTTATCACCCTCCTTCTTAGATTGGGGTTGTTATCGAGGCACCCGTGGGCCCTTTGTGCTATCTCGCGGGTGAAAGTCAAGCCACTGCCACGCTGAAGCAGCTCCGAAGGGCACCTCTGAGATGTGTGTATCACCAACGGGAAATGGTGTACGTAAAACGCTCGCCGTTAGAGGGTATGCTTGCGGCGTGGCCTAGCGCGCAGCGCATCACGCTGCGGAGCGAGGGGTCGCACTCTCGATTGCCACTAGGTCCAAAGGTTTGTTTTAGGGGCGAAGCTCCTCTTAGTCTAACCTTGTCACGCGTCAGGCGTCAGTCGTCAGGCGTAACCCGCGTGCCTCCCGGCACGCGCTCGCCCTCGGCGCGTGCCTCCCGGCGCGTGCCTCTGCTGTCTTGTGAGAGAGAGAGAGAGACAGAGAGAGAGCGAAAGGCGCGCGTTGGCTATGGAAACGCTCTTTCTTAGAGGAACGCTGTACCAGCTCGCAAAGAAGGAGAACGCGCCCTCACCCGCGAGGCAGCGTCTCCTAGCGAGTTTCTTGATTGAGAAATACCGACTGCTCGCGTGGAGAAGCGTTCACCGGCAACATATATATATATATATATATATATATATATATATATATATATATATATATATATATATATATATATATATATATCTTGACTTGCAATGAAGTGCCGGTGGGAGATTTCACTTGTGCATAGTTGAACCATGAGGATTCGTAGCGTGCGCGTTAACTAAATTAATCCGGAACTCGGCACGATCTACGATGAACCTCCCGAGCTTCGCCCACTCATCATCATTCACTCCGTGGATATGCTGTAATTCTTTCGTCATGTCTCCCTCGAATTTTAGCTCAAGGACAACGGTGATTTCCGCTAACAACCAACGACGCCGACACCGGAATTTCTGCGAAACGAGCTCTATAGTGCTAGCGTGTTAAAACACAGGTCGTTCTGGGTGTCGACTGTTGATCCGGGAATGTGGTTACAATCTGCCGATGTACGATAAACGAAAGACTGCGAACAAGGTTGTGTCTCAAATGAAGCTGGGCCTGCTTTGTGAGAATGACTAATACCCCTGACAGACGGGCGAAAGTAACGTCCTTTGTAGTGAACCCCTTTTTCTACTCTAAAGACCCTCTACCGAAAGTAGTTGCGCCGATGACACACGGCAGCACGTGAACTTCTTTATGGTTCCTAAGACAAACGCCGCAAAAGGATGGCGCTCCTTGTTAAAGCAACAAGATACTGGACATTTTTAAATAGTTCCGCATTTATTTACCTCTAACGATTGCGAATCGTAAAAATATCGTTCTTATTGCTGATGGCTAATAATGTTGATTGTTCGTTTCACGCCACGAGGAAAAAAATAGTGACTGTCGGAATCCCGCATGGCGGCGATGTGAGGGTTCGAGAGTGCGGTAAAAATAAATCTTTGCGTCCCCACAAATTTCATTACATGGCTAAAAGCTAAAGCTTATACGCAAGGCAAGAAAATACTTGCGGGGTGTTGTAATTTTGTGAAAAGTTCTCTCCCGTTTACGGGTCGTGTACGCTGTCGGCGAGAGTACGCCTTTACGCTCGAAAAGTAGATCGCCGATCTACCTTTCTGCAAAGGAACTTTCACGGGAAGGAGACACTCCTTTTTCGTGTGTCACTGGGCATGAACGCCTTTCCGGCAGATGTCCCCTTACCTAAAGTACTTTATAGTCGGCGTCGTAAAAGACCGTGGAAGCGTAAGTTCATCGCGTAGATTAGAACAATGGTAAAATAATATGTGGACCAGACAAAATCACATGGCAGCTGCCTCCCAGCGAAGCCTGGTGCACCGGTCAAAAGCCGCCGCATCTGCCCATGGCTTCCCGGACATGAGAGCTAGGCCCTACCACCGGGCGAAGGAAGAACACTTGCTCGCTGCTTCTAACAATAAACTCTTGTTCCTCCGTGACTGCCTTGAGATGTTGCTAAAGCACGGCTGTTGTACAACGCAACACTGTTTTGGCTAATCATAATGTGGTTGGGCCAATAAGTGATCTTAAATTCTCACTGAGTATGCTTCGTAATTCGACCGAGTCCTTGGTCAGACCACGGTCGTATAAAACAGCGGCGTGTGATCGGAACTGTAAGTTTGCTGCCCACAATGCTGGCATTCGTTTGACGCAGTTATGTAAAATGAGCCGAGATAGGCCATGCTGGCGCAAGTGAAAAGTGCAATCCCCTGCAATGGGTAGCGCGAACGGTGAACTACAGTACTGCTGAATGTTTTCGCAGCGGGAAAATTAGAGGGCGTACAAGCTAGCATACAGAGACAAACGGTATTAAGAAACCAGGGTGTTCATCTGTCTGCGTCACTTACCGAAACAACCTCCTTGGTAGACACCTAAATGTGCGCTTAGTGGGTGTTACCGTGGTGTCACGTATAGCTTCTCACGTGCACATTCTTCGTCTTCGTCGTTCGATCTGGCCCTTTCGATGAATCTCAACCAAGGGAGTAGTGACTTGGGCTAGCTGGAACAGGTAAGTCATCAGACTACACAACGAAGTCGTAGCGCAAGGGACTGCGTCCATGTTTTTCTTACATCCCCTTTCTCGGCTGACAAGAAAAAGAAGGCGCTATACTAACATACCTGAACTCGACATGTATTCGCGACTGCCTGTAGACGATGTGTTCGCACAAGCCTGCACGTGATTGGTGCGCTCTTCTCTATTTTTCCTTATATTTCACCTCATTATCCTTTAACCCAGCGCAGGCTAGCAAACAGTCAGATGTTCACCTCCCTGCATCTCCTTGCTTCTATCTTGTCTCACGAGTGCCACAAGGGATGATCCCAACCGTCTCGCCCAATTTTCCGTCCCCTTGAACTTCAACCAGCCCTTGTTCGCCCTTCATTTCCTTCAGCTTTCTTAAAGCACAGTTTCAAACGATCACGCGCGAAACCAGTGAGCACGTATAAACATCGTGGCCCATCGATGAGTTTACTCAATTTCGCGCGCGTAAAACGCACCGTCATTTAAAGAGACCCGTGAGAAGCGGTTTGTGTGTGTGTGTGTGTGTGTGTGTGTGTGTGTGTGTGTGTGTGTGTGTGTGTGTGTGTGTGTGTGTGTGTGTGTGTGCGTGCGCGCGGCCGTATATTTCAATAACCTAACTGCGAAGGAAAAAAAAACGAAAGAACGACTACGTCCACGCGAAGGCATCCCCTATGATTGCCTGCTGTTTGTTATACGCAGTGCGGCGAAAAAAAAAAACTAAAAAAAAAACCCCATCCCTGAAACTCCACGACCAAGAAAACACGAAATAGAAGAACAAAAGTATCTCTTTTTCCTGGGTAGTTTCGGTGCCTTTCAAGCTTTTCCTTTCTCCTTCTGCTGGGGCTTTTCATTTATAGTTAGCATAAACAAAACCGCAATAAGAGCGAGAGAGAGAGAGAGAGAGAGCAATACGGCGAAGACGCTGCAGCGGCGTCGTCCAAACTGGTCTCACACTCAATTCACGGTCATGTGGCGCCTCCAAAGGCGTGCATCAGCGAATGGGAAAAGCCCTCCTTTCGTGCTACGAGTCATCGAAGTCGGCGTGAAGTGACTCCTTCGACTCGCGTTGGCACCTCGCATGTGCAAGCGACAAATGCCTTCCGCCTGCCATACTATTCGCATTGCGCCTTTATAATCTCGTTTCGCAAGCCGAGACTTTTCAAGTACACCAAAACAGAGCCACCGTATATCGTATACACAACGACGCACTTGTGGCAATCCCCCGTGGTGATCAGATCACGAATTCAACGGGAGTGGGGATTAGGGGAATTCTCTCATTCCCAGATTTCTTAATCCAATTTTCACGCTCAAATAAATTTAAAAGGGCTTTTTTTTTCTCTCTTTCTTTTAACTCCTGGCTGCTTCTTCACGCTCACAGCCCTGCGTGTGTGTGCATGCGCGTGCGTGCGTGCGTGCGTGCGTGACATCGTTTTCATTGGCCTGACACACCCGCATTGCGCAGCAGATGTCTGATTGCTACCAAGAATATGGGCCGATCTCGAAAGAAGCTGTCTCGCAGAACGTTTAAGTCACGTGACTCCAAATACCGCTTTGCTTGCCTACTACCAGCACTCGTTACCGCTCACTAATGTTGGGTAATTATTGCTAGTGGCTGCTGGATACGGGTAAACGATGATTAATGTTAGCTGATGTACGACATCAGCTCTTAATACCGCAACACTGCTTTCATTCAATCTCAATTCAGTGACTGTCAACTCTGGCCGTTCTTCGTTCTACGGTGCTGTAACTCGTGAGTGTCGCTTACCCACGGCTCACATCGCGGTCACGGTGCAGGAATATTCCTCTAGCGTGCCCGCGACACTAATACGGAGGTGAAGTTTATTTATACGTTTGATTTGGACGTGCGCTTGGTGGAAATAACTTGCTCGAACCTGTTATTCCATTCGCACGATGGAAGATTTTCTGCGGCGATATATTCGCTTCAATTTCAATCAGTTCAAGTCTGAAGTTGAGCCGACTGGAATATACGACCTTGTGTCGACGCAATACGAAAAAGGCTGGTTTGTAAGAAAAGGAAAGAAACTATAATGTCCTTCTGCACGTACACGTTTGATGTTTCTATTGGAACGTTCTTTAAAGTTAACAAATACTATTTCCCTGCGTCATATTCCTGCGTAACCGTGTGCAACTCGCAGGCTCCATGATAACGTATATATAGGTGGTGTGCAGCGCCAGTCAATGACAAAGTGCGACAAGTATCACTAATGTGCACCTTTAGTTTTGGTAGTTGGGTAAATTACTCAAACGACCTTCGTGTACCCACGTCGGCGCAATGTGTTTTTTCCCTCCCGTGTTCTTTTTTTTTTTTTTTCGATCAGCATGCTTATTTGCAGTGAAACCAACACAGCGGATTTCGATAAGTCGATAAGTTTGAGATAACGTTGCCGTTCTCAACTATCGAAACAGGGAATTAAAATTCTGTGAGGCCATTTTAACATTCACTTCAAAACGCATTTGGAGATGCGAACGAGGGAAGTATGGATAAAACGGAGCTTATATTAAGCTGACTGGACCGACTAACCCAAATAGACAGTACGTTGAAGAACAATGTCGCAGCAGCGGTAGACGAACCCACAGCCCGCGGAATTTACAAGCTCGGTTCCCTCATTTATTCAGTTCAACTCTCGCTTATCGATACATTTTTCGAGCAGATCATAGCAGGTTGACAATGTTGTATAGACTGAGAGTTGTAGAGCACGTGGTTTCGACATGCAACCGTTCCGAGTTGTTGCGTCGTTTCGGCTTGTGCAGAAGGTGTTCGTTCTTGAGTGCGCTATGAAAGCCTAGGAACCTAACCTGAAATTCTGCCCATCAGCACAGAAACAGAGTTCAATTTGTTAGGCAGTGCATTTCAAAACTCTTCTTTTAGTTATCCTTTCCTGGTATATGCGCCCCATCCACATTTGAAGACGGCTAAAAACGAAGGATAGTCGGCTTTATAGGTACTGTGCATACGTTTTAGGTATAGGCATAGGTACTTTGCATACATTTTAAACTTTTCGTAGCATAACAGGCAGGAAGGCAAAGAATCTTACTGATAAATGTCCTGTGAAGCCCTTCCCTCGGGCAGAGCTGCGGGCCGCTCCCGCGTGGGGACGGTTTTAGCACATGGGCTCTCTGTACAGCCCAAGTTTGCCGTGAAAGTTCTAAGCCCTGTATGGCAGAGCTCCATTCTCCTTCCGTGATGCGACTGGGTCCCTGTAAAGAAGGGCATCGCCAGAACATACGGTCTAGATTCCTAACAGCCCCACAGTCGGTGAAAGTACAGTTAAAAGCCTCTCTATTCGCCTGGTGTGCGACCGATGGCGGCGCTGCGAACGGCGCCTGTATGACGTCAGAGCGGGGATTCGCGCGCTTTCGTCTGCTACGTAGGCCCAGCGCCGTGTTGAAGCCACCGTTGCGGTAAATCTCAACAAAAAAGCAGTTCAGTTGGTTATCTCGCGTATGGTGGCTACTGACGCAGTTCGAACAACCGTGGGTCTGCTTTTAACGTTCATTTAGAACTACGGCTCTGTTATTTAGAACTGCGGCCGCTTGTCTCCGCGGCGAGTGCTGCGCAATGGTGAAGTACTGTTCTGTGCCTCAGTGTACCTCGTCCGCTCGTGAAAGAGGCGTTAGCTTTCACAACTATCCTAAGGAGCCCAAAGCTGAAGAAGAAGTGGATGGTCAAGCTGAGAATGGGAAAGCGCCCCACGCCTTCATCGACCGTGTGCAGCAAACACTTCGCGGACAGTGACTTCTGCTACCCACCGTACGCGCCACTCTTCGGTAAGTTTGCGACCGTGTTTAAGCGCCTCGCCAATACTTAAGCCGTTTATTGCACGCAGGCTATAAGCATAGGCGACTTACACCAGGTGCGGTGCCGTCCCACAACCTGCCGCGAAGGCCCCTAAACAAGGAGCCGACGACGCGGCCTCCGAATCGCCTCGCGGGTAAGCGCGCCTCGTGAGTTCAGCTGAGCGGCGCAGGATGTATGAGACTACGGCTGCGTCTGGATGGTGTACATACGTATTTTACCTACGAAGCCACGAAGTCACCTACGAAGTCTCTTTTCATTTATAGAAATAACAGAAATGGTGCCGCAATTAAATATTTCATGGTGGCAACATTAAACATTCAAACTAGTCTCAATAGTGAACTTGCCTCTTAATTTAGAAACATTAACACAATGCAAAAGGCGATATGAGCTCGACACCAACTGCAGACCAGCAGTGAACATAAATTCTATGTTATGTTACACGTTGACATTGCCTCACTCTGCTTTGCACGAGCAGCGAGCATTGGCCACTTCACTGCTGTCGATCACGACAGAGACGTTGTGCGGTGGGTTGGTGAGTCCACTTGTTTGGAGTGAGTCCACTTGTTTGGAGTCCACTTGTTTGGACACACACACACACACACACACACACTGTGTGTGTGTGTGTGTGTGTGTGTGTTTGTGTGTGTGTGTGTGTGTGTGTGTGTGTGTGTGTGCTTGTGCGAGCCGAACGTGAAGCGCGTGGGCTTCGGAACGCCGACGGCGATCGAGCGTTAGAAGCGACCGAGAGCGGAACGTCGACTCGGCAAGCAGACGCATCAGCTCAGCACCAGCCAGGAAGTACTGGGTGTTCCTGCGGAGAACGGGTGACCTGGACAGTGCTGACTGTTCCTGCGGTGGATGAGCGAGCGGGCCAGTACGAGCGGCTGGAGCAGTGGTGTGGCGGGGACCATCTACCGACTCGTGGTCACGGTGCCACGCAGGTTCGAGTCCGGCACAACCATCTGCTGAGGGCGTGGTCACGGTGCCGCGCAAGGTCCCTGCCCGGCACAACCGCCTGATGAACGCGTGGCCCCGGTGCCGCGCACGTTCCCGTCTAGCCGCCTACTGAGAGCGTGGCCACGGTGCCACGTATGCTGCAGTTCTACGCAACCGTTCTCTGAGGGAGTGGCCTCGGTGCCACGTAAGGGCATCATACCCGGCGCTTTCGTGAGCGAGCAGCTCAAGATCTGCACGTGCCCGGACACGACCCATCGTGCCTCGTCTACTGATGTCAGCGTGTGCCGCCGCTGCTAGAACATCAGTCCTGTGAGTGGTGCGAGCGGACATCCGACGTCAGTTAGACAGGACGCGCCGTTAGTTCTTGAACGTAGTGTTCACAGTGTGTTGCTTGTGTCGCGTTGTTTGTCTGTGAAAGTTCATGTCTGTCTCGTCCTGTCGATAAATGTTTCCTTGTCTGTGACTAAGCTGTCTGTGTCTGAGTCCTGGGCCCACGAACCACCACAATTGGCGAGCCTACTGCCAGGATGGCTTAGTAAGATCTAAAGCATTGCTCAGACACAACATGAGTCATGGAGAAGGAGAGACTTGTCGAACTTGGGCGACAGTTAGGATTAGAGAAGGAAGCGCTCAGAGAGTGGGTGGAACGAGAGTGCACTCAAGCTCGCGAAGAACGCGCTAAGGAACGCGAATTCGCGAGGGAAAGTGTAGAACAACAGCGGAAAGTTCAAGAGCAGGAACTAAAGATTCTGCAGCTAAAGCTGCAACTTCAAGAGAATGCGAGCAGGCTGCAGTCAAGTGCGCCTGATGAACAAGGGATAGCTAGCATGAGCACTAGAGGTATTTCGGAGGTTTGCAGTCCTCATAAACTGATTCCACCCTTCAATGAAGCACGGGACGACCTCGACGCGTACCTGCAGCGATTTGAACGGGTAGCAACATGTCAAGGATGGCCCCGCGAGAAATGGGCTCTTTCTCTTAGTCTATGTATGACCGGAGAAGCACTGACCGTCATAGGCCGGTTAGACCCAACAGCTGCGCTGAATTATGATGAGCTACGAGCTGCGCTACTGCAGAGGTTCCGATATACTGCTGAGGGCTACCGCGAAAAATTTCGCAAAGCCAAGCCAGAAGAGAACGAGACCGGGCTGCAGTATGCAGCACGGCTTTCCGGATACTTTGACCGTTGGGTGGAGATGGGCAGAACCGAGACAAGTTATACTAGCTTGAGGGAACTGATGATATGTGAGCAGTTTATGAACGGTTGTTCTCCGGCACTCAGAATATTTCTCAAGGAAAGGAATTGCAAGACGCTGAGTTCGCTGTGTGAGAGTGCTGACAACTTCATGGAAGCGCAAGCGCTCACAAACCTAGGTAAAGAACGTGTTCCCAAGGAAGCAGGACCATCAGCGTCGAGGTCGGAGTCTGCGAGGAGGATGGAGAAGCAAGCAAGTCGCTGTTTTCTGTGTGAAAAGACAGGACATCGCGCAGCTGACTGCTGGTCCCGCACGAAAGGGAATCCTACTAGCCGATGTGGAATATGTCACAAAAGTGGTCACAGCAGTGACAGATGTCCCAGCCGGAGATTCGACAAGGATCAGGCATCGTGCATGATATCAGAGAAAGAAGAAACATCGATTCCTGAGCAGCACAAGAGTGGCTACGTCGTCCTCCAAGATGGCGAAACGATACCCATTGTCAATGCCACATCAAGTCGACCATCGACGACCATTGCAGTCGCGGATATGCCGGTCGTGGACGGATTATTAGAGAACAGGCCAGTACATGTACTTCGCGACACTGGCTGCAACACGGTCGTCGTGCGGCAATCCTTGGTTCCGGAAGAGAAGTTCACTGGAACAACAAGCCCTGTGTATTTATTGGATCGCACTGTGCGGTACCTCCCGGAGGCAAAAGTATTTTTGCGATGTAGATTGTTTACTGGAGAGGTACTTGTCAAGTGTATGAGTGACCCATTATACGACGTGATTTTGGGAAATATCAATGGCGCGGTATTACCAGATACATTGCCGACAGATGAGTCTGCACCGCGGAATAACCTCGTTCGCTTGAAGACCAAGCAGACACGGTGCACGGAATCTGGTGAGGTGACTGCTGCCAAAGGTACGCAGAGAGTAGCTGGTGACCTGGCCGCGTTCCAAGCAAGATCCGACCGGGAGGGCTCGAATGAGTTTCCACGTGACGACTCATTGGACGCGGGTCCTGAACCCAAGAAAGTCCTAGCTGGAAAAACAGTAGAAACGAAGGAAGAGAGGCATACTCCTTTACCTGTGATGCCACACCCTGCATTACGCGTAGAAAGTGAGACGCTTAGAAAATATCAGGCGGAGGACGAAACGTTGCAAAACTGTTTTGAGGAGGTGGGCTGTCCAACTACCACTTTTTTGGGTCACATCGTTGGGCAAGGTGCGCTACAGACGAGTAAGAGCATTACTGACAAGATCCAAGCGGCGATGCAACCTAAAACCAAAAAGGAGCTAAAAGCCTTCCTGGGCCTTTCGGGCTACTATCGTGACTTTGTGCCTAATTACGCTGAGTTGACATTCGCACTGACGGAACTTACAAAGAAAGGATGCCCGAATAAGTTACCATGGGGTGAAGAACACGAAAGAGCGTTTCGAGACGTGCAGAAACTCTTATCAACACAACCTGTGCTGAAATCGCCAGACTTGCATAAACCATTTGTTCTGCGCACGGATGCGTCTTCACGGAGCTTAGGAGCAGTACTACTCCAGGAGCACGAAGGCCGTCTGCACCCAGTCTCCTACGCGAGCCGCAAATTAATGCCACGCGAAGCAGCCTATTCTACAATCGAAAGGGAAGGCCTTGCCGTAGTTTGGGCTGTTCGCAAATATCACATTTTTCTATATGGCAAGCCTTTCACCTTGCAGTGCGACCATCAGCCACTGACATACATTCAGTCAGCGAAACATTTAAATAACAGAGTGCTACGGTGGAGTTTGCTTCTTATGGAGTACGACTTTCACGTAGAACACATTCGCGGTGTGGACAACGTTGGTGCTGACTATATGAGCCGTGCGGCCTTTAATGACCAGTAATCTTTACCGTTGTACACGAACCTTTTTTTTTTTTTTCTGCTTCTCACCATAGCGCAGTGTGCTTCTTGCATTGATGGACCTTCACGCTGTGTTTCAAATGGTGTTTTATAGACACTTGCGTGTTACGTGTACAACGTACTGCAGTTGGGGGGAAGTGTAGTGGGAGACTGTTTTCGCACTCGAAGCGACGACGACGAAGAGCGCGTGCTTGTGCGAGCCGAACGTGAAGCGCGTGGGCTTCGGAACGCCGACGGCGATCGAGCGTTAGAAGCGACCGAGAGCGGAACGTCGACTCGGCAAGCAGACGCATCAGCTCAGCACCAGCCAGGAAGTACTGGGTGTTCCTGCGGAGAACGGGTGACCTGGACAGTGCTGACTGTTCCTGCGGTGGATGAGCGAGCGGGCCAGTACGAGCGGCTGGAGCAGTGGTGTGGCGGGGACCATCTACCGACTCGTGGTCACGGTGCCACGCAGGTTCGAGTCCGGCACAACCATCTGCTGAGGGCGTGGTCACGGTGCCGCGCAAGGTCCCTGCCCGGCACAACCGCCTGATGAACGCGTGGCCCCGGTGCCGCGCACGTTCCCGTCTAGCCGCCTACTGAGAGCGTGGCCACGGTGCCACGTATGCTGCAGTTCTACGCAACCGTTCTCTGAGGGAGTGGCCTCGGTGCCACGTAAGGGCATCATACCCGGCGCTTTCGTGAGCGAGCAGCTCAAGATCTGCACGTGCCCGGACACGACCCATCGTGCCTCGTCTACTGATGTCAGCGTGTGCCGCCGCTGCTAGAACATCAGTCCTGTGAGTGGTGCGAGCGGACATCCGACGTCAGTTAGACAGGACGCGCCGTTAGTTCTTGAACGTAGTGTTCACAGTGTGTTGCTTGTGTCGCGTTGTTTGTCTGTGAAAGTTCATGTCTGTCTCGTCCTGTCGATAAATGTTTCCTTGTCTGTGACTAAGCTGTCTGTGTCTGAGTCCTGGGCCCACGAACCACCACATCCTCCTACCCAGGCAATGTCTCCTTGTCTAGAGGCATCAAAATCACATCCAAAACATCTTGTAGGCCGAAAGTTCGAATAACTGCTTGGGTGCTTATGCAATCTTCGCTGAATAATCTAATTTATTCGTCATACAGTTAAGAGGGGTCTCACTACAAATGTCTTACATATGTGCCAAGGCCAATAAGAACAGCAGAACCGAGGTGTTTTTCCTTTTAGCGCGGTGATAATCGTAGTAAGCCTTCCTGGCAAATTAACGACACGCCAAAAAACGTCTCCGTTATCTTAAGAGACGACAGCATGCCGACAAATAAATTATATTCTGTATGTGTTCTAGGGATGGTAAAATCGATGAACGATTAATCGATTAAATGTGCACAGTTAATCGATTAATCTTCATCGAATTGCCTCTTTCAATTAATCGAATTAATCGATTAAAGCTCTTCGATTAATCGATTACGGCACCGCCCCCCTTCCGACACTGCCCCTTGGCTGGAGCGCATGATTGCGAGGCGCGCGGCGCCGAGACGCAGATGCCGAGCGCATATTTCTACGCAAGTATAAGGAGCCCGGAGCCGCAGACGACCATACCCCATAAAGATAGAAATAAATGAACTCGACCGGATCTCCGTCGCCTACACCGTTTTATTTAACTCCCAGATTTTACTTGCTTCTTGTGTAAGTGCCACATTGTAATATGCGCTGCTTATTTCTTGACTGGTTCAGTTCTTACGGCCGTTGTATTTTACTCCTTAGCGAATGAAAGATTATTTGTCACCAATAAAGAAAGAGAGATAATCTATTGGAAGGTAGAGAGGGTGGCCTGATCTAGTACGCCCCGGCCTTCTACTCTACTTTGGGCACAACGCAACAGAGGAAAAGAGCGATGAGGCATGATGATGGGGATAAGAATGAATGATCCGTATATACATAATAAGACATGACTGCTTGCGCGAAGGGGACATGGACGCTAGTAATCATATTTCATTATGCTTGATGCCACCTAGCCCAACTGTCCGCCTTAACGCCTATATACCCTTTGATAACAGTAATGCTAGCTTCCCTGCAATGCAATTAGCCCAACTTATGGCAGCTATTCACTTCTACAAAACAGCGTGCTATGACGCCGAAAATGTCGACTCAGCTCTCTTGACATAAACACTCATAATAGTCAAACCCCAGCACATGTACTGGGACCTCGCCTCCACTTGAAACGTGAAAGGGGCCGCCATTAGTTCGGCGAATATGCTGTGCAGGCAAACGAACTCGAGGATTATGAAAAAGGTCTAATAGTCCCATAATGGGAAGAAACCACTTCAACTTCATTTAAGTTTAATAGTCGGTTTTCATAATCCGCAACTTTGCGCATTCGTATACCGAACGTCTAGCATCCAGTCCATTTCTATTGAAAAAACGACCTTGTAGCATTTGGCAATTCCGCATGGTCGCCATTTCGAGAGAAATAAGCTTTCATCTATTGCTTGTACTCCCATGTCAGCCAGCCCAGAGGCCGCCGTCTACTGCTGTGGCACGAATGGAGCACAGTCGCGAAATACTATGTGTTCTAATCTCTCATACATTAGACAGCGCTCACAGTTCGAGCTGCGCGCACGATTGAAAAGGTGCGCGTAGCGCCGAGTTATGTCGGCGACCAGGTGAAACCTGTGCTGTATACTGGCACAGCTGCCGCTTACTCTAGCCGGGAGGAAAAACTGTGTCACTCTTTTTCCCTCAGATGCCCGCACTGGTAGCCTGTTTGAGACCAGTGATTGCTGTGCGATCTCGCATGAGTGAACTCAAGGAAGAGATCACGTCAGTTCGTGGTTATAGTATTATCGAGGGTTTCCACAATACAGAACGGACAAAGCGAGAAATGTTACCGTCGCTGCAAGAGCGAGCGTCTTTAACTTTCCTTTCATCCTCGGCTTTCTTCTTTTTTTTTTTTACCTTTCTCGGGATTTCGTCACCCTCGGCAACACTGCATGTTTCCGGTGCGATTTCCCAACAAGTGTGGTCGCCGAAAGCGCCTCCGATTTCGGTTCACTCTAGTAGGCAGACTTCGAGGAAATACGACCTGCTGCTGACTTGTCCGTGGATCATGGCCACACACGGAATTTTCGACCCTTGACATCATCCAAAGACGACGGGCTCCCTGTGTTAAGTGGGCGAAAGTGCGAATTTTCACGCAGGCGCTAATGCGCACATGCGATCTCTAGTGCGTCGGATAAATACTTCTGTCGATATCAAACACAAGCAACGCTTCTCAAGCAAGGAGGCATCATTTTAGGGGCGAAGCTCCTTAAGGCGTGGGTCGTGCGTCCCCGATGTATGTAGTAGTAGTAGTAGTAGTAGTAGTAGTAGTAGTAGTAGTAGTAGTAGGTAGCCACCGGCGCGTGCCTGCCGGGAGGCACGCACGCGCCTAGGGCGAGCGCGTAGCTCCCGGCACGCGCCCGCCCGCGAGAGACAACGTTGGCGCAGGCAGCGTCTCCTAGCGAGTTTCTTGATTGAGAAATACCGACTGCTCGCGTTGGAGAAGCGTTCACCGGCAACCCATATATATATATATATATATATATATATATATATATATATATATATATATATATATATATAGGCACTGCATCTTGACTTGCAATGAAGTGCCGGTGGGAGATTTCACTTGTGCATTGTGCATAGTTGAACCGTGGGGATTCGTAGCATGCGCGAGATGTTATAAAACTAGATGGCGGTACTTGTAGTTGATGATGAAAGATGCGAGATGTTATAATAGTTTGATGACACTTACTCAAGTGCTTCACTTTTAATTGTGGGGCGAATTGCACGGAAGAGTTTCACGGTTTACCGATGATTCCTTCCGGAGCTTCGCCCCACTCATCATCATTCACCCCGTGAATATGCTGTGATTTTTCAAGCACACATAAAAAAATGTCGATTAATCGATTAATCGATTAAACATCACAGCGAAAGCAATTAATCGATGAAAGCCTAAATCGACGAACGATTAACGATTAATCGATTTAAAAATTTAATCGACCATCCCTAATGTGTTCCAGCCACGCCCAGAAGTTATGAATGGAGTGCGCTTGAGGGTTCAAATAGCACTAGCCTTTGAAAAGCCATCAAAAAGTCATGCAAGCGGCGCTGGTACCATGCATCTACGGAGAGATCAATAGCCATAGGCGAGGCGCTAACTCGCGAAAAACAGCGTCGAGCCGGCTGGTCATCTAACCAGTCATCGGAGTCGGGTAATTTGCATAGGCGCTCCCGCGGTGTACATGGAGGTTGGTGTTTGTAAACACAGAGCATAGCATAAGAGCGCGAGTGAAAAGGCAGTACCTCCCGTATGGGAACATCGTTTCGGGCCGTCACGCTTCATCACACCCGCATGCAATGTTGACAGAAACCAGGCGCGGCCGTGTTTCAGTGAAGACACCACCGGGTGTTGCAGAAGGGGGGGGATGAATTAAGACAGGAAAGGCACCCGCGTCGACGACCGATTCCTAAATCGCGGGGACGACGCTCATCGATTTCCGGGCGGAAATTCTCGTCGTCGCTGCAAACACGTGCGCGCGCACGAGCGAATCGACCCTTAGGCAACGCTCGTCGAGCCAACACGCCGGCGCCGTGGTTACGTCGGACCCGGCTTTTCAAAACACCGCTTTCTTATTGCGCTCACGTTGCTGAATTCTTAAGAAAAACAAACGCCCTCCGCGCATGACCGTGCTCACATGCTCGTTTACGGCGTTCAAGGTCAATCGCGCAACATGATCGTCGTCGCATGGACAAAGCGAGTGTGACGCAGATGCGGCAGCTTCGTGTGCACGCTGGTCAGCTTCCTATTGCCGCCAGACTTCACTGAACGGAGCGAGTCGTCGCGAGCTTGTTAGAGATTCGGGGCCGCATACACAAGAAGTCGTGTCGCACACACGACGTCGCTTTCCCTGCAGAATACTCGTTGCGCGACTTGAACAAGATCGGATGCGTGCGCGTTTTAGTTAAGACGCTTCACCCCTGTGGCGAACAAGGCGGTTGACAGTAATGTTCACAGTATTTGCGCCTTCAGAAGTGTCCATCTATACCAAAGGCCCGCGTGCGCAGTTGGCGCTGAAACTGGCTCGTCTGTACTTATCAAAAGCTGCCGATACTAAACCCTTACTTCGGTACCACTTTAGATACATGCCAGCCGTGCGTACAATGGGTCTCGAGTCTACAGGTTGGTGTGTGACCAGATCGTTTCCTCGGCGTGTGTATTATCGTCGTATATTTCTTTTTCGCTTTCTTTAATGAGAGTGGAGCGAAGTTGATTAGGTCCGTCGAAAAATACTACTACCGAATAAAAATCGACAGAACACGCCACAAAAGTTCGAGGTACAAATTGTGTTACAACGGAACACGTACTATCGTGAGCAATATGAAAGGGAACACGGGAACGCGTGGCAAACAGCCTCGAAACCAACTCGGAGCGACTACGCGGACGGCGCTGTGAAAAACCAAGTGGAAAGGAGGGCGCTATCGATAAAACGCTATCGTCCGATATTCGATAAGACGCGGTAATCGTCGCAGTGACATGCAGTTATTCATTTCCTTTTCTTTCATTCTTTCTTTTCTTTTTTTCTTCACACAAGCGCTTGGTGCAACGCCAAGTCCTGCCCCTTGTGTAAACCAACGCACGGCAGGAGTGCCAACAGTTGTTAGAAAAGCGTTCCCCTCTCCACTATGTTTCTGACGGCTGCCGACACGTATCAACGATAGCTAGGTTTCCGGCTGTTCCTGTGTTCCATGCGTTCCTGTGTTCCCTTTCATATTTCTCACGATACTATACGTACCCGGTTCCGTTTCACGGGATTTCTTTGTTTTCTTGTCTTTGCTTCATTAGAATATCAAGTTTTTTTTTTTAATGTACTAAACAAAAAAAAACTTGGACCATCTCCCCGAAGGGAACCCTGATGGGATGCGAAGCAGCAGCGTTGCGCCCGGGTGGCGTCACGGGTTGAACGGCGCTAACGCGGGTGCTGGAAGAACAGTTTGAAGCGAAACTCGGTGTAGCGTTTACTGGTTGGTGTAAACGTTTGTTTGAAACGCAGACACGGGAGGCGAGCGGGCGTTGGAGCCGGCAGCTGCGGGCGCTCAGGAGGGTGAGGGAGAGACTAGGGACATTTAGCGTGTCCGGTAAACCGGTATACGCAAAGGTGTAGCGGATACCGGATAGCGTGTAGCGTTTTTTTTTCGCAGTGAAGTGGCGCCAGCTATGGGGGATAAACAGAACAAGCTAACCCGCGTTATATGTCCTCCGAGATTCTGGAAGCCACTCGCTAAGCCTACAGCTTTGATAATTTCAGTATGGCTCTCAGAAACGGCGTTGAATCATCACGGATACTTTACTGTCGAAGCTGCATGATACAAAGCTAAGGCAAATACAACCGTCAGTTAGTTACTTAAGGGCTACAGAGCGAGCGACGACCACTTGAAAGATTCGAAGCGGAGGGCGGTCAGTCGGCCATGTTTGCCAGTGCGCTGTTTACGCCCGGTATTCCGCTCTACGCAAAGCGCTTGCGTGTAGCGGTTTACCGGACACGCTAAATGCCCCTAGTGATGTACGCGCGCACCTGCGAGGGAAGCGTGCGAGGGGAGCGTGACCTACTTGGCACCGCTCCAACACCTGCGCCGAGGGAAGCGCGTTGCCTCGCGCTTGTGCGAAGGAGGAGGATGATGATGATGATTGTGGTACGGAGGGACAGCGTTATACAGGCTAGTCAAAGAGCTGCTTCGCATCTAAAACAAGGAAAGTTGTATAGCACAGAGCGCCTCTCTTGACGTATTCGAAGACGTGTGCAAACACTGAGGGAAATTATATACAGGCGAAAAGCTGCACTATTTCGGCCAAGCAGTGCTGCCTTCTATTTATTCATTTTTTAAATGTGAGGGCCCGAGTCAAGTACATTTTTACGCTCACCCCACGAGAGAAGAGACAAACGTAACACTTCGGCCATGGGCTCTAATATCAGCGCACCACGCAATCTCGAAGGTCATTTTTCCACCGAGGCCCATGCACACGCCCTTATTGCTTAGGCCAATCAGTACGTGACATGCACTAGGCGCCAGTGTCGCTTCTCGGGCGCTGTATTGGCGTTTTCGCACGTCGTTATGCAATAACACACATACGGCGACCCGCTCGTGTCATGGCTATGCATGGGCAGGGTTTCACAACAGTAATGACTTACGTCGCCAATGGCAGTCATGGATGATAACAGAAAACACCGACACGTTTCAATCTAGGATGCACACCCTTGTTGCTGTTGGCTTTTGCAACATGGGCCAATGGACCACCCGTCATTCTACACAGGAAGCTTGAGCGTGATCAGGCAACTTTTCGTTCGCGTAAACAAGCCGCGGATGACACGATTCTCGGTATTTCTCGACGGAGTAGCAACCTTCAGTAACGGAGAAGAAAGCCTATCTAAAAAAGACCGTTACCTCTGTTCTGCCCAGCTTAAACGATCTGTTAACCATCTTTAGAGAGAAATGTTTCAGTGAACCTAAAGATATAGTTCGGCGGGAGGGAAGTTCGTCGTCAGTGCCACACATCATGTCAGTCCTGCAGTCGTTCATTTATTCCTATTATCGTCCTTCGTGTATTTTTTTTTCTTTTTTTGTCTTCCTCGTCGCTATCTGAGAATCCGATATCGTGAATAGCGTGCTTGTCAGTGCTTAATATCCGCAAGATACTCGATCGTAGTCTGCAGACTTCGCGTCGGCGGAGCCAGAGCTCCGCAGCCTGTCGCAGTCCAACAAAGCGGCGTGAACAGTACTCACGCGACTCTTGCATTTGCATATGGCACGCGTGGGGTCGGCAATCGGCGTCACGCGCCCCGACTTTCCCAATTCTTACCGCGCTTTCTGCGAACGGAAGCGAGTCGTCGCCGTAGACATGTCTCGAGCGCACGGCAACGTTTGCGCAATTACAACTCATTGGCCAACATCAAGGGGCCGTTAGTGCACCAAAGTAGTGGGCTCTTTTGCGCTGCGTTCTGCTATACCGTGAAGGCGAAAAAAAGAAAATACAGAGGCCATATGGCATCAGGCAGAGCTCAACTGCGGTGACACTGCGTTTTAAAGCTCTTGAGTGAATTCCGAATTAGCAAAACTTAGTTAAACGAAAATAGCGTAATGAAGGTATACTATACGGAGAATTGTGCGGACTTCAGGATACGTGTGCGTTCTCTTAAATGGAACGCAGACGCTTAAATTGAACCAGTAACGTGAGCGATACCGACGCTTGATCGCTCGAAGTGGCAAGTGGCGTTATCGGAGTGATCAACCGCAAAAAAAGAAAAAATGAACCAAAACGCAAATCGTAAAAGTGAGGTATGACATACAGTCAAGATTCAGACAACTATATAATCTCGAGAGAAATGAAAAGCAGCGTAAAAATACTTTCCTCTACCACCTATTTCTTGTACCATTCAACGCCGAGATCGAAAAAGCCGTGTTTTCGCTTCATAGGCAGACTGCAGCGTATCGCTGACTGTCGTGCCATAATCGTGGTTTCTGATGGAGACAGGCATACTCTGCATGACTCATTGGGTTAAACAGTGTAAGCGGACCTGTGCTGACAGACATGGTGAGTCAGAGGCTGTACGGTTTCCAGTATGTGTCAGACGGATACTCAATTGTGAAGTGGTAAGTGGTCGTGGTCCGGCAATGAGTACGTTAACGGACCAACAATAGAAACTACGCCACAGTGTATGATATGACATTTTGAGGGATTTGGATTACAACAAAAGCCAACAAAGGGCAAGTGTGTTCGGCCGGGTAAGGGCGCTAGCGATTAAGGCATACAACTGGCATAAACTCAAACGGAAAGAAGCCGAAAATAACTTCGCCTCCGGTATTGTACCGCCTCCAAGGCCGACTGCGTTTGTAACCGTGGCCTAATTTACGCTTGAAAGCGTACGATTCCGGGACTGGCCGAAAACTACCTCCTAACATGTGTACAAATGCTGTTTGATTAGTGTTTTCCTCCTTCAAGTTTGAATCAACGTGGATGGTCCGCGCGGCCTTTGTGCGGGGTAATGACCTTTGACCAATCTGCTATGTCCAGCGAGAGGCGAAGGGGTTGAGGACGTTTGCTAGTGAGCTATTTCGACTGCTCTATTGATGTAAGTATACATGTAAAACACATAAAAGGTTTGTAGTAGACAACCACTGCACCATTTGAGATGAAATTTGTTGCATTTGAGGGATAGGTAGGATGAAAAAATATTTAGTTGATGATGATGTATTTTGGCGTCTTAGGTGACCCCCCCCCCCTCCCCCGCCCTCCCCAAGCCTTTTAAAAAAAAGGGGTGGGGAATTAAGAAAGGAGATGTTGTTTTGTTGTTTTGTGGGGTTTAACGTCCCAAAACCAGTTCTGATTATGAGAGACGCCGTAGTGGAGGGCTCCGGAAATTTCGACCACCTGGGGTTCTTTAACGTGCACTGACATCGCACAGCACACGGGCCTCAACATTTCGCCTCCATCGAAATGCAGCCGCCGCAGCCGGGATTCCATCTCCGCGAACCTCGGATCAGCAGCCGAGTACCGTAGCCACTAGACCACCGTGGCGGGGCTGTAAATTGTGTTTGTCAGTGTGTGTAAAATGGTGAAACAGTGGCATGAGAACTTGTGGCTCGCATGAAACCGTTAGAATTTTGACGAGGACCTTGCAATGCTGACAGCTAGTAATTGGAGGTGTGCGAATATAAGAATCTTCGAATACGAATCGAGCACGAATATCCAGCTTCGAATACCGCATACCAAAACACAAATTCGTCTTCAGTAATGATAATTTGTTTAACGCGTAAGTATGGTAAGAAAATACGTTAATAAAGTATCAACTCAAAACATATTGCTGCCAGGAACGCAATGCCTAGACTACCGTGTAAGATCGTAACTTCACTGATAAGACATCACAGCATAAAGCAAGCGATAACGAGCTGTGATTCATGGGGTTTCACGTCCCGGAACCACGATCTGATTGTGAGAGGCACCATAGCGGAGGGCTCCGGAAATGCTGACCACCTGGGTTTCTTTAACGTGCACTGATATCGCACAGTACACGTGCCTCAACATTTCTCCTGCATCAAAATGCAGCAAGCGCGGTCGGAATTCGATCTCGAGACCTCCGGACCAGCAGCCGAGTGCCATATCACTAGATCACCGTGGCGGGGCGATAACAAGCTCTAAAGTATATCATAAAGGAATATTACTTGTTCAACGCAGTTGGGCCACTGCAATGCGTGCCGAAAATATCCTGCAGAAGGCCGGCGGCTGTAAATGGCAGACCAGCACGTATTTGGTTGCCTGTTAAAAGCGTGCAGTACACTCCAGCGACGTGCATACATGAACGCCGACAGCGCCGCCGAGCACGTAGTTGAAGATGATTATCGTGATAGCGCACGTTGGCGGCGAAACGTCATACGTATACTGGCGTGCTCGCGTCTGGCCGCAATCAGGCCTCCGTGCACTTCGGATGCTTACGCGCACACGTTCTCGGCACTTCACGCAGGCACGGAAGATAAGTGATCTTCGTCAAGATAACTGTATACCACACTCAGTCTGTCCGATTATTCGAATAATCTCGATTATTCGAAAATTTTGAGTACCTTATTTCCGAAAGGGAAAATTAGCATCCACCCGATTGTAGCACAAGGCTACACGGAAATCCATACGCATTTTTCCGAAATGAAAGCTTCCTAGTTGCCGAAAAATTCATCCTAGTCCGGTGTTCGAACCCGGGACCAACGCCTGTCCGGGGCGCTCGCTCTACCAAGTGAGAGAGAGATTCTATTTATTTAAGCAAGTGAAGAAAATAGGGTGTAGAGTGCACTGGTAACTGTCTCTCAATGAGGACACCTCAACCGAGGCACTCAGGGGGTGGGAGAATTGAAGGGACAGAGTGTTTGTCTACGAAGTGAGCTAACCAGGAGGCTAGCGATTGACAGGGCGAGGGCGAATCCATCGACAAGTCGAAGCACATGGGCGTGAAAATATGGCAAACAAGGTGGAGTAACGTTTTATGAAAGGGAAAATTAGCATCCACCCGTTAGTAGCAGAAGGCTACCTTATTTTCGAATTGAATACGAAATCAAAAAATACGAACGTTGAAATTCAACGAATATTCGAAACATTCGAGTGTTCCCTTCTTTCATTCCCCTTCCCCAGTAAAGGGTATAGCCAACCAGAGAGCTTCTCTGGCTAACCTGCATGTCTTTCCTTTAACTCTCTCTCTCACTTTCTTCGAACATTTGCGCAACCCTAGTACTAATACAATCCCTAGCGATGCACAATGCATCAATTCTGGCCACCTTAGATCGCTTATTAGCTGCACAATATAACTGAAATCATTTTACCACGATAAACAGATGAAAATTTGGTACTTTCCACGTATTCTTTGTTTCGCAATTCTCAACGATTTTATGAGCCTAAAAATAAACTGCTTTCTACGCGCTCAATATTTTAAACTTTCTTTAATGTAGCATACCTAATGAAAAGTTGTGCAGCGATTGCCTAGAAAAGCGATTTTTCAATCCCATCTACTTAGATAAAAATCCCGAAGCGTGGTGACCCGGGCAAAAGGAGAAAACTTGACAAGAAAGTTATTCTATTGCATACGTACGGTTCGTTCCAACTAAAGTATAGAACGTCATTAAATCCCTCCCGCTCTTCGAGTGCCTCCCGTGAAGACGAGTTCGAGCGTTCTTACTCTGAGTCATGGACATACACGTGGCCCGGTTTGTCCGGAACGAGAACTTCCGGCACGGTTGCTGTCATATGAGTGAATGAGCATTACGGTCGATGGCCCCGACAAAATCAACCGGTGGTCGCCGGCAGCGCACCGGAAAGAAGTGTTTGCGAGACGGACTCTTAGTGAAAAGGGGACTCTCAACGCGGGTTCCAAGTATTCTTCTAATGTTTCGGATGTTGCCGGGTTATAGACCTATATCCGGCGGCGACTGAATGACGAAGCAACGAGATAGAGAAGTTATTTGTAGAATGACACAGAAAAACCCCGCCCCTCATCCTCCAGATACCGTGCTCTAAGGCAGGAAAGCGTGAAACGAGTGACGGTGAATGAAATGTGCAAAATCGTTCTCGTTGCAGATGCCTATGCAGCGTGTTGAAGCAGTATAGTAAAAATGACCTTAAAAGCTCTGTTAGGGTGAATTTTCTCAGTCACTGAGCATCACCGCATCGGGCGAACGATAACGGACGCTTTTGTGCTGTATTTAAATCATGCATATGCATCAAGCCTCCATGGTTGCGCAGTACTCGGCTGCTGACGAGAAAGGAACCGGACTTGATCCCCGCCGCGGCGGTCGCATATGGAGGCGAAGTGCTACATGGACCGTGCGCTTAGATGCTACACAACCCCGGGTGGTCTGAATTTCCGGAGCCGTGTGCGTCATAATATCGTTGAACTGTATAACAGTATGCAGTCACGCATTCACTGCATAAATCGATGTTATTGGTGTCAACTCTTTTTCGCAGCTATAGGTGGAGCGATCAAAAACGAAAATAGCAGCAGCGTGAGTGCTGACGCGAATTTTCGACGTTCTCGTATTGTTGCTGTAAATAAATTCACTGGCATGGAGAACTCTAAAAACTATCACGGTGCTTCATAACGCAATGAATATGTTTTTAATATGGCTCTCTTGAAAGACCACTTTCGATTTCGATTTCGAGGAGGCGGTTTCTTAGTGACGTGTCAACACAGTCGAACCTTGTCTAAGTCATGTGGGACAGCAATTCGTGATGGTGTCGCTGCAACTTTGTCGGCTGAAGTCAATTGCACGTGGGGCACGCAGACAACGATTATTTCACGCTCGTACAGCGACTCTGACAACAACATAGACGATTTTCAAGAGACTGTCTTCATACGTCATCTTATTGCCCATTGCGCTGGCGCTCTGGCTTGCAGATGCTGGGCGACGAAAACTTTAAAATCGAACTAAAATATTTTACCCGTGTTTCCTGGCTTCGGTGTGTGGAGAGCGTTTACAATGCATGAATAAAAAAACGAAATATGTCCCTTTTCCGCAACCGCAAAATCGTGTCAGTATACTCCTTAAGCCAACCTAAAAACTTCAACGATACAAGGTTTTATATAAGAGGTAAACAGTACTAACGCGAAGGATTTGCACCTTGTTCGTCGTACGCCTCTTCCACGTATGGATTGCCATTTGTGCAATGTTCTCATTGCGCCCTTTGCAGGGCTTTCCCGCAAACGAAAATGGGCGTTGAGCTGTGCATAAACTAAGAAAAATGTTAACGTATTTGAAATGGTTCTGTGAAAATCAGTTTATTTTTTCTACATAAGCGCATTAAAACCGACTTACCTATATAACCCTGGTGCATATACTCACGGCTTCCAGACACTGCATGTTCGGCGAAAGATTCTTTCTTTCTTTCTTTCTTTCTTTCTTTCTTTCTTTCTTTCTTTCTTCTTTCTTTCTTTCTTTCTTTCTTTCTTTCTTTCTTCCTCTTTCTTTCTTTCTTTCTTTCTTTCTTTCTTTCTTTCTTTCTTTCTTTCTTTCTTTTGTTAATAACAAATTCTCGTTGCGTCATCACCCGTATGTTATGTTCATTATATAGGTCTCCTATACTGCACCATAGCCAGGCATTACCACTCTGTAAAAACTCCCTCTCGTACACAATAATGCTTAACGGCCAATGGCACTGCAGGTACCATTGGCCGTTGATCAGCAGTACTATTTCGTAATAACTGATGAACTCCTGATGTATCACTTTCAGGAATCAAATAACATGACCTGTTCGTTTTGTAAATGCTTTCGTAATGTTTCTCGTTGTTTTCAACCTTTACAGGTCTAGGTGGGTCTGTAGTACAGTGTAAGTAAATGAATGAAATATAAGGTAACGAAAGCAACGTCACCTGGTTTAAATTTTCAAAGAGCTATAGCTCTCGTATTCGGACATTTAATCGCACTCAAAATAGCCGAACTCGCAAACACGTCGCATGCACGAAATTTTGATAAAGACATGCACTAAAGCCAAGGGGAATTTATTGAGGGCTTTTTCCTTGTTAGCCACAACCTAATCGATCTAACAGACAATGACGCCAAGGAAGATATATGGGAAATTTCGTAGTCTTTTTCGCTGTAGTGCAGCAATTACGACAAATAGGATGGAATTAGAAGTGGACAGACAGGAGTAGCCGATATTATCTTATCAATTAAAAGAAAGAAGTGGACCTGGGCAGGACATGTCATGAGGAGGAAGGATAATAGGTGGACAGTAAGAGCGACGGAATGGATACCACGAGAGGGAAAACGCAACAGAAGTAGGCAAAAGGTTAGATGGAGCGATGAAATTAAAATGTTTGCGGGCATAAAGTGGAACCAACTCGCTCAGGATAGGGTGGATTGGAAATCGTTGGGAGAGGCCTTCGTCCTGCAGTGGACCTAAACAGGCTGATGATGACGATGATGATGATGAGAAGTGGACGATGAAACACATCGGCTGTGTACGATACCATGCTGCAGTGGCTTCACGGTACCGCCTATAGTGTACTACAGCGCAGGTCATAATGGTGAGAACGTTGTATTCGTTCTTGCACATCGGCAACACTCGGTGCTCAGAGACCGAGCCGTCGCGCTTGGACCGTGGCTCATGTCGTCACGCGGACGGACGCCGTAAGAGCCCGTATATTTGATCACAGCATAAGGATGTCGTTACAGCGACGCTGTGTATGGATAGGAGGCGCGGGAAAATGTGGCGGTCCACGAATGCGCACATGCTACAATCATCATGAAATCATCACTTCTCATCCCTTCCTTCTTCTCTCGCACTCGACCAGCTGCTACATGAGGGTGATTATGCGGAGCACGGTGCGCCGGCACTTTAAATAAACACTGTGACAAACCCAAGGCAAACCTCACTCTATCAGAAACCCAGCGATAAACACCGCGCGGCACATTCGCCGATCGACCATCTTAACGGATAGGAAGCGCCACACGAGCTAAATCAAGCAGATGTGTCCCTGAAGCTGAAGGTAATGCACGAGAATACGGCCTAAAAATCGCTTATATGAACAGTGTTAAAGCAGTGTCGCGCTCTGCTCCTTCGCGCAATGAGCCGGTGCCATCAGCAGACGGTGAGAACGGCCACGCGTTTGAATTTTGTTATTAACATACTTTTCATTATTGCGATTAGTGTTTTCAGTACACTTTCACGCACTTTCCTAAATCTTCCTTTATATCTGACTACATCTACGCCCGTCTTCAACTGCTTTAACGCCGGCTTGGATCGCTAGGTTTATGCAGAGTCCTTGCATCGAATGACTATATGGTATGTTTTGTGTGTCGACCTTCAGTGATGCCGTCAGCTACATATATGCCACTTGTCAATTCTTTAGTTGACCTCTTTCTCAAACCAACCTCTATCAGATCTTTTCTTATGCATCGTTTTCTAAGATACCTCACACAATATCCTGTGTCTTTCTGTGTACTGTGGTGATCGACAACCGCCCGGCTGGAGACTTTGTAGATGACGACGACGAAGTGCACGCGTGGGATGCGGGGCGCGTGCAGGTGTTCTAGCACGGGCCAGGACATGGCTGGACGTGCCGCTGGGCGCATCGGCTCTGGACTCGACGACTGCGGGCCGAGACGCGGCCATCTTCTCCATAGTACAGGATCGTCCACTCTTGGTGCCAACACGGCTCAGCGTGGCCGCGCTCCGAGGGACCCCAAGCGGCCACGGCATCGAATCTAATCTAAAACATGCGCACAGGGGCTTGGACGCGGAGTTTCGTTTCTATTGAAAAGCGCGGGAGTGTATACTCCGCTGCGATGCACAGAATTCCTGTGGCCCGCGCTTTTATTCACCCATCCATCCATCCATCCATCCGTCCCATCTGTGTCATCTTACGTAACCTTTGTTGCCGTCTTAGCCCCCTGTGCGATGTTGCGTCAAGCACTGTCAGGTTGTGCCGATTAGTGTCGAATATTTTCTTCATGGGGAGTCCTTTTCTCTCTTTTTTAAGGCAGTTTTCAAAACGGAACCTCATGCGTTTAGTATGTATTGCTGCTGCAACAAAGGAAATGATCTTTAAGCTGTTCGAATTACATGCGTAACGATGCCTACATCAATGAATGAGGCAGAGCTCGGCGCGTTAAAGGAAAATAAATAGCGAAATAATGCTGATGCTTTTGCCCGGATGAGCATAACGGATAATGCAATCCCACCAGCCGGTCAGCCCATGCAGCCTAATACGGAGAAAAAAAAAAAAAAAAGCCTCGTCGCCCACTGCGCTGTATAACTGGCGAGTTCTCCCCGAGTCGGTTGCCCTTCCGCATGTGCCTTCTCGAGCAGGACCAAGGTGCAGCCTACGCTGCTCCCGACGCCTGCCTCCGCAAGGTGGCGTCACCTCGCTTTCCCACCATACCCCGTGTTAGCCTTGGCCGTACGGGCACGACATCATAATAGATTCGCGACGCTATTCTAGGAAGCGAGCACCATTCTGCAGCCGCATGTGTGTCATCCGCGCTGTCCTCCAAATCGGGGGAAGGACTAGCTTTTTCACTAAGCTTGGGCGAATGATACAATGTGCAAGGCAACGGCGAGGACAGAGGGGCGGAACGACAAAGCGACACACACTGCACAACCGTCGTTTACCATCCGAAGGGCAGTGTCGCAAATTCTTCGCATCACTTCACGAGAAACTTGCGCTACATCCGAAAAATTATGAATATCCGTGACGTTTTCGACGTCTGTTCTCAACAATTTATCATATGGATATACTCGCTTTTCACGCCGCCATCGGCCGGTTCTGTGCGCTTTACATCATTCCTATATCGTAGAAGCCTATGTAAAGCTGCCAACCAAGCTCCCTCAGCCCGACAAGGGTGTTGTTTTCTTCAGATTTTCTTTGATTTCAATTTTGTTTGCGATATCACACCGACAACACATATCACAAAACACTACTTCAGTTCATACACAACACAGGAATTGTAGCACACATTTAACACAACACGCCATAATATATGTCTTAAGGGCAAGCCCATTTCGCAAAAAAAAAAAAAAAAAAAAGAGCACCGTTTGTATTTGTGTCAATAATGTAAAAGCTTCAACGCTTTCTCGAAGCCTTTCTTGTTGTTTCGAGATATGTGAGCCCCACAGCGCGGCTCCACATACCGGGTGGTATCCCTAGTCCGGGACACCATTGGTCGAAGCCGCCAGCCTGGAGAGGGTAGAGCATAGCAGAGTCTTGTGCAATACAGTGTAACAAGGAGCGGGAAAGGGAGATGATGGCAAGGAGGAAGGGAGAGGGCAAAGCATAAGGAAAGTGTGAGTGGCGAGGAGGTGGGAAAGGGAGATGGGGGTAAAGAAGAATGATGCGAAAATGAGGGAGCAGGGAATGAGGACTAAAGAGAGAAGAGCACAGCATAGTCCTGCACAGCATAATGTAGCAAGGTGTGGGAACGGGAAAAGAGGGTGAGGAGTAATGATGTGGGGATGAGGAGGAAAAGGAAGTGGGTAGAGGGTAGAGAATAGCATAGTCTTGTGCAGTGCATAGTGTAGCAAGAAGCGGGAAAGAGAATTCAGGGCGTGGAAGAGGAAAGGCAGGGGGAAGGGGGAGACCACACTAGCTACGCTGTATCCTCAACCTTGTCTAACTTGAAGTCGATCACCTTCGCTGTGTTGTGTTTAAGCCTTGCGCGACCTATAGCGCATGCTTCAGTATTTTTTTATATATAGTTGCTGTTACTGTTGTATTCTGAAATCTGCCTTTTGAGAAAGCTGCGCATCTCCAGATGTTCTAAACGCATTGAACATCTGTTTCACACCGACATAACACCTCTACGGAATTTATTACAGTCTCACAATGAAGCACAAGAAGCTATGGCAATATGCGGCAGTCAAACTGGCCTGTTTACAGTGGTGTAGGAGAGGTCGACTGACCTGTGCGAAGGCGTCAAATGAAGCTGCTCATCAAGCCCTAATCCCTTTCCCACCTCATCCCCGACAGCGGCCAAGAGCTGTACCCTTTTTCTTTTTTCTGTCAATAAAGGTCACATTCATTCATTCATTCTGAAGTCAAGCACGTGTGGATTTCTTTCACTCGTGTTGGTGAGTATAAGGCCTTCTACGGCCCCTTGGTCTCCTACTGTTTGGTTTTGTGTGCATTGAGCTTCATTTGACGAAGCAGTGTAATTAGCTACGCAGTGTGACTCAGGCTGAATCGGCGTCGTCGAGCCATTCTGGAAGGTCTTCAAAGTACGTAGTTTCTTTCCTGAGCTTCCCTGTACCTTTGTTCCGCAATAAGGCGCTCAATGCAGCCATCATTTACCACGGTGTGCAAAGGATCGTTCCAATTAAAAAGAAAAGCGCTAATAGTTCCTCTTACACGTCATGGAAAAAAAAGGAGGAAGAAGAAAACGAACTATAGGCATTTCATCAATATCGTAGCCGAAATATGGTATGATAACTTTCACGCATGCTCCTTGCCTTCCATGTAATTCCTCTCTCTCTCTCTCTCTCTCTCTCTCTCTCTCTCTCTCTCCACACACACACACGCGCGCACGCACGCACGCACAACCTCCAAGTTCAGGATCATTATCTGTTTCTAACATATGTAATATGCCCAAAGTATGTACGCAGAAACGTCGCCTAACTTAGGTATTTTTACTGTTGCATCATTGCTGCATTTTTTATCGGCGCACAAAGTCAAGTTTAGTGACAATAAACGTAACTTCAGGCATATTAGAGTTAAGATTAACCTTCTCATTACTTTTAATAATTTACCTATCATAGAGCACGCGAGCTCGCCCCCCGTTGTGGCCATCAGCAGCAGCTGGCAAGCTGGACAAGCACAATCGGTGTCCGAAATTGCCTTGCCGTCTGAAAAGAACCGATGGCAGAACACCGTGTCGTTTTCCTATCCATGAATGGTGCGAGCTTTTATCCCTCACTGTTTTCATTATGGTCGGCTGACGTTAGCTGGCCGCCAGCTATATTCACGGACAACATTACCGATTTCAAAGGCAACCTGTTATGACAGAGCAAAGTGCCAGTGTTCCAAGGAGCCTGTCTAAAAAAAAAATTTTTTTAGACCTCCTCGGAGTGTTCCTCCTTGTCGTTCCCGCTAGTCAAACGTGAACTAGAATAAACATAAACGTATCTTTAATTCCACCAAAACGCGGTATAAAATGCAGCAAGGTGTAGGATTGGGCTGTAGTTGGTATTTCATTTTTCATGCGAACCGCGCGAAAAGAAAAAGAACAATCGTGGTCGTTTTCTTGTATTTTATGTCTGCTTCAGCGCTGTTCAGATAAGAAACAATGGAATGTAGCACTGCGCGCTAGACCTGACTTACAGTTCTGTCGCCTGTTCTTTTCCTTTTTCTCACTTTACAGGGCAGCTGCGAGACTGTTGCGAGTGGCGACTGCGCTTATTCGGTGTCTGTTACTAGAAGTACGAGTGAGAAGACCTTTCCAACGCTTCTGGGACATTTGGCTCATTAACAAATGTCCGGACTGTCCTTCCAGGTGCATCTTTAATTTCATTGCATATACGTGTTGTATATACGTGTACGGCATAGTAGCCGACTCGTACATCGTGGTCCAAGCCCTACATGATACACGCATGACTTCCAGTGGTGAGAAGAAGGTGAACATGGCAAAGACCGGAGAAACGCGGTACTAACAACGGTCGCTTACGTAATATCTCTTCTGTCTGATTATTTAAATTATTACGCTTTGAGAAAGCACAGTACTTAGTTCTGTTAACTAACTAGCGCGCTTTAGTTCTTAAGTCATTTCGACTGAAGGGTCGACCATGCGATACCCCCAGCGGCTTTAAGGAGTTACTATATAGCTTCTAAAGAGGCTATACAGAAACTGTATGGATTCAACGAGCAGACTGCCCATTTCGGCGCGCGCTTATAGTTCAGTGCTGTAGAGCTGGTAGACAGGCAGCAACTGTCATTGCCGGTTTTCGAGAGCCATCGAATCTGGGCACACTGAAATGGACAGAGCAGACTCTCGCTGAAGACCCCCCCCTCCCACTGTGCCCCTTGCGCAGGCACCGATTGCTTTTCCACTCACTTGCTAGTCGTATAGATTGACGTTGTGGGAATTCTCGATGTAAAGCAGGCGTGCTCCAAAAGAAAAATAAAATACTGCAAACACGCGTATACACAACGCGAGCGCAGGCAACGGACGTCATCGCGCCGAGGCAACCGAGCAGCGCAAGTCGGGTTCGACTCGTTTGGCTCGTAAAGAGGCAATGTCAAACAAAATAAGGAAAGTAAAAACCTGCCTGCCTCGATAGCCGCCGGCAGGGTATACTTCCCAGTCGGTGCGCAGTTGCTAAGAATATGTTTGCGCTGCGCGTAACTCATCCTTGGGCGCTGACAGTGCTGCGTAACAGTCACGTGCTTCATTAATAATCAGATCTTTGCAATTTATTGCGGCCCGTAGTTGCTGACGTCACACCGAACTTCTTTATCTGTAGTCTTAATGCTGAAGCGCAGAAATTTCACTTTAGCATTTAAATGGGCAGTGGATCTTGACTTTTGGCTATCCATGCACCGGGAATGAGTCCACGCGGGTTAGCACGGGGCACAGGGGTGACTCACTTTCAGTGAACGCTCCTCACGGACAGCAAGATAGATGTGCGACGTCCCCTGTAGACGTAAACGGATAACCTGCAGCACTTCTCCAACAACGAAAAATATGACGATGCACAACGATGTCTATGATCTTAGTGCTGTCAAAAACATGTTTTATATTTAGCAGTGCGGTATGTTTAACGGAAACACACGTTTTAAAATGTTCTGTCGAGTTCAGTTTAACGTGCATATCATGTGCTATGCTATGTCGCGTATGAAAAACATATAAAGCAGATCGCTCAGCAGTGTCCGCGGCGAGAACCATTCTTGTTATAGTGCTCCTTCAGCGTGAAATAAACGCACTTGCTTCAAAGGGCATGGTAAAAAGGCACATAGAACTGATATGCACAATTATTCGAATAATAAAAAACACTGAGTGTACAAGTGATTGCATTATGATTCATACTTAAACGTTACGAAGTGTATTAGACAGTGAGGGGGCAAGAAATGTGATAAGGCAGCGGGGCCGAAACATGTTCCATCAAACTGGCCATAGAAAATTCTACTGTTGCCCCGCCACGGTGGTCTAGTGGCTAAGGTAATCGGCTGCTGACCCGAGGTTCGCGGAGATCGAATCCCGGCTGCGGCGGCTGCATTTCGATGGAGGCGAAATGTTGAGGCCCGTGTGCTGTGCGACGTCAGTGCACGTTAAAGAGCACCATGTGGTCGGAATTTCCGGAGACCTCCACTACGGCGTCTCGCATAATCAGAGCTGGTTTTGGGACGTTAAAATCCACAAAACAACAACAAGAAAATCCTACTGTTCTCACTTTCTGTTGCATTAATACACGTTTTAATGCACTGGAGAACAGGACCTATGCGTTTCATCTCAAGTAAACATCGCACCTGGTTTCACCTTGTGCAGGGTTCGCTCGGCTAAATTCGCCTTCAGAATGCACACTGGTCGATAGTTTACTGAAACAGGTCACTTGATAGCCATGTGATATTTTTGCGGGAACTTGTCACGTGACATTGCATTGCGTGATTTTGGTGGGAACATATCACGTGATCACCAAAATCACGCAACGCAATGTCGCTTGACATGTTCCCGCCAAAATCACGCAACGCAATGTCACGCGAGATGTTTCCGCAAACATCACGTAACGCCGTGACACGTGGTATCGAATGATGCCTGACAAATTACGGCTAGCTCAAACAGCTTCGCTGTTACAACTGGCATGACAGAGATTTCACGGTTAGTCGCTTAAGCAGCTGCGCTGCTATGAAAATTGCTCCATAGCCTAGGAAAATTCAAACATGTCCAGCAATGTCGCTGTTAATAATTTCCCCGCACAGGGGCTCGCGACGAAATTGGTTATCCCGTAAAAAGCGAAATGGTCGAGCCAGCAGCGAAAATTCTACAGACGTTATACGTATCAGTTCAACAAAGGGAAACAGCGCAGAATACTGTTGTACACATATGGAAAAATGCGAAGAGCTGCAATTTCAGCATGGCTGCCGTAGTATAACACCCAAACGGAGCTGAAAAGTATTCGTACCTTGCGCCGATGATGTAGTTAAGCGCGCAAGAAGCCACCGTTGAGCAGGCCGCCTGCAGCCGTGGAAGTGAGACACATGTCCCGCACACATGTTCACTGAGGACGTGCTAAATGCAGCGCATGCTCGTCCGATCAGTTCATCGCCTGCCATCCTTGGCTTCCCTCATTCGCAGCATCAATCCGAATAATGTCAACAGGCCGTCGACGCCCTACAGTGCGCCGCGATAGCCTTAAGTTTGTCTGGTTGACAGGCTTGGTCCTGTAAACGACGGCAGACACATTGTTTCTATGCACGTTTTAACACGTAACGTGGTGCGACTCAACCACTTCACTGCTAGGCGTTGCGTTAATGAACCAGTCGACAAACTGTTGCGATGCTGCGGCAGTTTGTCTGCGAACAGTTTCCGCGAACAGCAAGAGGAAGCTTCGTTACCTTCGCCGTGGTGGCCGTGCCTCAGCGGCAGCACATCCTCAGCGCCGCCTGCTGATAACCATCGGCGCGAAAAAGCGGCCGTCTTCTGCATCTTCATCCATACACAGCGCAGCGTGACCCGCAGATTTCGCCGATGCTGTCGTTTTACCGAGGCGCGAATAAACGACGAAACATGGCCTCTGGCATGGCTGCTTCTGACGAAGTCAGATACGGCTGAGCTGTCGTGCATGTTCGAAGATATCTCCTGCAACTGCAGCACACCGTGACTGCATTTAGTCATTTTAGTGTCATTAAGAGGGGCTTGCCTTGATCAGGAATTTCGTGTAATGTGTATCACAGAACAGCTACCACCTATTTTTGTCAGTGTAAATGCTAGGCTGCTAAATGATAGTAAATAACTTTTAAATGTATTAATGTTTCCGAGGAAACAGCTAGCAGGAACGGAGCAACAGTCTATCTTCCTTGCTTTGGTAAAAACGGTCACATGAAGCAAGGTTGCTGCGATAGCCGCCTTGGCGCCGCGGTAATCGTCGGAATCGCCGTGTTTTCAAAATTTATTCAACTGGAAAGAACCAAGCCTGTAAAGTTCCAGTTGGTTTAGTTCAAATATGCCACGATAAGACATCCAGTCTCTTTTTCACGGGCTTTTTAAATAGTAACCAAGAAAGCGATGTCAATGTGTTCTGCTGAAAGTCTTTGGCATTCTGCTTTATCGCATTTAATCTGTAAAGTCCCCCTAACTTCTGCTTCTTTTTAAATTTTTCGTGCCCGCCTATGTATGTCACATGTCTCGCTAATAGCCTATTTACCCGTGTTTCGTTCAGTTGAGTTGAGTGTTGTTTTTCTTGATGTGTCACATTTGTAGTTCGACTATAACTTTTTTTTTCTTTCAAAGTACTTTGAAGTGGGTTTGATCACCGGTCACGGCATTAACTTCTGCGGGGCGAAATGCGAAAAAAGAAAGCAAGCAGCAAACAAAATTATGGCAATATCAGAAACCAGTCGCTCCAATTATAACTCAGTCTAGCAATTAGATATCACACGCCTAGCCACGGCGTTCTAGTGGCTATGGCACTCGGGTGCAGATCCGAAGGTCGCGGGGTCGAATTGCGGCCGCGGGGGCAGCGTTTCGATGGGGGCGAAATGTTGAGGCCCGTGTACTGTGCGATGTCAGTGCACGTTAAAGAACCGCAGGTGGTCGAAATTTCTGGCGCCCTCCACTACGGCGTCTGTCATAATCATAGAGTGGTTTTGGGGCGTAAAACACCAGAAATCAATCAAAAATCATCCTCTGAACATCAATGCGCTGCATCACTGAACTCATTACCTATTTCAGACCAAGCGTCAGAGGTATACCGGCAGGTCGTCCTCATAGTGCAGCCACTGATAGATGCTCTTCACATATTTCTGAGCAGCATGACAACACAATCTGCACAAAGTGCCTTGCGGATACTGGACGCACTGCGTGCGTCGCTTGCATAGCGTTAGTGGGCCCACGGAAATAATTTTAAACACAAGCTCCAGTTCTCCCCGAAATACCAGAGGCCATCATGATGTCATCGTCATATCGGAACCTTCTCATGGTTCGGCTGTCATCCCGACCTACCACTTAAATTGGACTATTGGATAAGAAAATCTTCGAGGTTTTCTACTACAATAGTTTGGTGGACTTTTCGACGTTCGGCGTACACGTAACAGTTGCTTATACGTCTTCGTAAACACCGCATACATTCCCCATCTGGTGTCCGATGCCATGCACTGAGACACATGCCTCAAGGCCAGAATCTACATTCTGTTGACAGCAGCGACAGTCTCTTGTGGCAATGCGCACTCTCGGATGGGGCGGCACTCTCCTCTACATCTCCGTATCCCCTATTTCCCCTTTCCTCCAGTGCAGGGTAGCAAACCCGACGCGCGCCTGCTTAGCCTCCCTGTCTTTGCCTTCTCTTAATTGTTTCTCTCTCCCTTGTTGAAAACGGAGGAAAGAATGAAGGGCTTTCTGCTTGGGAGTTCATAGCACGTTTTGTTTCAAGATCGGTCGCTTGTATAGTCCGCAAGGAAGCGTTTCCTCTCGCACTTGTGGTATATACGCGGGACTGGTTGGAG
>CM023482.1:154102349-154219465 GCA_013339685.2 Hyalomma asiaticum
ATCAATGCGCTGCATCACTGAACTCATTACCTATTTCAGACCAAGCGTCAGAGGTATACCGGCAGGTCGTCCTCATAGTGCAGCCACTGATAGATGCTCTTCACATATTTCTGAGCAGCATGACAACACAATCTGCACAAAGTGCCTTGCGGATACTGGACGCACTGCGTGCGTCGCTTGCATAGCGTTAGTGGGCCCACGGAAATAATTTTAAACACAAGCTCCAGTTCTCCCCGAAATACCAGAGGCCATCATGCCTTGTATGTCATCGTCATATCGGAACCTTCTCATGGTTCGGCTGTCATCCCGACCTACCACTTAAACTGGACTATTGGATAAGAAAATCTTCGAGGTTTTCTACTACAATAGTTTGGTGGACTTTTCGACGTTCGGCGTACACGTAACAGTTGCTTATACGTCTTCGTAAACACCGCATACATTCCCCATCTGGTGTCCGATGCCATGCACTGAGACACATGCCTCAAGGCCAGAATCTACATTCTGTTGACAGCAGCGACAGTCTCTTGTGGCAATGCGCACTCTCGGATGGGGCGGCACTCTCCTCTACATCTCCGTATCCCCTATTTCCCCTTTCCTCCAGTGCAGGGTAGCAAACCCGACGCGCGCCTGCTTAGCCTCCCTGTCTTTGCCTTCTCTTAATTGTTTCTCTCTCCCTTGTTGAAAGCGGGGGAAAGAATGAAGGGCTTTCTGCTTGGGAGTTCATAGCACGTTTTGTTTCAAGATCGGTCGCTTGTATAGTCCGCAAGGAAGCGTTTCCTCTCGCACTTGTGGTATATACGCGGGACTGGTTGGAGGAGCGTGTACCCCAATGGCAATGCAAGAGGCGGTCAAGAGAGGCAATCAACAGCGCGTGTCGCTGGGCTAGCCGTTATACCTGTAACGTACATTACTCACGATGTATATGCCTTGTCCGCTATAAGAAAATCAGCGTTATGGTATATGCGTGCGCTACGAAAGGACGGAGCAAAAAAGAACTTTATTATAAATCGAGGAATTGTCGGGATTGATTTCCTCTCCTGGGTGACGGCCAGAGGAGAAGCCTTTGGCCCCTGGCGACAACCACGGAGCGTTTTTCGAGCGAAGCTTGTTATGAATTCAAGATCTCGGTGGCGATTTTGATACGTGCGGAAAAGAACAGGAACGCAACCGAGGTGGCGGTGTTCCTTGGTTGCGTGCCTACAACCACTCTTGAAAGAAAGAAAGAAAGAAGAAAGAAAGAAAGAAAGAAAGAAAGAAAGAAAGAAAGAAAGAAAGAAAGAAAGAAAGAAAACTGGCAGATCCCACATATTCTGGCAATCATTGTCAAGCGGTGTAGGCAGGAAATTGTCTGTGTCGATTATTCTGGAACAGCAGCGCTGACGGCAGAGAAGGACAAAAGCACGACACGACTTAGTTATTAAGCGTAGATCCTTTTTACTCTGTTGCGCAGATGATATGGTGTGTCACGTGACAAATCGGCTGTCATATATATGTGTGCCTTCGTCTTTCAGTAAAAGTTTTAGTCGAGAGTACAGCGCCTGTGTCGTGTCGTGTTTTTGTCCTTGTCTGCCGCTAGCGCTGCTGTTCCAGCATAATGAATCACCCCCAACTAGCCCAAGTTTCTCTTCTAGTGCCTGTGTCGAACTGTAGGATCAACGTATTTGTGCTAATTAAGTATAGTTGCGTGCGTAACGTGGGCTTACCAGCTCCGTAGACAGCGCTGCGACGACTAATCGGTAGCTCATGGTACGACGTAACGTGCGTGCACACGCTAGTGCTCAGGCGTCTGTTTTTTTTTTTCGAAGAGTAATGCACGCTATGGTGCTCTACCATAGCGTCCATAACACCATAACTCCAAACGACCATAAACGTCGTTTGATGGAGTACATACCTACAGGGGCAGCAAAGTTAGACAAAATCATGCTGGGTGATTGTAGGTATCGTTTCTTACATTGCCATAACTATAAGAGAGGTGAACGCACACTACAACCGCAACTGAAGCAGCAGACGAGCGCCATCACTACAACTGCTAATCCAGGATTAGCATTTACACTATGTGCTACACTGGAAGAGCGCCTGTGGACGAGTAATACCGGGCTTTCGTGGCACCTCGGAGACCCGGGTTCGATTCCTGCCCACGTACCGCGTGTAGGTGGCATTCTGTGTCTGTGCCTGTCTGCTTGCTATGTCTGCATTTCAATCGCAAGTTACAACAAACGGAAATGTCGTTCTCGTGTTTACCCACGCCAATCGTCTTCTCATCCAATTCTCAATATCTACTTTGGTTGGCCCTTGAGTGACGTATATCACTTGTGGAGCATACCCGTATGAGCTGGGCAAGATCGCTATGGTAATCAGCCACATATGATCGCGTCACCGTTAATCGTGACATGCACTGCAAGTATACCCAGTTGCAAGCTCTATCGCAAGCTCTATTATTTGTGTTCTTCGCGCATTCATTCCTAACGATTCCAATTTTGATGCGCACCAAGTGAACTAGGTGACAAGGTGAGCAGCGACACGTAGGATAGATAGATAGATAGATAGATAGATAGATAGATAGATAGATAGATAGATAGATAGATAGATAGATAGATAGATAGATAGATAGATAGATAGATAGATAGATATGGTCAAAGTTGCTCAAGTTCGCCAAGAAGTGCTTCGCACTTCAAAGAAAGAAAGGAAGGAAATTAGTAGGTCAACCTAACACGCGCCACTCTTCGCTTGTCCCCATTTTTCCAATAGGGGAGAGGCTTTAAGGCTTTTTTCTGCAAGTATGGATATTTAAAATGCCCTGTTCGGTTCCACGATACCTGCTTGCCGCAATAAAGGTCCTAGAAATAATAATAATAATAATAATAATAATAATAATAATAATAATAATAATAATAATAATAATAATAATAATAATAATAATGTTGTTGGTGGTGGTGGTGTCATGATGATAGTGGACACTGCAAATGACACCCTCGATATTTACATGCGACGACGCTATGCGTACTGCTCAGTTGAAACATCCAGCTGTTCGCACATCCTACGACAACTCATTGCAACGTTTTCTTGCTTGAGGACAGCAAGCGCATGTTATTCACACGCAGCCGCGGAAAATCGCGTGACGTTTATATTTGGATAAGAAGCGAAACACAAGAAACTACTATTGAATATTCAAATAATACTCATCTACCTTTCACGCTGCTGTATTCATTAGCATTAATTTATATGGAGGGCCAGTAATTACCAGAACGTGAGTCATGCTTGAGTGGAGCTTTTTGATGCTAATATATATATATATATATATATATATATATATATATATATATATATATATATATATATATATATATATATATATATATATATATACATATATATATATATATATATATATATATAATATATATATATATATATATCACTGTACATGTTCGGGCGGCGTCACTTTATATAGCATTCAAAGAGGAGGGAAAAAAATGCTCGAGGTATCGCTACAAGGTGAAACTGGGCGCGGCCTTTCACGGTTGCACAATTGACGTAAGGTACAGATGCCGAAATGAACTGTTGAGAGTACAGATAAAGGACGTCATTGTCGACAGCTTGGCGTATAGGGTAGTTAGGTTTGCGCGTCACCGCATACGCTGCAGGAAGCATCTACCTTTTTTCGGTTTCGGTTTGAACACATTGTTCATTCGGTTATTTAAAATTATCGGTGGGTTTCTGAGCAAAATCACCCACCTTGCCTGTTACAGGACTATCAACACCATTGAAAAACGTTGAAATCAGAACATGGTGAAAAAACCGCCGGTGTTGCTCTTTAAAAGTACAACGCGATAGCGATGTGTGGCCCCATTGTTATCGCGCTCTTGCGCTTGCCATGCTCTTGAGTCGCCCAGACACGTAATTGTCACGACAGCACGCTCGTTGTTATTGCATTGTATTGTTGGCGCCGCTAATGTGCCTGGATACACGCTACTCTGTACAGGGTGGTGACAACCAATGGCCGCTGCAACGCCATTTTGAAACACACAGAGCGGTTGCGCGTCTGTTTGGTGCCCGTGCTTCTTTCTAGACCCAGACGCACGCCGCAACCTGTTTATAAGCGCCAGCGCAGCTGAGTCCCAGGGCATGTGTTATTCAATATGGCGGAGTCTTGTCACCACCCTTTATACAACTTAATGAGCAAGCAGACAATGAAGCCTAGGAAAGCATAGGGGAAGTTACTTGTGGTATTGTAATTGTGAAGAAAGTAGAAAGGAATTAAAGTGGACGAAAAGACAAACCTGCCTTCGGTGGGAACCGAACCCACGCGCTGCCTAACACTCCCAGGATAATACGTACATAAATACACAATAAAGTGGACGGGGGGGGGGGGGGGGACGACCGCCTTCGTAGCTCAGTTGGTAGAGCATCGGACGCGACATCCGAAGGTCGTGGGTTCGGTTCCCACCGAAGGCAGGTTTGTCTTTTCGTCCACTTTAATTCCTTTCTACTTTCTTCACAATTACAATACCACAAGTAACTTCCCCTATGCTTTCCTAGGCTTCATTGTCTGTTTGCTCATTAAGTTGTTTCTAACAAATAAAGAACGAGCCCTTGACCCCCACCCTTCATACAGTAGTACGTGTATCGAGGCACACCCTAGGCGCTGTTATAGGGAGCCTACATGATCGTCTTTTTTTTAAAAAAGGCAGTCATGTAGGCTCCTTAGGCGCCGTGGGCCCTTTGCGCCATCTTGCGGGGGACAGTCAAGCTTCTCTGCCACGCTGAAGCACCTCCGAGATGTATACCTACCTCCGAGATATGCATATCAACAACGGGAAATGTCTATGTACAGTCAACCACAAAAGTTTGCGGACCACGCGAGCGCGTGGCCAACAGCGTCTTCGCAACACTTCCGCCACGTCACCTGCGATCGACAGCAGCGCTACGTTCAAGAAGCATCCCTCCTTAAATTTAGGGCCTGTCTGTCTTCGAACTGTGCACAAACACTTTCAGCTTTCTTTCTTTCCCACTACACGCTCTTGGGCAGCCTAAAGTCCCTAGATCGCTTTTCTCGGTTTTTTTAAAAGAAGGAAAAATCTAGGGACTTTAGGGCAGCCGTGGCTACGGGTTTATATCTTGATATCCCTTCGCGAAACTCGCATCTCTTCATCGGCACTCCGGTCGATGCAGGCCGTGACTGCTGCGATTCCGCTATCGAGTCAGATATGTCGCGCCCTTACCGCTGACGAGTGCAGCGCGTCGAAACAAAAAAAAAAAAAAAGCTAACAACAGTGCGGTTCGCGGCACTGAAAAATTGACATGCCAGCGAGTAGCAAGAACACGCATTTCCGGCGGAGGTGTCCGGTCGCCGATAGGCGGCGTACTGCTAGATGGCGCGGAAAGTCAGACTTGCACGTGCTCGCCTGGTCCGCAAACTTTTGTGGTTGACTGTACATAAAAGGCACACAGTGCTTGCTGCGTGGCCAAGCGCGTAGTGTATCGAGCGAGGTGTCGCACGTTCGATTCCTACTCTGTCAGAAGGTTTTCTTATTTGCAGCTACCTCACGGGCAACGGTTGTTTTGCGCTCACAACCAACGGCGCTGACACTGACGCCTGACAACGGAATTCGCGCGAAACGAGCTCTTTAACGTTATCGGGTCAAAATAATATTCCGATAGGGCTATCGCATCAGCAGAAACCAGTACTAAGCGCATCAAATAGCCGTTTCTGTCCGTAATCAATAACGGCATCTAAGTCTTAAAAAATGCTCAGAAGCGATAGAATGAGTAGGTTACCTTTCGATGAACAAATTGCTAGAAATGATGAACAGGGAATGTCGCTGTAGCCAACGTTTCGACAGTTGTCTGTCTGTCTGTCTGTCTGTCTGTCTGTCTGTCTGTCTGTCTGTCTGTCTGTCTGTCTGTCTGTCTGTCTGTTCAGATAAGTACCTAGATCTGGTAAAATCTTCGCTCTCATTTATGCTTTTTACTGCGCTTGGCCGACTACAAACAGAAGATACAAACAAGCACTAGAGTTAGTGATGACATGAAAAATGCAGAAATACTCATTCCGAACCTAAAGTTTAGTGGGACAAAGTGAGCAAAAAGGAAATGGCACTGCAAGGGGTGAGGATGGAGCATATGGACTTGAGGTGACAATCACAGCTTCGACCGCATTCGTGCTACCGAGAATCCTTTGGCCTAGCACTTACGTCTTCAAAAACCCCTAACTCGCTACAATTTGCTGTTTGTGTTTGTTTGTTTGCCTGCTTGTTGCGAACAATTTGCACCACTTCTTTTTTCTTATTCACTGATGTGGACGGTCATGCCGTGCGCTTCCTTTATCTATAGCTCTGTCGCTCTTATAGTCATCTCAACCCTGCTTTTACACATGCGTAAGCCACACTCTAAAGAAAATATTGTATCATTTCATTTGCTTATATTCAGCACAATATGAGCATCTGGTGATGTCCTCCAACACCCCCCTCCCCCCCACAGGAAAAAGGAAGGTGAAAGGAAAAAAAAAACATTGCACTTCAAGTACAACATGGGGTTTGTTAGTTCGAGAGACAACACGCGCAGGTTGCCAGCAGACGAGACTTTTTTTTTTTCTGTTCCTCAACCATAGTTACCCAGCTTGTAACTATGATACCGATGTGATCTTGGTGTTTTCACAAGGACAGCATCAGTATTCCCAGCCACACGGCTCGAACGGCAATAGCTGCACGCATTCACTTGAAATTGGCCAGCGCCCGTCGTAACACGGTGAACGAACACCGCCGCAGTGAGTCACACGTAGTGCGTAATCTGTGTCCGTGCCCACATTACTTAGCTGAATCAACAGAAGTATTGGCGTACAATCGAGCGATAGGCTGGCAAACAAATTCCCTCCCTCCCTCTTTCCTCACGTACATACATACATACATACATACATACATACATACATACATACATACATACATACATACATACATACATACATACATACATACATACATACATACATACATACATACATACATACATACATACATACATACATGAAGGGAAGAAAGGAGGAGGAAACAGAAAGGCAGGGAGCCACTGAAAGGCACCCGGTTGGCTACCCTACGCTGGGTGTATGGGAAAGGGGAATAGAAATACGTGCGTGTGCGCACAGAGCATTCATCAGCCGAGGGGAAGAGAGCACGGGATGGGCAAGTTTCCTCGTGTCGCTCTCCGTATATGCTATCGACAACCATGCAGATCAATCGTGACCTCGTGTAGATGAGGTGGGGCACCGTCGTTGTCAACAGCGACCGTCTCTCAACGGATTCCGATTCGTGTGGACTCCTGTTTATGTTGCCTTATGACAGCGAACACGTAGACGTCCTTGAAAGGTCGTTCGTCTAGACGAATGGCGCGCAGGTGTCAGCGACCGTTTCTCAGGCACCAGGCACACGCTTCACATCATCGGCTCCCCAGTGACTCTCTCCGGCTGATTCCTTTTCTTCATTTTGTATTCTTGAACGAGGCTGTAAACACCACTATCACTGCAAGGACCTGGGCGCACTCGGAGATATTAAACAGATAAAAGTGAAAACAATGAATGAGCGGAAGAGGTGTGAAAAGGGGGTTATGACTTGCCGTCGTGTTCAGACAATGGTAAATATTCCCGATGTTTTCGCACAGTCGACTTCATCACTTCTGGTCAAAATTGTAATACAGACATTTTTATTGCTCTTAGCTTTATGCTGTCGCCTGGGCGGAAACTGACGTGTTTTAGAAGCAGTGTGCAAGCGAGCATTGGGTTACATACCTGCACCGCATGTCTTTCGAACAAACGTGCTAAGGTCTGTTTTACCTTGTGCTCGTCTTATATAATGCGAAACACAGCCAAGGACGTTAAAAGACTACTATCGCTAAACACAGTAGGATAGCAGCTGTCCGGTATGCCGAAGGTGCACAGTCTGGCACGGGAATCGGTTGTATTCGCCTCGACAATGACAGGCTGCGTTGTTTGTGCCAGCGATCTTCCTGTTGGCGTGCATCATCCGCGTGCGATGCACGCCATCATCAATCACGATTCTCCGACGCCTCGTTAGCCTGCGAACCCCTGCTCCCCAACCAAAGCAAACGAAAAAAAAAAATGCTGACTGCGTGTGTCATCGACATCACATCGCAGCAGAGCGGGTCCGAGAGAGTCCCGAGACGGCACAAGGCGGCACGACATGCGAGAACAACGGCTTGGCATGGTCACAAATATTTCGGCATTGGCAGGATACGATTTCCGCAGCATGTGCTGTGGTGGGAAAGCGATCGCCAATTTCGTTTCTTGCATGATTCGCCATTGTCTCCGGGCATATATCGTTCGTTGTCAAAGTTGAGTAATTCTGGAGAACGCCAGAAAGTCTTGGCCTCCGTACTTTTGTTTCACTCGCCTCGCGAGGGCCCGATCGAGATAAAAGCGAATGTTTATGGGGCAATAGTTCGTTCGTGATCGGAGTGAAGGTCGTGATGGGAGTGGGCCGGCTTCCAGACTTGGAAAACCAGTGCATACCGCAGAGGAGAAGGAAACATGTTCGTGTCCTTGTACAAAGAAATAAGACAAGGTGCAGACACCAGAGTCTTCGTGCTGTGTGTGTTTCAATGACACATTTTTACGATGGAGCTAAACAAGCGAATCTCGCAAACAGTTAAGGCAGTGGTGAAATATATGATTACGCTGTAAATACCTCGACTTAAGCTTCCGCATGCGGCCGAGGCGAATTATGATTATCCGTAATTTCTTAAAGCGCCGAAACCCCGATGTCATTATGAGGCTCACCGTACACAGTGGAGGCCTCCGGCTTAACTTTCACCGCCTGGGCTTCTTTAACGTGCGCTGATAACGCTGCAGTAGAAGTACCTATAACGTCTTTCCCTCCATAAAAGATGCGACCATCGCAGCTGTGATCGAAACCCGGGCCTTTCGATTCAGCAGCCAAGCGAATTAAGATTGTCAATCAGCCTCCGAGAGTCTCCTGAACTGCATGTTAAACCGATGCTGCTGAGGAACACACGTGCGCGTAGAACGTGGCAGCTGCAAGGTTTCTGTGGTCTGCAATGAAAAGTCATTTCCGCTGCCCTAGCACGCCCACCAATAAAGGCTAGATGTAAATTTTCATGCATAACGCACACGATTACAAAAGAGCAAACCGATGTGTACGCACTTGCGTCGATACAGATGTAGTGTATTCTCGGGTTGAAATAAGCCGTAACGACATAAGGTCAAGTGACGCAAAAAAAAGATCTTTGATTACCACGGCTATTGCGCCAGCCAGATGCCAACGGGAATGCTATTCGTCGTGTACGTCTGGAGAGCGATGCGTGCTCGAGCTGACGCCAGGACACGCACAAGAGCTATTGGCGCCAGCTTCGCCCTTTATTTCGTCGCGAGTGCATAGAAGCACGGGTAACGCACTTTGCGCATGCGTGCATATTAAACGAGTTTCTCTGGACGCGCGTCTTATCGGTTCCTCGAGTGGCGCGCTGCATGGTAAGTGGAAACGAACAGACTCGCACGGTTGGGACTCATGGCGTAATGCATAAGTGACGCGTAGTGGAATATTTCTCTACCACATAATACGTGCAGTGCGAAAAGGATGCATTGATACAGGGATTACGCTGACCCAGCCTCGTGGTGTGTCGGTGAATTTAGCGGTTTGAAGAATTTACGCGTTTCGTGCATCCTGGGCGTTGTATAGGAAGGCAGCTGACCAGAATAATCATGCTGACTGCTGAATTATTCCGAGAATGCCAATGTATCCACTTGTCTATTCCACGCTTGAAATGCAAGAAGAAAGAAAAAAGGATTGAGAGGAAAAAAAATAAGGAGTCCATGCGTGCAACGTAGCGAACAAGCTTTCGGAAAACACAAATACGTTTCAAAATTCGATACATGTAAGTGTCGCAGGTGGTAAACATCGTTTCAAATGAACCATCGCAGTCCACGTCGGAAGCGTATAGAGGTGACAGCTTAATAACAATTCACACCCTTCGTGTTACTTAGTTGATCTTAACGCAAGGGAAGGGGTCAAGGGCTCGTTCTTTATTTGTTAGAAACAACTTAATGAGCAAACAGAGATTGAAGCCTAGGAAAGCATAGGGGAAGTTACTTGTGGTATTGTAATTGTGGAGAAAGTTCGGTTCTCACCTGCCTTCGGTGAGAACCGAACCCACGACCTTCGGATGTCGCGTGCGATGCTCTACCAACTGAGCTACGAATGCGGTCGTCCCCCCGTCCACTTTGATTTTAGACTTTGGTAATGAACGTCGAAACTCTAAAAACGTAAGAACCTTTTGTTTACAGAAAGCGCAGGTATTGCTTTTATTTTTTTTCGTTTTGTAAGTCTTCCCGTATGACATGTTACCCTGCTCCAACGCAGTGTAACACGTCTTGCTGGGTAAATTTGCTGTTTTATCGTATTTGCGCATATGTCCTCTTGCGTAGGTACTCTAAATGCGATGAACTGCAGCGTCGTCGGCATTTTTTCTTGGTTAAGGTGATAACGCAGTGAACTGTCGTGCTGCTCGCTTTCTCATGCAGTCGCGTGAGCGCATGGTTCGCGTTACGCTGCACCGATTTATTCCCACTTAGCATACGGCTCTCGCACGTAAGGGAGAGCATGTCCAGGCATGAGTACCACGCAGCCCGTGGCACGCTGCCAGGTAAACAGACTGCCCCAGTGGCGGACATTAACACCTGGTTGCGTAGCGTAAATGCGGTGACTCAATCTATCGCTGTCTCCGCAAGACGCTACGCGAGTCTCCTCTCCGTACAGCAGCACACGAGACGGCGCCTGTATCCACGTAAGTGCAAGCGCGAGAAAACTACGCGCCAAGCAAATAAAAATACGTAAATATGCGAGATATAATAGTACAGGCGTAGGGGGAAACCTGGCTTCGTTTTTAGACGTCCCGATGGCGCGTAAAAACCGAAGGATTTCACCGCCATGCCCCCGATATAGGCTTGGGAATTGGAGACGCGGGAATCACTTGTGATTTCTCTCCGGGAATCCAAATTGTCGTCAACGCACCGCGGAAAGGTGCTGTATCATTTGCATAGCTTGAATACGAGTCAAACCCCCAATCTGCATGACACCCAACAGAACATTCTCTCTGCTTCCTTCGGGACGCTATGATTTAGGCACTGATGCTAGCCGTTCGGCGCTTTACTGCATTTGTCGGCGGAGATGACGAAAGGTACTCAACAGGGCAGTATATATAAAAAAATAAAACTAATGTACTTATAGTTTCGGGCAATGAGCGATGAGCACCTTTGGGTGTCACCAAGAGGTTGATGGGCACGTATGGTTCCCTATCTATCTATCTATCTATCTATCTATCTATCTATCTATCTATCTATCTATCTATCTATCTATCTATCTATCTATCTATCTATCTATCTATCTATCTATTCCTCATATAGAGGTCAAGGTGCACAAGTTAGGCAAGGTATCCATCTTGGATACTGCAAATATAGCGCAAATATAGCTCACTGATCTCCAATCCAAAGCCCAGTGGAATGTGTATATAAAGCGACGATTAGCGTCATTTTTCTTTTCCACTTCTCAGTCTCATCTGGCATCACTTATACCAACTTTGCTTCGCGCACACATTATCGACGTTAAGCGATACGTGGCGCTCTCTTGTACGTGTGAACGCAATAGCGTGTTCAGCCCTGCGTACTTATCGAGCCGCGTTGCGTGCGTAAGAAGTCCACGTTTCACATACACCGCATGCCTAAAACTTCTGCGCCTACCACTGTATACCTGCGAAACGCGGCGCACTTACGCACGCAATGCCGATACGGGCGCTAGGTGCGCAATAATAAAACTTGCGAATGTTACATGCGACGTACAACGTGTGATGCCTCGTTTGACGCGCGTAATGCGCTGCCTTATAGATACAACACATCGTAGCAACACGGGTGACTAAAGTTTCAGGAAGGGCGCTTGCCTGACTCGAAGGCGTGAACGCGTTTGTCGGAATGGATACCTCCGCCTTACATAATGCCGGCGACGTCAGAGACACGGGATGGCATCGCGTTAGCGGGAAGAGGTAAGGGCGCCGACGACTTCTAGAAATAAAGTCTTGGTTTTAATAAAAAAAATTCAAGGAAAGAAAGCCCGTGTCTCATGCCCCTCTGTCCGCTTCTTGCAGTCCGTTCACAGTGAATATTGCAAATTTTATTATTCGACCGAGGACATGTAGGTACAAACACTATGAATAAGAAGTGATATGCGCTTGCGTGCGTTATCTCAGCAGAAAGTTCATGTACACGCAGACCAAACTGAATGGCGCACACGCACTCTTGGGGATTGGCCAAGAAACAGGTAGTTAGAAGATATGAAGGTCCCTGCAAACGCTCAGTAATGTTGAACACGATAAAATAAGTTGGAGAAATTGGAGAATGTTAAGGCGGCTTCAAAAAGGAAGAAAGCAGGTTATAACTTTTGGGGCAACGAATAAGCTGAAGCATAGAGTAATCATGGTTGTCAAAATAGGTAAAATAAATAAAACAAAAATAATGAAGCAGTGTGTCTATAAACTAAATATTTTCGAACCCTTTAATATATACCCCTGCAAAGCATTGAAAACCCTTCTGTCACTGCGCCCCACGGTCAAGGCTCCCAAAGATGGGACGCTTAAGTCCCCTCTGGTGAGGCGCAACAGATTATGTATAGCCATTTTACGCAAATGTGCAAAGCGTTTACAAGAAATAAGAAAATGTTCTATTGTCTCGTGGACTCGACAAATGAAACAGTTTGGTAAAGATGCCAGACCAGCTTTCTGTAAATAAAAGTTTAGATATTGTATTCGGCAACGTATAGTCTAGTGATTGCTACTTAAATTGCTCTTGTTTGACATAGGAATTAATCTGGTGCTTAATTAAAAGAAAGAAATGGACATGGGCAGGACATGTCATGAGGAGGAAAGGTAACAGATGGACAGTAAGAGCGAAGGAATGGATGCCAAGAGAGGGAAAGCGCAACAGAGGCAGGCAAAAGGTTAGATGGAGCGGTGAAATGAAAAAGTTTGCGAGCATAAAGTGGAACCAACTCGCTCAGGATAGGGTGGATTGGAAATCGTTGGGAGAGGCCTTCGTCCTGCAGTGGACCTAAACATGCTGCTGCTGATGATGATGAAATTCTAAGCTGTTCGTAAGTGTCTGGGGACTACGTTCACGTAGCATCATTTGCCTTCTAAATCTAGCACAAATTATTAGTTTTAATGCTGGCAAAATTTAGATAACGGGAGCGTTCACAGGCGCTGTTTGCTAAAGCATCTGCCATTTTGTTAAGATAGTGCCCGGAGCTAGTCTAACGAGATTTATATGGGATGGAACTAACGATTTGAACGCACCTGAACGTTCAAAGTTATCGCTATCAGTTAGGGAGGGACACACACATAGCAAATCAGTCAGTATCACTGCAGAACTTAATGATTTGGGCAATTTGCAGACATTCAGAATTACTGCCAAGAATTCTGCCAGAAAAATAGGTACGAAGCCAGGTAGGCGAAGAGAAAAAGGCCAATCTAGAATGGGATGGAATCCCACACTTTTCTTCAAACTGTGTAGCGTCAGTAACTATCACTGTATACTGATCGGCACGTGTAATAAGTAATAATTTAATATAGTGCTTAAGATGCGGAATGAAAAGAGCTCCGCGTTTCTTGAAAAAATGTCATCAAATTGAATTTCAATGGAGGAGTTTCTGCAGAGTAAAGGCTTAATTTCGCAAATGTGCACATTCAGTTGGTTTAGCAGGCTCTGTATGAACAGAATTTGCGGCGTATGAAATCTCGGCCAGTAGAGTCTAAAAAACCTCTCAGGCCGGGAAATAAAAACTGTTTGAGCTGTTTGCGAACTAACAAATATGAGCCTCGAGGACGTACACAGAACGTGCACACTAGAAAGGAAGGACACAGGTAGTAAGCAGCGCCTGTCCTGTGTCCTTCCTTCCTTCCTGTGTCCTTCCGTGTACGTTTTTGCTCTGAAAATGTTTGCTAATCATGTACCAACTAGGGCCTCAACATGTTCTGTTTGCGAACGCTTCACAGGACATTCGTGGAGCCTTAGAAACGACTGAACGGCTAGTGATCGAAACCGAGTGACGAGCGAAGGGGCTGTGGCTTCCAGGTACAATACTTCGTTTGTCACCACAAACTTATGGAGGCCTAAACATAACCTCAAGGCAGAACGAGGAGCGGAAGCTTATAGGCTGGAGCACCAGAATACGCACGCATATTCTGGTGCTTTAGCAAAGTTTTTCTACGCATTCCCGATCTATACTGTTGCTCGACTTCCTGAGTCGCCCTCGGACGCCCTTTGCTGCGATATACTCGATATGTGCGTTCAAAGACAGGGCTCCGTCGTATATGACGCCGAGATATTTGACCGTCTCTACTTGTGGAATATTGTGTACAGATGGCAAGTGAGCGAAATGTATGTTGGGTCCCTCAAACGAAATGTGAGCACACAGCATTTACTGACATTCAGCGAGAGATGTGCAGCATTAAGCAATCTTTATAGAGCTGACAAATATGTCTGGTGTACTTTACGCGGAGGCGAATGTCACTTGCCGATGAAAAAAACGCAATGTCGTCCGCGACTGGCGAGAATGTTCATTGTCGCCCGTCTCCGTCTTCTTTTTCTTCTTCTTCTTCTTCTTCGTCGTCGTCTTCTTCTTTTCTTGCTGATGGTGGGCTCAAGAAAACGTAAACCCGAAACTGTCGGGCCTAAAAACTCCGGCATGGAAAAAAAAAAAAAAAAGAGCTTTACCAATGCTGCCCAGAAGAACAACAAGGAAAGATAATAAGCTAGTTTCAACAGTGTGGATACCCGGGCAAGCTGGTAAGGATTTATAAAAATTACAGCATATCCACGGAGTGAATGATGATGAGTGGGCGAAGCTCGGGAGGTTCATCGTAGATCGTGCCGAGTTCCGGATTGATTTAGTTAACGCGCACGCTACGAATCCTTATGGTTCAACTATGCACAAGTGAAATCTCCCAGCTGTCGTTCGGCGCGATAGAACTGCGTCAGCTCACTGAAGGAGTGCATGCGCTCCCGGGAAGAGTCCGACTCCGATTCCGCCGCCGCCCGGTTGATGAGACCTCGGGGGTGGTCATTGGCGGCTTCGTTGCCTGGGTTCCCGGAGTGCGCAGGCACCCAGATCAGCTCCACATAACGACAGCTGTATCCCCCACCCCACCATTCTCTGAACAATTACCACCAAATATTGTGGCGCCGCCTCCAGACACGCACCCTTCCCTCCCCCTATCTGCTGTCCCGCATCCACCCAGGGGCATATGCCCCGTCTTGCACACAGTGCACCCACCCCCGCGCTACCCTTACCCACATTCTCCTCGAATGCCCGGCGGACCCTCCCCCGCGGGGCCCGGAGCTTCTGACCACCTGGGAGGAATGGGAGACCCTGCTGCGCTCGACGGACCCGGTTAGGCAGAAGATCGCCACCGACCGGGCTGCCCACGTCATGGAGCTTCACGAACTCATGAACGTGTAGTGCAGTGGGGTCGTGCGGGGACCCGAAGGTCCCTTGGTCAATAAAGTTCTTTCTCTCTCTCTCCCACCGGCACTTCATTGCGAGTCAAGATCCAGTGCCTATATATAGTCCGCCGCGGTGGTGTAGTGCTTACGGTACTCGGCTGCCACCCGAAAAACGCGGGTTCGATCCCGGCCGCGGCGGTCGCATTTTCGATGGAGGCGAGAGGCCCGTGTACTGTGCGTTGTCAGTGCACGTTAAAGAACCCCAGGTGGTCTAAATTTCCGGAGCCCTCCACTACGGCCTTTCTCTCTATCTCTTTCACTCCCTTTCCCCCACCCCCACGGACGCTTAGCCGTGCTCCCTACATGGGCTGCAGAAATTAGCGTCCTTGCCGAACTACAATCAATGAATCAATCAATGAATCAATCAGTGCATATATATATATATATATATATATATATATATATATATATATATATATATATATATATATATATATATATATATATGGGTGGCCGGTGAACGGTTCTCCAACGTGAGCAGTCGGTATTTCTCAATCAAGAAACTCGCTAGGAGACGCTGCCTGCGCCAACGTTGTCTCTCGCGGGTGAGGGCGCGTTCTCCTTCTTTGCGTGCTGGCAGAGCGTTCATCTAAGAGCGTTTCCATAGTCAACGCGCGCCTTTCGCTCTCTCTCTCTCTCTCTCTCTCTCCGTTTCTCTCTCACAAGACAGCAGATGGAAGAGCGAGAGAGAGAGAGGCATGCGCCGGGAGGCACGCGCCGGGAGAGAGAGAGAGGCACGCGCCGAGGGCGAGCGCGTGCCTCCCGGCACGCCGGTTACGCCTGACGCAGGACAAGGTTAGACTAAGAGGAGCTTCGCCCCTAATTTTTTTAAGCACAAACACGCGATCAGTCATAGACATGACAAGGGCAACATGCCTCGCTTGTCGCGCGGCCACGGTTCCAAAGAACCACGAATAAGAGCGTTGCCTCGCAGCTGCTTTTTTAACGTACTACATTGTAGGGCGATTGGCAAGATTTATTGCAATATGTTCTTTCGCTATTTTTACAAATTCTCTTCCACTTTGCAGGCTCGCGATATAAGCATGCTGTGAACGCATCAGCCAGGGTTTCTCGCATATAGTTGTACCGCAGCTCCAGCTCCAACGGCACAGATAACGAGGGAGTTGAAGCTCGGTCCTACGTACTGCCGACTGTTTCGGCATGTTCGTGTCCTGATTGAATTAACGGCAGATTTGACTTCTGTAAGCAGCTGTTAGCTCGGCGCTACATCGTAGCGTATACCACGAATCCGCTCTGCTGCTTTCCGCCGCGGCTTCCCATTGAGACTGCTTCCGGACCGGAACAGCGTATCGTCCGTGTCCGACTCGGCGGCCGGGAAACCAAGCTGCCGTCGGCTTGGCTGCACGGGCGTCCGGCTTCCTGTGGAATCGCTCAAGTCTTCTGACGCAAGGGATGCCGAGCTCCGTCGGTCTTTGACAATTACCGGAGACGTCACTCCGGCGTGTAGAGGAGAGCGAAGAAGGCGCTGTCAAGGGTACGAGGTTGAGCACGGCACTCGTCTGATTGTACGAGGAAGCGCAGATAAGTGAACGACGAGAGGATGCACCGAAGAAACGAGCGGACGTGTTGGGAAGCCGAGGCGATATTGGCAACCGGGAGAAAGAAAAAAAAAGGGGGGGATAAAAAGACAGAAAGAAGGGAGCGACAGCTGCGTGCACTTGAACATGTATATACACACAGCCTGTAAACACACTGTCGAAAGCTGTACAGTTGAGGTACACTCTGTATACCTACAGCCAAGCTATACGTGATCCCGTGACCTCGCTCTTAGCAGCGCAACACCGTAGTTGCTAGGCCACCACGTATGGCACGTATACAGAGAGAGAGGATGGAAGGTGGCGAAGTGAATCGGAAGATACAATATGTTATATGGACAGGGCAGGGAGATGTTAAAAAAAATAAAAGAGTAAAGCACACCATCTCATTTTATCTCTATTTTGTCGCTGACAGGCACTGTGCCATATCCGGTGCCTACCGCAACAAACGACCAGTGCAGGCTAAAGTCACTTATGCAGGTCTGCCGTCCTCGAAAGGAACGCCAAAGTGAAACGCCGAATCAGTCTAGACCGACAAATTAATCCTTCAAAACCCTACTGTAATTAATTTCACCATCGAGCTCTTGTTAATACTATAGAAAGGAATTTGCAAAGGTGACCTTCATGTGCACTTAAGCGCCTTGAACGGGTCAAGTCCCTAGCGCTGAGGCTAATAGGTATTCAGCATCTCGAGGGCAGAACTACAATACTTGCTATCAGCCCTCCGATTTAGACCGTGAACAATTGTTATTCGAGATTAAAAAGCTGACCCCATAATTAGTTCGAGAAAGAACACCGCATGGCATTTTCCTGTAGTGGCTTCATACGTAATAGCGCACCGATGATGCGACTCGATTAATTCCTATGGGCAACAATGAGGAATCGACAGAGTAGCAAGGTCGTACGTACGCTGCTAGATAACGTCGGATGCTTGCATAGTGCGCGACGTCCTCTGTGTTACTAAAGTACCCCAAATTTTTGCACCGCGCGACAAAACTAGGGAACATTAGGGAAGGGGGTGGGGGACATTCATTTTGCCCACTGCCTCGTCTACATCCTTCTCTCTGCCTCCACTGTGGTCGCTTTACGGAACGTGAGAAACTGCGTTACCTGGAAACAGCTTTCTAAAATAGCTGTAATGTTGACGACTGACCAATTTGAACCAACTCGCTACACAGGCTTTCGAAATTAAAATTGCGTTAAACATCGTAATGTAAAATCGCAGGACGGTGCGCAATATTGCTTATTACATTAAAGATATTTCATGGCGCATAAGGGTCAATATTATGACAGTGTGCATGTGCGTTCATAATTTGGAAGCATAGTGTAGTCTCTGTCGGCGTCTGCTCTCGCACAGGTGAAACGTTTGTCTTGAATAGACGGCGCAAAGTCTGCCTTGGTGTGGGCTTCAAAGCTGCAAAGTTTTAGTCGACAAATAATTTTTTTAGCGGTCGTACATACGATGCAGCTTAACCGAGAACCGCTTCCGCATTGATCACAGCCAACCTTGCTCTGGAGACCATGCTCGCCCCGCTTTTCTAGCTGCACGCAGAACGAACCAAGCATAAGCATTCAACTTCTGTTGCTTTCAACATAGCTCTATAAACATGTGATGTCAAAATCTGACATAAAAAATAGTATAAAACGCGATTTCGCAACTTATGTACGTCCACTCGCATTCATTTCCTTATTTGAAGGTTTTCTGGATTTGCCCAGCAACGAAGGTGACCGCCTGAGGCCATCGGGGGCCTATCCCTCTGCGACGAAGGCGTAAGAGTGCGACCGTATCGCCGATAAAGCTTCCGATGACGCGTCGGCGAGCGAGACATTACGTAAGCGCTGGAGCAGCACTGCCAGAATGCAAGCGAGAAGAATGAGCCAGAGTGCCCCTCTCAGGACAAGTCTTCTCTCAGCTCTGTCTGACTCACTTCTCGCTCTTGGGAGTGGCTCATCGCTCTCGGAAACGAGACTCTCTGCTCTCGCTCCGTCTTCCGAGGCATCTTCTGAGCACCTTCTGGAAGAACCCGAGCAGGACTGGCTCCCACCGCGCGTTGGTCCTTTCCATCTGGATGAAACGATACAGAGGAAGGAAAAGTGGAAGGCTCTGCTGCTCTTCACAGAGTCGAACGCGGCGGTGGGGTTAGAAGGCAGGAGGGGGCGTTTCCGTAAGGGTGATCACGACGTCCAGGAACGCAGCGAGCACACTATTACTGCGCAAACAACATCAGAAAAACAGATTGCTTCAACCCCCCCCCCCCCCCCTTCCAAAGCATTTTCACCACGAATTTCTGGTGGGCGGCCGGGAGCGACGCCCCAATCTCCCTTCTCCGGGCGAACTCGGGTCGTGCTCCGCAGGCCGAGTTCGGAGGAACAGCTGCCTCCGGTGCATTCAACCTTGCACGCACGATCACGTTCCCTTACTGTGCCGAGTGCATACGATATAAAGATCGCAAATGGCCACATTTCACCCACTTCGCACTGTTATGGGCGCGGTCGAACAGGGTGGTCACGTTTTGAGCAGCTGGCCTGTTGATGCCCTTTCCTGTTGTTTCATCCCCCCCCATTTTTTTTTTCTTTTTCTGCGATGAAGGCAGCCTGTTACAAACCGTTCGGGTAGCTGCTACAGATGTGGCTACACACACAATTTGAGTCACCGGAGAAGCACGCGGGGCCTCGCTCTCCGTGCAAGATGGGATCAGGTGGTGGGTTAAGCGAAGCCAAAATCCTCGCTCTTTTTCGAAGAGGCCTGCTCTCACTTTCGCCTCTCCCATCGGAACGCCGGAAAGGAGCCCCTGGCATGTTCTACCTGGACGTCTTGGCAGGAGGGTCGAAAGGGTGATGCGTTGTGTTCATACAAGCTTGACCTTGGAAGGTCTGCCGCGATCTCTTCGGAGGAGGCGCTGGCACACAGCGGCTGTTGCCCCTGCAGGCTTCTGCATCTGCATCACCCACGCAGTGTCAGCGGGAAAGCGTGCGGCGGGGCCTTTCTTGCTTTACGAGGTCAAACGATGCCTCTCAGGAATGCGCAGCCATGGCCGACACAGAAAGGCGAACGCCGGTTGTCCGTCAAGAGTTCTAGAAACACTGGACAACAGGATGAGCTTTCTTGGTTTATGGAACGATAGCGCAATTAGATGTCCTTCGGTAATGTTGGATATGCTTAACAAAGTAAACGTCTTGCAAAGAGGGAATGAGGCGGACTTCATTGCAACAAAGTGAACGTTGACTCTTATGTCCCACTATGTTTTCTTGGATTTCTTGGTCGTGACGGTCTCATTCCTACAAGAACGAGATGCAAGAATGCTGGCCTATAGAGAAGCTATAGTCAAAATTTATCTCAACCTATCGACGGCGTCATTCATTGGACCGTTTGGTTGGTCGGCTGTTTCGTTTGTGCACCCCTCAGTCTGTCCGTCATTGCCGTCAGGTCAGTCAATCCGGTCGGTCTGTCGAGCGGTTGGTCGGTCGGTCATGCAAGCGTAAAGGCTTGAGTTATTATTGGCCACCTAACAAAAGACGACACAGTGGATGCTGCCTGAAACGGTGGACAAACAAAAATGAAAGGCTGTGGTATGGGTGGTTGTGCGTCTAGGGTAGGGGGAGCAGGGTTAAGTTTGTTGTAAACTGTCAGACGTGGGAAGAATGCAACTGCGACATTTTTTTTTTTTTTTTTCAATGGGTAGTGTGCACATGTGCTGTCGTGCATATCTCAAATTTACACAGCATTTCTTGTTCCAGCGATAATAAATAGGACCTTCATCGCTGCGTAGTGAATGGCTTTATACACTTACGCGAGCGCAGCTTAATAACCTGTTGATAATAACCATACATATTTATTTTTTCGTTCGTTTCAAGCGACATTCAGAAACCGTTCTTTGTCCAGTAAAAGGGAACATATATTTTTCAGTTATTCTTTCTCTCCCCACCCAGGGGAGGAAGGAGTCCTACCTGTGTGTTTGTCGCTATAGTGTGGTTAAATAAGCGTCGGGGAAGATAAAGAAGTTTATGGCCATATTATTCATTAAAAATTATAAATTATTGCAACCCTAGCTTTTCAAGTCTATAATTCCCACGTCTTGCCTTGCTTATTTGCGCTAATATCACCCAGTTGCTTTGACAAGCAAAGAACAGCTGACAGAAAAGAAAGAAAGAAGGAAAGAAAGAAGTCATTACGCGTCTTGTCCTTCAGGAAGTGTCTCATGTCGCCTCGTTTACACAGCGGATGTGACACGCGACGATTAATTTGCGTCTTGGCAGCATGATGTTTGCGTCGAATATATAGCCCAGGAAGTATATTACGCACGACCGCGTGGCTGGCATATGCCGCGCGCTCGCTTCCAGCCCGACGTGAGCGTCCGTGCCTCGTTGTCGAGTAATTAGCGGCCGGCCTACGCAGGCCGCGTTGACGACCGCGGGGCACAGAGGGGTCGAGCAGCGAGCGAGAGAAAAGGCGCTATGAGTCGTCGATGCAAATGACCTCAGCGTGTGAAGTCATCTGCAGTTCGCATTGCTCGCGACGTACGGAAGCGGTCGCGAAGCACGTCCCTCGAGCTCAGTGTCGCGAACAGCGACAATTTCACTTTCGAAGAGATCGAGAACACGTATAGAAGCACCGTTCTCAAAATCTAAAGCGTAAAAGCGAAGACAAAAATCACAGTATATCCACGGGGTGAATGATGATGAGTGGGCGAAGCTCCGGAGTGAATCATCGGTAAACCGTGAATCTTCTGTGTAATTCGCCCAGTCGATCATCATGTAAAGACGTGAGAAACACTGTATTCGAACGCTGGGATCTCGCGTTTAAGGGGACGCTAGCACAAGCGCGTTAGAAACGTGCAGTACACTCTAGTAAGGGGGAGGGGCCACAGCGTCTTACGCGGCCCCTTACACAGGCCGGAACGCGCACCGCGTTTGCCGACGCCATCACATGACTGCTGAAAGAGTATAAGGCGGAGAGGCCACAGCGTCTTACACCAGCTTCTTACACGCGCCGTAACGCGCTAGCACAAACGCATCATCATCATCATCATCATCGTCGTCGTCGTCGTCGTCGTCGTTAGAAACGGGCAGTCTTTCGTTAATGTTGGGTATTTAGTGTCATCGTGGTGCATGTTTCCATGTGCGCTTCGTGGCGTAGTGCATGGCTTCAGGAAAGAGGTAGATGATGATGATGATGATGATGATGATGATGATGATGATGATGCGTTTGTCCAGGTAGCAGCCTGGACACACATACACGCTTTCTGTGCCGCATACCTGCCTTTATGCAGTAGTGGGCTGAGGGCAAGAGAGTGGGATTGGAATTAGGTGGCTACATACATACATACAGAGGAGGGACAGACCCACACCCTAAGGAGCTTCGCCCCTAAAATGCACCGTTCCTTCCACTCCGTGAGGATGGTCGAACATCGAATCTACTTTATTACACCGAGGGTTACACCACGCAAGTCAGAACTATATAAGTCTATATCGTAAATCTTTGTTTCAACTCGGGCTCGGCTTCCCGGCGCTGTCGCTTAACTCGGCACCTCAAGCGCGCATGTTAGGGTGCCCCACGACAACGAAGACGTTCACGAGCCGGTTCCCGCTGATGCTTGTGGTGGGCAACTTCTTCCTCAGGAACAAGCAGTGGTCGTACCGTCGGCCCAAAATCTCCGTACATGCTAACGACACGCACGCCCTCCAGAAGTAGGTGCCCGAAGCAAAGGAAATCTAAGCCTTTCATATGTTCGCATCTCGCAAACGTGGTGTGTGTAGTGGCTGAGACACTTGTCGTGAGGTCCCTGGTTCCACAACACCGGCGACAATGATTTGCTTACTTTCTTGCCGTCTTTCTTTTCCCCCGCTACGTGACATGACCCCGCTCCAGCGTACGCGAGCGACTGTGGCACAGGTTCCACATAAACGGCTTCGACGTAATTTGTAATTGGGGAGTTTAACTTTCCGAATATGCACGATAGATAGAGTGGGAAACGACGCAGCCCGAATCGTCGCGGGAGCGGCCCGCTTCGCCTTGAGCAGTAGCGTTCCTCAGGACATAAAGTTATCTGTCTGTCTATCTGTCTCAGCATTGCTTTTCGTCACTTTAAGCTCTTTAGTGTGCATGAAGGAGACCGTGAATGAGCGTTTCTGTAATTCGCCATTCCGCTCCATCAAATTATTACTGCTGAGGCTGGGAACTGAAAGCACGCCATAGTCACTGAGCCACCGCTGACGACTACGTAGAAGGCAACAGTGGAATGTCTCTTCGAATGCTTTGCTCAATACGCTGCTTGCTTAGTCTTTCGTAAACGGTACGCCTGCCACGGTCATAAAGAAGTAAGGAAATAAAGGGAAGCAACTAATGTGACAAGGCCAGAGCCGCTTAAGAAGAAACAGCGTGCATCCGCGAGGTCAACTATCTTTCAAAGTGCGGGTAAATCCAAACGCGAGATAAAAACTCGTAACAAAATGTGACTTTTCACTGTACTATATAGCAGAGTTATTCTTTTCTGTTAGTTTGGGACATTCATGGACTGGAAATTTCGTTCATGCCGTTTCACATTGGAGAAGACATAACCAAAGCGAGCCGCTCGTTCAACCGATGCGCTCCATTTCAACCGGCTTCAGTCGCAGTAAGCAAGTCGTCGTGGTACAGTGAAGGCGGCGACATGAAAGGAACGTGGAGGTGCACTGGGCGAAGCCTTTCTGGAATGCAAATGGTACTGCTCCTATATATGCATGCGGTTTACTCCGCGTCGGCACTAACGGGGCATCGTCATTCACTTGCGCTGTACAGTCGCTCAAAAACTTCCTTCCTGTTGAACTCGGAATATGAGAGTGCGGGGTGCACGACCTTTCCCGGTTCTCGTCTTTGATAGTTCTGTTGCACACTGCCTTGAAACATCCCTGAAAACAACGGGCATGCAGATTACAATCATGTGTCGGAATCTGTGCGAGGAGAAGCTTTCGTGAAGAGGTTTATAGCATATGCAATACATCTAAATGCATGCCTACATATACGTGTGCTCTCTCTTGTTTTTCTTTACCTTTGAGACTTGTGGTGCGATCGCACAATGTTTCGTTTATGCGCTGCACAGGTGGCAGCCTTAATGTGACGCAGTGTTTATGTGTGGGCACTACACTGCTCAGGAGCTACGTTGAAATGCAAGCATCGGATCATGCAGATGTGCGAGACGCCGACGCAGTGAGGGCCATGACTATGTTTGAAATGAGATTAGAAAGTAGTGATGAAGAGCATTCTCTACACATCTCCAACATGGGCCTCTTCGCCATTGTTGAAGCGTCCCGGATAGAATCGAGAAAAAAAAAAAAAGGGGGGGGGGGGGGCAAGACCGATAAAACCAGCGTAAGCTGATTCTAAAAGTTCGTTTCAACTTTGCTATGAATACTGCTGCGAATAAATTATGGTGAGAGCTGAATTTGGCTTCAGAACTTGTGCAGCAGTGGCCGCTTTGGCTTTTGCGTTATGTATCGCTCCTGCTTGCAAACCGCTTAGAAAAGCCAGCAGTCGCGCTTGTGAACTGTCGGTCGCTGCGACAACGCGTTCAGCTACCCTTTGCTCTCCTGGCTACGCGAAGAGGTAAACGAACGCTCATGTATACAACAAGCACATCCATGGACACAGGGACAGGAGCAGCAGCCGTTGAAGCTTCTGCCCTCTTCGAGTTGCTCTGTTTGTATAATAGAGATGCTGTGGTGTCGGGAATACGTGACTCGCTTTCCACTGTTCGCATTTCGCGTGAAACAACGCGCGCTCCAAGAAAAACGACCACACACGGGACCTTAAAGCAGAGGATGAAATGAAGTATGCGTAAAAATCAAAAAAGAAAGAAAACAGGGGTGCGACCGTGAACACAGCCGACGGTGGGAACCAGAGGAGCCAGTAGTGGTGCGCCTTATGCTCTATGTATATATGTGCACAACTTACACGGAACGCTCCCTTAAGAGAAGCTCACTAAATAGGTGCAGTGTTTACAAAGGCTGTAGAACATGCGACAGACCATCGGACAAGTATGCCAGCATTGGTGCGCTTGATTTCTCATATATAGTTACGGAAGTACACCTTCGTCATCTGCTCATGCAGTGTTCCAGATCAAACGATGCCACTATTCGCACTGTTGATAATAATAATCCCTAACAGTAATAAGATACTTAATGGCCATTTGGTGATGATGCCCTCTGAACAAGTTGTCCAGCTGAGACGACGTCTATTTCATGTCATGAGCGTCGCATATTTAATAGCGCTCGCGGTGGCGTCACAACAACGTGGCCGTGCGATGCTGCGTGTATCAGTTATGTGCCTCTGTTTGGCTTGGGTGACATGCAGTACCGGTACAACACCCGGTGAATGTAAGTAGGTTGGTTTTATCTCGCCGAAATTTGTTAAATTCTTAGAGGTAGAGGACACAAGCCTTTCCGTTTATTACGTTGGAAAACAGGAGAACGGCGTTTTTGAGTTTTGCAAGCACGCGCAGAAGAGCCATGATCGTGCAATGTGAAACATTTTTTATTGTTGTGCGCCCTTACATTTCTGCGCAACAGTAAAAGTGGCACGAAGCAAAGGCTATCAAGATCCGTTATGGCTGTTGCGAGGTGTCGTGCAGCGCGGCGGTGGCATACTGGGAAACGCTTAAGGGCTTGCGCAGCACTGCACAGTATTGGCGAGAGCGAGCTCAGACTGGTGGCAAGCGCGGAACGGCGGCGCAGCTTGGGACGCCCACGGGCCGCGTGCTTCTTAAACGCGTTGGCGTGGCCGGCGTCTCGGAGCTGCCGCCGGCGCCTCGGCTTTATCGGGCGCGCGCGATGAGGCATTCGCCCACCGTGTAAGGGCAACGCCACGTAAGCTCCGCCGGCTGCATACACTCACACGTAACACGCTGTAAGGACGCCAATCAGGGAGTGTCGGGGTCACGCTCAGGGATCACACTCGGAAGTGAACGCGAATTTGAAGGAAATGTTCGCACGGGACAACTTCGCTGTCTTGTTTCGTCCTCAGTTACAGGAGAGCACGATCAAGCTCCTTTTTACGTGTACGTACTTCTTCCTTCCGTATGCCAAAGAATAGAACATGTCAGGGGGCATTCAAGTTTGCGTCAAATTTCTCGGGGCGGCGCTAATTTAGCCGAAAAGAAAACGGATCCACTGCTGGGAATCTATACCAGGCTCTCCCAAGTGGGAGCCGGGCGTGCTCCCCAGGTGCTACTGCAATTCGTAGTTCAAACTTAAACGAGGTACAGTTAGCGGGCGCCCGGTCCAGCGCTTTCTGCTCCATAGGCCGTCTCCGTAAGCACAAGCCTCTTCGCGCGTTAAGGAGAGGCGGTGCCGACCTCTCCGTAAGGATTTCCGATGCGAACGTAGCGCGGCAATGCTACTGCATTCCTCTTTGAAAGGCGAAAGATGACGAGCCTGTTTTATCGGCTATCTGCAGATCCACGTCAGCCATACTGTCCGAGGGCCCGTAAAGCGCAACACGATGCTTTCCATAAGGACAGTAAAAAAGACAAAAAGAAAGGACAGCGTTGGTGATCGTCAATTCCGAACATAAGACCTCACGCTCAGAAGCCTTGAGCATCCACGCTTGGTGGATATGTCTGAACCATTTATATCGGCGACGTATTTTACCATGTGATGACGAACATATATGCTGATGCATAACAATGAAGGTCGCTCAATCTGCGGAGCGGTGTGCTGGAGATACAGGACGCATGCTCGCGGTGCTGCGACGTCGTCTGTAAGCTGTAGCGCGTCACGACTAAAGGGCGGTGGTGTAGGGAACGTTTAAAGGCAACGGGAATGCCGACTAGGGTGAAAAGGGGACGACCGAGGGACAAGCAGATATGGTTGACAAAAACCGTTTGTTCACTTAGCTGGCGTTTACTGAGAGATGTTATTTTGCCGCGCGCACACGTGTGTGCGCGCGGCAAAGTGTGTGCGCGTGCGTGCGTGCGTGTGTGTGTGTGTACACGCACGCACACGCGCGCAATATTAATTCGCGGGTTGCTAGTGCGCACACACACACTCAAATCAATTGAAGTGCCACCCGGCCTGTCTCTGTGTTCCCACGTCTTCGAGTGTGTGTATGTATTCTTTCATTCTCCAAGAAACACTCCACGCGGTTTTATCGAGCAAAAGAAAAACACCAACAATAAAACAGAACAGCATCAAAGACAACGAAGTTCAACAATCGAGGCACAATGCTTGCGCGTATACACTTAACTGCAGTGTATACTTTCTGCAGAATTTCTTGCTTAAATGACCGATCCTGTGACCAATGCAAATGTAACGTCCAACGGCGTAACTAAGCCGTACACCTTCGCGTATAAATAGCCCTGAATGTTCTGAATAATCCACGATTGCGAGAAACAGAGAAAACAACAGAGACGTATTTTTGTGACCACTAATAATAATGCCATCAACAGATCGTTCCCACATAACTGTGAACCGTTGTGACAGGTTACATTCAGACTAAGTGGCAAAGGTTGTTCGTTGTTACCGCGAAATCAGCGAAACAGAAGTACTCACAAGGTGGTGTCCCTTGATCGTAAAAGGTGCGCGCGTCGACTGAGCCATCGCGATAAAATGAGGTCGTGTGTAATATATCTAAAGTCATACCGCTTAGTTTGAGATCTTGGTTCAAAGAACTGCACCCCTGTTTCATAATATCTCAGCTGAAAAATCAGCTCTTTTCTGCAATAATTCGGCACGTCGTCTGCCATCTGTAAGGGGAAGGCAGAAGGCTCTCAATAACATGTCCCGTGTAGCGGAGCTCTATAAGATTAATGGAGTAGTCGAGGATATACATCTCGACCTCTCCTTATCGACCAAGTTACTGGGCAACAGAACAGATAAAACAGCCCAAAGCTGACTACTTGTCGCCATCACGTTTCAAAGGGGATTCCAATGATGATAATAGGCATAATAATCATCATTTGACCTAGATCTTTCTTGGTTCACTAGCATTGAGGATTGGGCGAGTAGGTTCGGCAATCTTACATTTGTTCAGCTCGCCATGAAAAAGGAGCCAAAAGAGGAACAGCTCACTCCATCTTTTCTTTTGGGCCTTTCGGCTGTTTTATTTGCTGAGCTGCACGAGTTTAAGAATTTCTTGGCTCACAGTTGACAAAATGACCATGTCAAGCACGTTGCCTACAAATGGCCTCTCCGAAATTCACGCGCCGGTTTGATTGCACAGAATTGCCGCTATGAGTAAGATTGATACACGAAGCATCCCTGCAGTATAGATGTAGCGTGTACAAATTTCGCACTACTGGCTGCGTGCAGTAAAGCCTGTTTCTAGCTAACAGACATGGCCCTCACTCTAACTTTTTGCTTGCAGCGACGCCGACATCATGTGTATTCGTCTCGTGGGAGGCTTACTCATGTAGTTCGAGCCTCCTTTCTTCTAGGCGCTTGTACGTATAGTCCCTGCTCAGCTTAGTTTTACAGAATATTTAGACGAGCCCGCTGTCATAAGCGTGACGCTATGAGTCATTTGCCAACTCTGCAACAAGTCATCACCAGAACCTGTTCCGTTTGTCAGTCGTTTGACAGCGAACCGGCCGCGTGTTGTCTTTCGCAGTTTCATCTAAAAACAAACAAACACACTACGTTCCACGACTTTTGCGCATAGGCTTGTGTCAATAATAGGCTGTTTCCATACTTTCCACAGATGCCTATGTTCCGAAGGACGATTATTGGGTTGGTATAGTTATCTATATGTGCGAAGTATAGCTATGGTGGTATGAAACTATTTTCAGCGTCTTGTCGATTCACTTGCAGGAACGTTATCGCTATGTTCCAATGTGGGTTGCGGAAGATTAACAGTTTTATAGCACTTAATTAACCACTTCACTAAAGCTTCGCGTGCCATAGGCCCCGCCACGGTGGTCTAGTGGCTGACGCTCGGCTGTTGACCCGAAGGTCATCGGATCGAATCCCGTCTGCTGCGGCTGAATTTCGATGGAAGCGAGATGTTGAGGCCCGTGTACTTTGCGGTGTCAGTGCGTGTTAAAGAACGCCACGTGGTCGAAATTTCCGGAGCCCTCCACTACGGCGTCTCTGATAATCATATCGTGGTTTTGGGGCGTGAGACCCCCGAAATCAATCAATCAATCGTTTGTCATAGAAACCGTTGGCACTTCTCATGTGTTCTGTTCTTAATAAGTTTGACGCGGTTGCACTGCCGCATCGTCTCATAGTCGAATAAAAACGCCGTCGCCTGTTTATTATTATTTTTTTCCTATTGCTACTGCTGGCGATCTGCCATCGTTTGCGACGAAAAGGCAGCGCAGCCAGGAAAAACAACTACAGTAGTAACAGCAACGAATGCAACAGCCAGTATGCGTGCACGCGGAATATCACCGCGTATTTCATGCATTCGCCGAAAAGCGCTACCTTGGGGAAGGCCGCTTACAGGGTGTTCACGTAGGACCCGTTCTCGACCGTGTCGGAAACGCCACGACAGACTTAGGGGAGCGTCTGATCAAAGAAAAGAGGAGGGGGAGGGTCGAGAGTGGTGACATAGGCCAGAGTCTGTCCAGAAAGCCCTGCTCGAAAGGCTGGCGTAAAATTCTCACGCTTCCGCCAGATATTTCGGTGCACTTCCGGCGGTGAAGGGTGCGGCGGCGTTACTCATCAAAGGGCACGTTCAAACACCGCTTATCACGCCGCTCCAGAAAGGTCGGCTTTTTTAGAGATGTGAGCTCGCTAATCAGGCCACCTGTTATGTTTGTCACTTACATTCTTCTCTTTTATAGATCTTCTCGTCGAAACTACGTGTGCCGCATTTGGCTTAAGTTTTATAATAATTGGCAACGCTAAGTTGTTATTACACAACGAGCTAGGCCCACTTCAAGAGGCATGGTCTAAATCGCACGAATATAAACACGTTAACTTACTAGAGTACAAAGTGCGCCTTCGCTTTTCTGTCTTCGCATTATCTAAGCTCTAATCAAGAGAGAGAGAGAGAAATAAGAAGGAGAAGCAGGGAGGTTAACCACAAATAGGCTTACGGTTTGCTACCCTGCACTAGGGGATGGGAAAAGGGAAATAAAGAGGGATAGAAGAGGGAAAATAGGGGGGGGGGGGGGATGAACAGGGGCATTACAGTCTTTCTAACAAGCGAGTGCCACGAAGGAACGTCAAAAAGCATTGACTGACTTTCGCTGCGACGTCACTTTTGAGCGACATTCTAATGTAGTCTGTTCCGACAGCTCCCTGTTATCAGGACGGGCCAGCGCGGCCGCTACTGACAGTATGTGCGCTCTGTAGCGAGTCCTGTCCGCTCTTGCTCAACCTGACCTGCGACGGATGTCGGTCGATGCCATTATGGAATGTCGACCACACAAGCCATCGCAGCTGAAGGCGACAAAGGCGTCGCTGAAGTTTTTGAAGACAACAGACGTGCACAAGCGACTGTAACAGTGATGTCGCATACCATGCAGGAGCCACTGACTCTGACAATGTGCTCTATGTGCTTCCTTTCTCTCCCTCTTTTCTCTCAGCTTTCAAACTTCCCCATCTCCTTCCCCTTGTGCAGGGTAGCACACCGGTTGTCCTACACTGGTTAACCTCCCTGACTTTCCCTCTCTACTATTTCCTTGTTGTAGCGAGTACAACGGCGAAGAACATGTTCTATAGTTTCATCAGTGCCGAAGTGACTGCAAGCAGCGCTATCGGCCATGCCGATTCTGAAAGAAAAAGACTTTTTATATGCGTCACCAAGCCGCAGCCGGCAAAGAACTGTGGTCTCGAGTCGAGAGAGTCCAGATGGAAGTCGAAGTCACGGGTCCAGTCGATACAGACATGTGTGTTTCAAAATCGGTGTGTTTCACAACGTTCTTTTTTCTTCATTTGCAAGGGCACGAATCCTTGTGGCTGCGTGAGTTCTTTACAATGGTACGGGATCTTGCAAGCCATCCTCATGTGCATGCAAGCTCTAATCAAGCTTGTTCATTGTGCTTTCTGTCCTGCGGCAACTGGCTGGCCATGAAGCAAGCTGTGATTGACATTGCGAACAGGGAGGGGGGGATCTTCAGCTAAAAGACCGATACATGTAGGTTAATCGGGAGACTCTTTGTTTATCATGCAGCCTAAACAATTTACACGAACGTTCTTGCATTTCACCTTAACTGCTGTGACCGCCTTGCAGCTAAGGTTCCGTAGCACTGAAAAGCTCGAGGACGTACATTCGATTCCCGGCCACGTAGACCACGCTCCGATGGGGCGAACTGCTGGGGACACGCGCGTATACTTGGATGTCAGAGAACCCCGGGTCGTCGGAATTAAACTAGAGCCCCCATCCCTCCCCCCCCCCCCCCCCCCCCCCCACACACACACACACACGCTGTGTACCTCATAATACGACGCTTTCCGCACGTATGTCCTCAGAACATAATTTCGTTCTTGTAGCCAGTGGAACCCGGAACATTGTATGATATATAGGCGATAAATTATAAGTGGCCGCCACCATAGTGGACGGTGACGGCGCTCGGCCCGAAAGACGCGAATTCGCGGCTGTTGCATTTCGTTGGGTGTGAAATGCCAGAGAATGGCACACCCCGAGTGGTCGAGGCAAAATGCCCTCCTCCTTTACGTCGTGACGCATAATCACGTCTTGTCGTTGGTACGTAACACCCCAGCAAATAAATTCATTAACTGCAAGTGCTGCTCAGTGTGCTCAAGACAAATGTGTATTAACGATCCGTTACAACGAAATCATAGTGCTGCACATAATGACGATAGCGAACGCAGCACAGAATCTTCTCTGTAGCAGATATGGAGCGGAAAAGTCAGACTCGGAGTAAAGAATGGGAAAAGAGGCGTGTGTAGAGAGAGGCCCGACGACACAGGCATTTTTGGGTGCAGCCGGGAGTATTCGCAGGAGGCCGGATGCAAGCCTTCTTCAGCCGCTGGGAAACGGACGCTCGGCTTCAGCTCGGCGCGCCGGTGTAAACATCCGACACGTGTGTCGCGGCTGAGCCGGCGTCGCCGCCGTGCAACGTGCGCCATGGCTTTCGCTGCCTGGAAAGGAACACGGCTTGTTCGAAATGCGTCTGGCCCTATACGGCGAGATGAAAAATTTCTCAATGAACGAGCAAGCGTGAGAAGAGGTGCAACACGCTGATACGCGAGAAAGAACACCACTTACGTCCCGTATATCCTCCACAGCGTGATGTGCGCTCAGTTAATGCGATCGAGACATCCGCGTTTTGAGGCATCCGCGACCATGCGAGGACCCGTTTAGCCCACAAGCTTTCCTGTGCTTTTACAGCGAATCTGTTCTAGCTCGACGTAAAATGTCCATATTCCGCAGAAAAACTCGCCTCGCCTCGCGTCGCCTGGCAACCAGCCACGCCACAGCTAGCGCAACACCTGCTACATATCACATAGCCGCCGCGCGTTTAAATAAATACCAGATAAGCTTACCCTGGTCATTGATAACATGTGATAGCTGGTTGATTGCTAATCGATAATCCATCAGTAATCAATAAATCTAGGAAAATGACGGAAATGACTTGGCAGTGCCTAGGTTAGCCCTAAGACATGTATGCGTCATGCCATATCTAAATGCTAGCTAATTGACAGCCGATCGATGACTATTTGACAGACGGTCAATGATCAATAAATCTTGGAAATTGCCGGAGATGAATTGGCGGTGCCTAGGTTAGCCATTGAGCATGTCGACAGCATGTGGTAGCCGAGAGACAACCAATGCACAGTTAATCGATAATTAAACAATCATCGATAACTCTTGGAAATTGCCGCCAATGACTTGGTGGCACCCATGTTAGCCTTGGAGCATGCTGAGACTACGTGATAGCCGATCAACAGGTAATCAATAAAGCTTGGGAATTGCCATGAATGACTTGGTGTTTCATCTAGGTTGAATTTTGGTTGCCTAGACCTTCGCATGATTGCAAGACTCATTGAGGATCGACTAACTTCGATGTGCCTTAAGCTTTGCGCGACCCCGAAACGGTGGCCTAGTGTCCATGGCACTCGGCTGCTGATCCGAAGGTCATGGGATCGAATCCCGGTCGTGGCGGCTGAATTTCGATGGAGACGAAATGTTGAGGCCGTGTGCTGTGCGACGTCAGTGCAAGATGAAAGACCCGAAGTGGTTGAAAGTTACGGAGTCCTCCTGTGCGGCGTCTCTCTTAACCATATCGTGGTTTTGGGATGTAAATCCGCAAATATCAATCAAGCATTGTACTACGTAGCTCAAACGTTCACGTTGGATTTCTCTTGTCTTTCGTTGGGTTTTTTTTTTTTTTTTTAGTCTTTATGATATGAGAAGATGCGGGAGCACAGATAAGGCGCCGGCTACTCCTTAGCTCTTTATTTGTTGGAGTATAAGACAAACACTCACACAGGGTTCAGAATGCCCCATGAAATAAACGTTCTTGAAGTAGCACCACGACGCCGTGCGTACAGTATACAGGTTTACTGCACGCACAGAGACAGACAGACAGAGATACGAAGGACGGGGAGAGAGGTTAACCAGAAGTAAACTGTCGGCTGCACTGGGGGACGGCCAAAGGGAATTAAACAGGGACAAGTGAGCGGGTAGAAAAAGGGGGAAAAAAAAAAAAAGAGGTGCGGGGGAAAAATGAACGGGGGCATTACAATATTTCTAACACTGCAGGGCAGTGCCACGTAGAAACATTAACAGAGATTTGACTAACTGCCGCTGGGACGACACTTCAGGTAGGCATTTAGTAGTCTGTTTCTAAAAGATACAAATAAAAATACATAACTATAAGATTTTTTTCCCTTCTTCCTTTTTGTTCGTTTTTTAAATCCTCGTGCTATAGAACCCGCGTAGTCAACTGCGTCCTCCGTATGAGATCCGTGAAGCAGCTGCCAACGTTACTTTCGGACGGCCGCGGATCCCACCCGGCCACGTTGCAGTACCGGTCACGCTGCGTCAAGCCTATCCGTTGCACACGAATTGATCCACTCACGTTTATTCGCTGAGCTATGTAGACTGGAACACGCGGACTAAATGAAATAGATTAGAGCGCATCCGAACGAAACCATATAGCCATAAGCGATTCAGTGACTCATCCGAGCACTAATCGGATCGAAGAGCGTGGGAACAGCAGGCAGCGGTGCTTCTTCCGCGACACAACGGAAGGAAGGGTGACAGCACGAGCAACGAAAGCTATGAGCAACAGCCCCGCGTGTCGACGAACGCAGTGGTTCCGCATGTGACGCGTTCGCATCGGCCGGGAAGTTGCAACGATAAACCCGCTGCTCCATATCTTATACATTTAGTTGCGAAGCAGCTTATGGTCCAGCCTGTTCTAACCCTGCGCTGTCCACACCCCCACTGCGTATGATGATGATTGTGGTTCGGTCAGGAAAGGACGCTAATTTCTGCAGCCCATGCAGGGAGCACGGCTAAGCGTCCGTCGGGTAGGGAGTGAAAGAGATAGAGAGAAAGGCCGTAGTGGAGGGCTCTGGAAATTTAGACCACCTGGGGTTCTTTAACGTGCACTGACAACGCACAGTACACGGGCCTCTGGCATTTTCGCCTCCATCGAAAATGCGACCGCCGCGGCCGGGACCGACCCCGCGTTTTAAAGCGAAGCTTTGTACGTACCTCTACCAGCCAAGGGTTCTGTCGTGTCCGTCGTTGTAATCAAAAAACGATCCCGACGATCTCGCGCTCGCGAGGTAGCGCTCGCGCTCGGCGCGTGCCTCCCGGCGCGCTACCTCTCTCACTCTTCCATCTGCTGTCTTGTGAGAGAGAGAGAGAGAGAGAGAGTGAAAGGCGCGCGTTGCCTATGGAAACGCTCTTTCTTCGATGAACGCTCGACCAGCTCGACCAGCTCTTCGATGAACGCTCGACCACCGCCGCGGCAGTCCGCCGCGGTGGTGTATTGGTTACGGTACTCGGCTGCCACCCAAAATACGCGGGTTCGATCCCGGCCGCGGCGGTCGCATTTTCGATGGAGGCGAAAATGCCAGAGGCCCGTGTACTGTGCGTTGTCAGTGCACTTTAAAGATCCCCAGGTGGTCTAAATTTCCGGAGCCCTCCACTACGGCCTTTCTCTCCTCTCTACCTCTTTCAGTCCCCTTTCCCCTACCCCCACGGACGCTTAGCCGTGCTCCCTACATGGGCTGCAGAAATTAGCGTCCTTTCCTAAAACCTAACCACAATCATCATCATCAGCTCGCAAAGAAGGAGAACGCGCCCTTACGCGCGAGAGACGAGCTTGAGGCAGGCAGCGTCTTCTAGCGAGCTTCAAAACAAGCTTCAAAGTGATGATCCAACATGATGGATGATAAGGGCTGCGGGAAAACAACGGAAACAGGCTCGGCGCGGTCCGCAAGATTGCAGCTGTTGCAAAGCTTATGCAGCTGCTTGAAAGAGGGTTGACGTCATTCGAAACCCTTCCAGCCTAGTAACTGCTTCGGTTCATTTCTAGACTACCCCACTATGGGTAGACCACGGAAAGTAAAGACGGCAGAAGAAGAGCGTGAATATAAGGCTCGGCGGAAAGAACAAAATCATCTCGCTCAACAGCGTCGTAGGCAAAACCCAGCAGCTCTCGCCGTCACTGTGAGGGTGGCGTAAAAAGCTTCGCTTTCCAACCACCTTCACAGGGTGGATTGGCGGGCAATTTTTTTTGGGTGGCAGCCGAGTACCGTAACCACTACGCCACCGCGGCGGACCCCACTGCGTATGCGCAACAGCTGGCAAAGAACTATGATGATGAGAACGCACCCACCTCGCCCGCGAGAGACAACGCTGACGCACGCAGCGTCTGCTAACGAGTTTCTTGATTAAAAAAACCGACTGCTCGCGCTGCACAACCGTTCACCGGCCAACCCACATTGTATAGGGTAAAACTACAGCCCTTAATATGTCAAAACTGAGCGTGTTACAAAAGAAAATGGTTCGAATGATTTCAAATGCTCCCTTTCTAGAACACACCCCACCCCTCTTTTCAAACAATATCAAATCGTTAAAATATCGGATCTTTATACTTTCAAATTGCTCTGCTGCTATAAAAAGGCAGCACTCGGGAAATCGGACACATTTCTTAAACTCGCGAACCTTAAACAAAACGAAGTCTCTTATCACGTCCGATATCAACCACCGTGGCACGTTCCGTTCTCACGCACACACTATGGAACGCAACGCATCCGACACATCGTCCCAACATTAAACTATTTCGAAAGGCAAGGAACAGATGTTTTATTCCACACAAAAAAAGAAATTAATTCAAACTTGCTTTTTATAATAATGGAGCATACACGTGTTTTGCAAGTTGTCTTCCTTTCTCATTCATTATTCATATACTCTACATATATATATCTATGTCTCTTATATGTGCATGCATATTTGTATAGATTTGCGCATTGTACATTGTAACGCATAACTGAAGTGTTTAGCATTTTTTTGCATTTTTTTTCTTTTTTCTTTTTTGTCTTCTCTGAGATCAAGTGCTGTACCCTCTCGTTTCACCGCCGATGGGTGGTTGGGGCCTTGTCAAGCTGTCACTGGACAGCTTTTTTCCCGGCCACCTTTTTTCACCGTAAATGTTTGTTTTTTGGTGAAAATAAAGTTCTTTGATTGATTGATTGATTGATTGATTGATTGATTGATTGATTGATTGATTGATTGATTGATTGATTGATTGATTGATTGATTGATATATAGGCACTGGACCTTGACCTGCAATGTAGTGCCGGTGGGAGATTTCTCTTGTGCGCAGTTGAACCATAAGGATTCGCAGCGTGCGTGTTAATTAACTAAATGTAATCCGTAACTCGGCACGACCTACGACGTGGGAGCGCAGGAACCTCATAAAGACCAGGAGCATAAATGACAACGCGTGTGTAAATATACACATACGTTGTCACTCATTTACATGCATGAGTGTGCAATGTCACGGGTGAATTACGGTAACAGCTAACGATCCCCAGTGCTTCGCCCACTCGTCATGGTTCACTTCGTGGAGATGCGTGAATTTTTTGGATACGCCGCTATGTCAATGCATCGGAACAATCGAATTCTGTTGTAAACTCAATTTCGAAGCCTAACTTGCTTTTGGCTATTTCTTTACGTGGTTAACGAGTGCTTCTGCCGTAGTCAGATGGGGAGAGGTGTTGGCTGCCCAGAGGCGCCTAGTCATACAGTACTTAGCATACAGTGTTTATCGGCCCGATAAAGCTTTTTACGTTAAGGCCCGATAAAGCATTTTAAGTTAAGCTATTCTAGCTCAACGTAAAATGTTCGTCGTGACCTGAAAGTTCGGCATAAGCCTCAGTGTCCTATCTGCTCAAACTGAAACAATTCTTCTGCATACCTAGTAAAGATTTCGCGCAGCCAGATGAGAACGCTTTAGCTGCAACGTGCTTTAGGATCCCTTAGAGTCTTTTATGCTAATACCGCAAGAACGATAGCGGGGTTGGAGCGTGAATCAAACCCTGGCCGTCTGTGTGGCAGGCGAGTGTTCTAATCAAAGAGCCACGCCAGTGGCTGACGCTGCTTCGGAAACAAGTCCCTATAAGTGGTAAACAGCAAGGCATATCCACGCATATTATGGTGCAGCAAGGACGTGAGAAAGGGAAGTGAGGCTGAGAATGACGGAAAGAAAGAGGGCAGAGAAAAAAGGATAGTACAGCCTTGTATAGTATACAATATAAGGTGGGAAAGGAAATTGATGGTGGTGAGGCGGGTGTGAGAGTGACGAAGAGGAAAATGAGGAGGGGAGAGGGTAAGCATGCTCATGTATAGTGTGGTATAGCAAGGGAGTGCGGTTAGGGTGAGCAGTAAGGGAAAGGAAGAGCGTAAGGCCACCAGCGCCGCAGTACAACGAGGGGGAGTTGGCGTGAGAGCGAGGAAGAGGAAAAGGTGGAGGAGAGAGGGTAAAGAATAGCATACTCACCGCTATGCTGCTGTATAGCAAGGAGGTGGGAAACAAAAGTGAAGGTGAGGATGGGTAGAAGAGGAGAGGAAGGCCACCAGCGCCGCCGTGACTTAGCCTATAGTGCAAACTGCCCACAATCTTTTGTTGTTGTTGTTGTTGTTGTTGTTGTTGTTGTTGTTGTTGTTGTTGTTGTTGTTGTTGTTGTTGTTGTTGTTGTTGTTGTTGGAAGCTTTGCTAACCCAGAAATTGGTGAGAAAGGCGGTCAAGAAAACAGGATCCCAGACTAGTCGTGTCGAAAACGCGGCTCGTTGTGGCAAAAAATGGACGGCGACGGCAATCATTCTTCGGAGAACTCCCCGCCGAAAAACAAAGCTCGAAAAGAAAACGGCGGCGACGACGAACGGTGAACTCCGGATTTCCACCAGTCTCGAGGCCTTGAAGCTTGGTGCGGATAAATATAGCGCCGCCTTCTGCTCGATACTCAGTCACAGAAACGCTTGAGCTGAGCTAATAACAAATTCGGGTCGTCTGCATGTATACTAACTTAGTTGGCTTAGCTGCCAAAAAGCTTGCAGAGAACTTGCCCACAGAAAGTACTAAGTCATTTTTACCAGGCAGTGCGTGGAAACGTCTGCGTGCGGTCAAGCGTTTCCACGTGCGAGCTGGTGGTGTGACCGGTCGCGGCGCGAGAACCTATAGTGGCACGTGTCGCGGTCGGTTCGTTGGCGCCGGATGCACCGCAAGAACAGTTACGGTGAACGCATACGCGTTACTCGATGGTGGGCCACACGACTCTCTTCACGAGCTCATGTGCATGCGTTGCTGGCGGCTGAATTATTGCCTCCATCCGTGGACACATAAGCCATTGCGGTGTTTGTAGACTTCGTGGTGCGTTGAGCTGTCATTATTGACGAGTTGACAGCAGTGTCGGCCTCCCCCTTCCTCGAGAAGTCATCGACCATGGGCGGACGGTGAGTTAGAGGCGCGCGTGACTCATTTACGATCGCCACTGGTCATTATTTTACGTGCATAAACACAATTCTGCAGCCTGCTATATCCACTTAGTCATCTCCTGCTCGCCACGCAGTGACGATCTCTGTGAGATGCTTCTGATTACGGGGAGTTAGCTTGCCGCTGCAGCGAGCGCGAACTGTTTCAACGGCAGATGTCAGTACGTTTTGACTGCGAATGAGAACTGCAGATTGTGAATCGGACAAACGGCCAAACAGAGGAAACAGGGGACAAACGGAGGAAAATTGGAGGCGGACAGTTAATATACGGGCGTTCATGCCTAAACCACGCATCAATGCATAACCAAGACGACGGCGACAGACATTCTCATTCGTTCGCTTGCCTGTGACGTTGTCATCTTTGTTTTTACCATATTGAAACGGGCACAGGGATACGCTTCTGATGGTAGTATATTTTAGAACAGGGAGATTAGCCGGTGCAGCCCCAATGGCGGACCGTCAGCCTGCGCCCCACTGCTACGCAACCTTTGTTCCTCTCGAAATCGTCGTCGTCTTTAGTATTCTTGCACCGTGACATCACCCCCGGCGGCAAAAGCGCCGACCCGGCGCCAGCTAGACTGCGGCCACGTGGTATGGCTTGAGACGACTGACGTGGACGACATCAGATGACACGGATGACGAGGATGCATCGGCAGGAAGTATTTCATACGTCACATCACTGAGTTGTCGGACAACGCGATAGGGGCCGGAGTAGCGGGAGAGCAGCTTTTCCGAGAGGCCGACGTGCCTTGAAGGAGTCCACAGGAGGACGAGGTCATCCACGGAGAACTGGACATCACGATGGCGGCTGTCATATAGAGATTTCTGTCGTAACTGGGACTCAGAAAGACGGTCATGAGCAATGTGACGTGCTTGGGCCGCTGCAGAAATGGCGTCGCGAGCATATTCAGAAGGGGACTTCAGGTCATTGCGCAGGATTGTGTCGAAAGGCAAGGTCGGTTCACGGCCATAGAACAGATAGAACGGAGAGTAGAGAGCGGTGTCGTGGCGTGACGAGTTGTAAGCGAACGTCACAAAATGAAGGGCTGCGTCCCAGTCACGATGATCGGAGGAGACATACATCGCTAACATATCAGTAAGTGTGCGGTTCAGACGTTCTGTGAGCCCGTTTGTTTGAGGATGGTATGCGGTCGTTAGCTTGTGTTTGGTTGCACAAGATCGAAGTAGGTCTTCAATAACTCGGGATAGGAAGTAACGGCCCCTGTCCGTGAGGAGCTGGCGAGGAGCTCCATGGTGTAAGATGACATTCTGCAGCAGAAAGTCGGCAACGTCAGTAGCGCAACTGGTCTGCATGGCTCGTGTTATAGCGTAGCGGGTAGCATAATCCGTTGCGACGGCGACCCACTTATTTCCATTTCTGGATGTAGGGAAAGGGCCCAACAGGTCAAGGCCGACACGATAAAATGGTTCGGTGGGTATGTCCATTGGCTGGAGTAATCCAGCTGGAGACAAAGCGGGCTTTTTACGACGTTGGCAAGGTTCGCAAGCCGCAACATAACGTCGCACAGAACGGTAGAGTCCTGGCCAGAAAAATCGTCGCCGGACACGATCGTATGTTCTGGAAACACCAAGATGACCAGCGGTGGGTACGTCATGGAGCTGTGCGAGTACAGTTGCCCGCAAATGCGTGGGAACGACTAAGAGCAGCTCGTTCCCTTCAGGTCGCATATTGCGGCGGTATAAGATGCCATCCAGAATGAGGTACATTCGAAGGGAAGGGTAAGGCGGATCTGCGCTGAGGCGGGTGATGAGGTCGAGTAAGGTTGCGTCACGTGCTTGTTCTAGGGCGATGTTGTGGAAGGCGGATAGCATGAAGATTCCAGCAGGCGCATCATCGGAGCCTGGGCCGTCGACAGGGTGTCGAGACAAGCAATCGGCATCCTGGTGTAGTCGGCCGGACTTGTACACCACTGTGTAGGTGTAGTCTTGAAGACGTAGGGCCCAGCGCCCTAGACGGCCTGTGGGATCTTTGAGTGTCGAGAGCCAACAAAGGGCGTGATGGTCCGTCGTAACAGTGAAGGGGCGGTCGTACAAGTATGGGCGGAATTTCCCCACCGCCCATACAAGTGCGAGGCATTCGCGCTCCGTGATTGAGTAATTGCGTTCAGCGTCGGAAAGCAAGCGACTGGCGTACGCAATAACTCTGTCGTGCCCCCGTTGAATCTGGGCTAAAACAGCGCCAATTCCATAGCCGCTAGCATCTGTACGGACTTCTGTCGGGGCAGATGGGTCAAAGTGAGCAAGAATCGGCGGTGTGGTGAGCAGTGTGATAAGGCTTGTGAAAGCAGCAGCTTGATCAGGGCCCCATGAGAAGGGTACGTCTTTCTTGAGAAGGTCGGTCAAAGGTCGAGCAATGTTCGCAAAGTTCCTTACGAATCGACGGAAGTACGAACATAAGCCAACAAAACTGCGGACGTCTTTAGCACATGTTGGGACAGGAAAATCGAGGACAGCTCGAACTTTTGCGGGGTCCGGGCGGACTCCAGACGAATCGACTAGATGCCCGAGGATTGTAATTTGGCGGCGACCAAAGTGGCACTTTGAAGAATTTAACTGTAGGCCTGCAGCACGGAACACTGAAAGAATACACGAAAGACGTTCAAGATGTGTTTTGAAGGTTGGGGAAAACACGATAACGTCGTCTAAGTAACACAGGCAGATGGACCATTTAAAGCTGCGCAAGATCGTATCCATCATGCGCTCGAAGGTGGCGGGAGCGTTGCACAAGCCGAAAGGCATGACCTGGAACTGGTAAAGGCCATCTGGCGTAACAAAGGCGGTTTTCTCGCGGTCCATGTCGTCGACGGAGATCTGCCAGTAACCGGAGCGGAGATCTATTGATGAAAAATACGTCGCACCGTGCAGGCAATCCAACGCGTCGTCGATGCGCGGCAGAGGATATACATCTTTTTTTGTAATCTTGTTCAGATGTCGATAGTCTACACAGAATCTCCAGGTGTTGTCTTTCTTCTTTACCAAAACGACAGGAGAAGCCCACGGACTGGATGATGGTTCAATAATGCCTTTGCTGAGCATCTTATCAACCTCTTGCTGGATGACTCGGCGCTCTGCGTGTGACACGCGATAAGGCCGCCTGTGAATGGGCGGTGCATCGCCGGTATGAATGCGATGCTGCACTAGCGAGGTTTGTCCAAAAGGTCGACCGCCTATGTCGAAAATATCGGAATACAGGTTCAACAGATCCCGGAGTTCGTTGGCTTGTGAGGGTGAAAGGTCTTGGGCTATCATTTTCGTGATGTCGTCGTGCGATCGGGGTGGTGTGGCCGCAGACGAATTGCAGGTGGCCGAAGAGCTGGTCGAAGACTGATGCGGCGAGAGGGACAAAAGCTGGTATTCGTGTGACGGTGATAGAGTGGCGAGGGATATGCCCTTAGGTAGTACCTGAGGGCAGAATGCAAAATTCAGCAGCGGCAGACAAGCTTTGTGATCTGATATGGTCACTACCGTGTTAGGGAAAGACACGCCATGCGATAGTAAGGCGCTGACGTCTGGAGTGACCACATAGTCGCCATCCGGCACACAGAAATTGGGCACACCACTGATACACGTCAGTGCTTGCGGCGGTAGCCGAACAAAGTCAGCGGAACAGAGATGGACCTGCGCTGAACAGAGATGGACCTGCGAACAGAGATGGACCTGCGGCGTCGAGGATGCTGACGACGCCGATGCTGGCGCCGTGCTTGATCCAGAGGCCTGGTCGTCGGTGGGCATTGTAGAGCGGTTTATCACAGTTCCGTCTTGTGCGACACCCCGCACCTCCACCAAAATGAAACGGGCACAGGGATACGCTTCTGATGGTAGTATATTTTAGAACAGGGAGATTAGCCGGTGCAGCCCCAATGGCGGACCGTCAGCCTGCGCCCCACTGCTACGCAACCTTTGTTCCTCTCGAGATCGTCGTCGTCTTTAGTATTCTTGCACCGTGACAATATTAGCTTTGCTTCAATGCGTAGTTAACGTATGAAGCTCACGAATGTAGTCACGCCGATCACCGTGTTTCTGCAGTTAATTTCGAAATCAGTTTGGCAAGGTAAAACGCTTAAATTCTCGCTTGAACCGAGTGGCGGTTCAGTGGCTTCGCTAGCCGCTGAGTAAGATGTCACTTGCTTGGCGACAACGTCCGCATTCTGATGTGGGCAAAATTCTTAAGGAAAAACGGCCATGCTTGCTAAAATCCTGGCAAGTGCCAGAGTAGCGGAAGCGAGTGACTCGGACATCTCCGGCCCCTCACATCTCAAGTGCATAGGCCCTAATACTGTAAGCTTGAATGACCCAATTATATTTGCATTTAAAGAGTGCACCGGCGTATAAATGAAGGCATCGTATATACAAACCATTTCGGTTGAGTAAGCCTTCATCATCTTGAATCAGTGTCTGCTCCATATTTCTCTTCAAAATAAAAAAGAATAATAAGCTATATTCTCGTCCTGATTTGGCTTCGCGGCGCCAGCCCCGTCATGGATGACACGCGTCAACGAGTCATTTAATTTCGATTCACGATAGAATGAGCACAAGGAGGACAAAGCTGAGGCAGCGCTGCCTTTTCTCTGTTTCTGCAGACGACGTGCAAAGACAAGAGTATGTGCGGTTAGCTTTGATAGAACATGGTTGCAACTGAATTATTGTGACCGAGGTACTGACAGACAAGCGATAGTTCGTGAAAGCAAAAAGTCATTAATAGCCACGGTGCTCTAGAGAGTCTGCTTGCTTAACGACTTGGCGCACGTAGTACGGGAAGGGTTGCACTTGGCCACGGTTCAAATGCCGGAGGAAAAGAAAGGCTGAGCGGCAGCGGCCGTGACAAATGACGGCGTTAGAAGACGCCACTCAACGAAAAGCATGGCGCATTTCTGCGCCGACTGCCTCGCGCTGAATTCGTAAAAGAAAGTTTACTGACGGAGCTTCATAGCTGTGGCACACTTCGCAATACGCGATTTAATTTACAGCATACTAATTAATTATTTGCTTTCTTAGTTGCTTATTAATTAATGACGTTACGGGTGATGTTGCCATCGTAAGCTTGAAACTCTGCAACGAACACGCATATCACATAGCAAGAAAGTCCGTGCCTTGCGCCAGTTTCGCGAAACATGGAATCAAAATGCCCTCTCCAGCGCTAATGGTAAGCCTCAAGATAGCGTCCGCGAGTGTTTCTCCTATGAAAATCTGTGGTCAAATTATCGTTGAGCCACGGGGCAACAGAAGAGTTATGTCAGTGACAAAGCCAGATGGTGGCGGTTCGTTTGGAATACAGCCCCTGCCATGCCACTTTGCTGTTGGGTCAGTGTGCTGGCAGGCTCTGCCGCTCCTCAGCCTCATTCCCTCACTGGGTACAAAGCTCGAAAGAACTTGAACAGACATCCTGCCATGACGATTGCTCATTCTCGCAAAAGCATGTAGGTGTGCGAACAACAACAAAAAAAAGCAAAGAAAAGAAAAGTAGACTTCAAAAAGAAAAGTAGACTTCACGAGACTTCAAGGCTGTAGCGGGCGTCCGTATGTAAACAGCACAGCCGTAAACTACAGCTTTATTTTTGCGAACCAGAGACCGAAACTTACTTGTTCTATTACAAACAACTATATAAAACAATGATGGGCGTTTCCTCTCACTCGGTGAAGTGCGCAGATATGCAGCGCTAAAGAGTACATGATGATTGAAGATATTTTATACTTGCTGAGAGGGTCACTAAATAGTCTCAGACTAGCTTACGTTGTAGGGTAGACCGTTACAAAGAACACAAACGGAAGTCTGGGCGCATGCAGAAAGCCGCACGATGACTGAGTCACGGGCTCTGAAAGCGCACCGACAGAAGCTCTGAGAAACACAGCCCGGTGACCACGATTGAGAAATGGTATAAGCCCGATTAGAACACACGTTCGCTCGTTTCAGACACACCGCATTGCCATTACTGTCATGAACGTGCACGCACGATCAAGTACTCCGGCAAGAGTGGACAGCAAAATCTGCGAAACACGCGGAGGGGTTACCATCGTATTCGGCGACGTTCAGCTAAAGACGAAAAGTCGCTACTGGCACCTATGTTTCGCTACCTTCGAGGACGTCTTACCACGGTGTCACACGGTCACTTTACATCGCGGTCGGGTCTGACCCGGATCAAATTTCTTGGTCGTCATTGGATCGTTTACCTAAGCTGCGGAAGGGAGCCAATCACAGTCCGGAAATATAATCGCCATCGGGCTTAGTCACGATCAGCAGTGCACCGTCTGGCACCGATATAAGGATATGCCGGACTACCAGGTAAACTCTTCAGCAAATAACCAGCCTCCGTTGTGGCATCGGAGGCTGGTTAGCAGCACCGAGTGAGCGCAGGAAATCTTCACGTGGGACGTTTACGTCCTGTGTATTTCCTGTAGTACAAGGCAGCACAATGTCCTGAGCTTCCTTGTCTTCTTTATTTGCACAGGAGCTGCACCGACCGACCGACGGACCGACCGACCGACTAGCCGAGTGAGTGAGTGAGTGAGTGAGTGAGTGAGTGAGTGAGTGAGTGAGTGAGTGAGTGAGTGAGTGAGTGAGTGAGTGAGTGAGTGAGTGAGTGAGTGAGTGAGTGAGTGAGTGAGTGAGTGAGTGAGTGAGTGACATCGTACTTCATAACAAATATTATTGTTCTAACCTAGGTGTCGGGTGGAAGAAAGTGATGCGTGTTCTGTTCAAGTTAAATGCACTCCATTTCGTTTCGGATCAGTGGCGACTCAGGGAAATCAAAATCTATCAGGTTAGCGAACCGATTATTCACAGTAAATTTCATCGTCAACTTGTTACACAGTGTTACTGAAACAGTCCTGGCAACACCGCACAAGTGACTGCTCTCTGAAGTTCACCATGCAGGATTTGTATTCTGTAACTTTCCATTTGATTTCATTTTCGTTTCCGTTTACTGACATCCACAAGGTTGGTCCGCAAATGGAAAAAAAAAAAAATCTGCCCGTTGGCGGATTGGAAACAGTGTTCAGCGTTTTTACATAAATACCAACAAAATTTAGTGAAACTTGATAGTTACAGAATGCGCGCGCACCTATATCGCGGCCACCTTACGAGCACTGCGTTGCTTGGCAAGCGTGTGTAGCCCTTCGAGGCGTCCATCCGTGAGCTTTCTCTTCCTCGCGACTCCTATCATTGCTAATCAGAACGGGTAAAGTAGAGGAAACTCATACGCACGTTTAAAGAGCGAACTCTCCGAGCCAGGTCTACGAATTAGAGAGCAACAACTGTAGATTATAGATTTAAATGAAATGATAAGTTTCGTGAGTCTTTTCGGCAGCAAAACTCCTTATTTGATACATTTATGATACATTTCATACTATTGTGTTAATCTCCGTTCAGATACGGTTCTGGTTAAGGCGTGTTCTAAGAATACGGGTTCGACTTCGGGTTCAGTTCCGACCGGAGTTTCTGTACGTGTACGGTTCTCATTTTGGGTTCGGCGCGATAGTCCGAGTCTTACTGGGCTCTCATCGACGAAATATCCTCGTTAATGGATGTTTTTAATCACCGCACGCGGCTGACGTGATCCGCATAACAAAGTTTCGTCAGTGATCAAGGTGCCTGAACCGGTCACCTTGAGAGGCGGCAATTAGTGGCCACAATCACTGCTTTCAACGCGGTCACTAATGAAGTAAACGATTGCCTTCCAGTGGCCCTTGCCCGAGTGAATGATGTCGTAAGTCTAATGGCCTTGAATTATTGTGCGCATTCACCATCGTGTGCGTTCACGGCTGTCCGAGACGAGACTAAGCGCGGCATCCTCCTGGAGGCGCTCCAGTAACGCGCTCACTGCGATCAGTGGCACCGAGTAGGAATTTGTGCACGTTTTTTAATACGACATTTTACATTATCTAATTGTTTTATTTTTCGGGTGTTATGCCATTCACATTGGACGCCTCAGTACGAACTGTTGCGATTACGCAGTAATGCCATGGTGCTCCACCTTTTTCTGCAGAGACAGGCCTGTCAGTACGAAGGGCGCAACGAGTATAGTGTGTTCAAAATGGAGGGTTACGAGATGACGCCGTGCGCTGACATATATTCCCATTTAGGTTGATCCGATCGGCTTTCTTTCCGCTGTACCTAGTCATCAAATACATTTCCGCCCATTCATTTTCCTGATTCGCTCAAGAACCTTAAGTCATGTGAGCAAGCCTGTCCAAGTTCTTGCGAACTCTTTCGTTCTCTGTCTGAAATGTATATTTACTCGTATTGGCCAGATTTATGTCAGTTCTATAGGACTTGGTCATTACTCTAATATTTATGTCGTCTTTTACTTTCGTTTATTCTTAACATTTATGTTATGGGTGGAGATTCTGTTCAATTACGTGTTCATCGTACTCTTTCTGTGGATTTCTTTTTTTGCAGCAGATCCACGCAGGAATGAAATGAACGATGCCAAACCTCACTTCTTTTTTTTTTTTTTACTTCACAGGCAACTGCCTTAGCTTTTCGATTCGATAAAGGTTCTACATGCCATAAGGTCAAAAGAGAGAAGGTACAGAAATAAAGCGACCACATAGGAACAAGGTCAAAGTCCTTCCCTGCCGCGGGGGTCGCATTTTCGACGGAGGCGAAATTGCCAGGGGCTCGGGTACTGTGCTTTGTCGGTGCACGTTAAAGAGCCCCGGGTGGTGAAAATTTTCGGAGCCCTCTACTACACGGGTCTTCTCTCCTTCGCCCCCCCCCCCCCCCGACGCTTAGCCGTGCTCTCGACATGGGCTGAAGAAATTAGCGTCCTAACCACGATCATCATCACCATCATCAGCAGCAACTTCCTGTATAGAAAGGCAGTCATCCTCACGTGACGTCGCACGGTGACAAGAGATGCTGCGAGAGAAAGGGCAACAAGGTGAAAATGCGAACACGCCGGTTCAAGCCCGTCCGCGACGGCCGCATCTCGACGGAGCTCAAATACTAGAGGAAAATGTAGTGTGCAATTTCAGTGCGTTTTAAAGAGGTCAAAATTTTCAAAGCCGTCCACTACAGCGTTTCGCTGAGCCGTGCCCCCTTCAAGGGCTGCGCAAGTGTCGCATTTTCCTCTTCTCATTCGCACCCTTACATTACTAAAAGCCCGCTCGATGGAACGAACCCTCCTCGGGTGCAACAGATAAGCGTTAGAGGCAGCGGTGATGAGTCACGACGCCCTGATGACCACTCGGCTACCGAGAATTGGAGGAGGCTTTCATTCACGTAAAGTGCGCCAGCAAAAGAAGATAACGCGCAGTGGACGCGAGCGTCTGTGTGGCTGGAGGGTTGTACGACCGGCAGGAGGTGGTGAAACACTGCTCGGCTTGGCCGCAGCAACGGAGAATGTGTGAGGGCCGACTTTTCACTCGGCTTTTAACTCCTGTGCCTCGGCAGCCTAAATTTGGTGGCACCCTGGAAACAACAGATGCTGCTGCCCTTCTTGCGTTTCACCATGATGGTACCAACGCAATTCGCGCACAGAATTTCATTATTAGAGTAATGCGAGATAAAACGGTCTTTCGGCTACCGTGTGAAAACGGTATCCGAAAGCCGATGAGCTCGATCACCTAATCGGAGCACGCCCAATCGGAGAGCTATTTCATATTTTAGTATACATTTTAACATGGGCATGCTCATTAAAAACGACAGCCCGATCATGTCAACACAGCCCGCCATAATGTCCTCCGGGTGAGTATAGAAGCTTCCGCAACTTGAATCTTTCCTCATGATGCAGGCTATCTCTATCCAGCTCTCTATAATGAACATAAAAAGAAAGAGGGAAGGATCTAATCTCACACAGTCAGAAAAACAAAGCACGGGCACGCACCAGTGAACGCCCTTGAAGTTGCGAGATGTTGGTGAACAACAAGCCGCTTCTATACGGCGCTTTCGGCAGTCACGAGCGTTTTAATCGAGTAGTCATATGATGAACACGCACTATGTACCTTTGTTAACGGAAGCTGCACCGGACCTTAGGCGCTAAACGTTGTTTCGGCAATGTTTTCGAGTCGCGCGTATGTGTGGCGCAACTTCAGCACCGCCTCGATTGTTGGCGTCGCGCCCGCCGAGCGCGCTTTAAAACTGGTCGCGCTTTTGCGTCGGTACGGCTGCGCAGACATCACTGTCAAAACAGCGCCATGTTTTTCTTACGTCGTTATGTACTTTGTGCGCTTTTTTCGCAGAACAGATTGTTATACTAATATCTGTGCCGACACTGCCGAGAGGTTTATTCCAGCGGAAGCCAAATTCCACACTAAATGTGACTTGTTGAGCCTCCGAAGCTTAGACATAGTCCGCATAAATTAAGCCACTGTGCGTATTACTGCAGTTCATTATTCGGTATGCATATACTACAATATACGTCATCCTTGATCGCGACTCGAAGACTGCGAAACGACCTAAAGTTTTTCAACAGCTTTTCAGCACCAGGAGCACCCCGACAAGCACAGGACGCAGCGCCAGACGCGCCCATTGTGGTTCTCTTTGTCTTCTAGGCAGTACAAGAGCAGCGAAGACAAGAACCATTTACATGAAGCTGGGTTTGGGACTTTGTATTGCCTGGGTGGTCTATAAACGCCGAGCAGACACCCCATCCAAAACTCATGTCCCTTTTTGTTTCTTCTTTTCATACACTTTTACTAGCAGCACACAGTTTAATGCAGAACGCGAAGCCGAGTTGAAAGGCACCCTGCCACTTTGTTTGCCATATGAGTTGCACAGCGTCTGGATGACATGCTGGAAAAAGTCTGCCTCTCTCAATAGGAATCGCACACGATACGCGTCAAGTGACCATGAAGTCTGATGGTCAGCGCCCACATTATGCGCTTGGCGCAGTGCTTTGAACCCTCCGTCCTGTCAGGGGAAGTAAATGCGGAGTTAGCTGGAACTCTCAATTCAGCAAAGTCGCGCTCCGATGCCCTCAGCGAGTCAAGCGGCGAGTCTTTTGTTGTCAAAGTGGCGAGAGATGCAAACAAGTCAGCGCAGAATGAAAGAAAGCCGGCATCAAGTAAAACGAAAAAGTGAAATTACGCTTGCGGCGGAACCACTGGCGGCTAGTTCTCTTTGGCCGTCTGTCAGTTGAGTTGGTGCCGTACGGACTGTGAGCACAATAAACAGCCGTCAGAAAAGCGGTATTTAACGCGGTCTTTTCGTCAATGCCTCTGCCGCAAATGACGTTACACATTAATCCTGTCTGACGGAGCACTGCCTGTGCGACCTGTTTTTCGACGATTTTGAAAGCGAATGTTGTGTAGGTGAAGGTGCTCCGATAACAAATTATTTTATCTCGAGCATGCCATGCGTTATTATTACCGTGCACGTTGGCAATAACCCTCGAGGTGCAACGCATTAGTGTACCATTAGAAAAATGGAGGTTGTGTGCCAGTACTTCGAACAAACGCCCACAAGGTGTCCTGTAAATATTCGCTGCCTCATCTCATCGGATCCGTTCAGGCCGACACAACGTACTTCATAGCACTGCGTGCTTGAAGGTGGAATCCCACTTTACGTTCGATTTGCTTCTCTTTCTGTCTCCCTGCATTCCCTACCCAACCAAGGTAAACAGCAGTAATTGCACGCAATGTTAGCCACAGAAACCGTAACACTTAACAGGCACTCCAGTTAACATCTATTTAACCCCCACATCTCATCGTTCTCTCTGTCTGCCTAATTATCTCATTCCTTACTTAATTCATTTTATTCCTGAATCATAGCCGTTCAATGCGTTACACCAGTTTACACGCGTCGCCTTGTGACGTTAGGATGACAGCATTTTCGCGAGCCCGAAACCTCCCGCATGCATCTATACGGATGGTAATTTCTCTTTTCTTCCTTTTTTTTTCTACAACTGTAGAAGCCAAAAAAAAAAGAAGAAAAAAAGAAGGGAATTACAGGCTGTCTGAACGCGTATACGCCCACCGCACGGTGCACTGTTGCCCGCGCTAATGTTCTATCGCAGAAAGAGAGAGAGAAAGCGAAGAAATGAAAATGTGCTATCGGTGTCTGTGCTAATCTTACATCGTGAGCTCTGGCGAGACCTCTGAGAGAAACTCCAAAAATAGACATCCGTGCCCTTAGCAACCGTCGACGCGCTCTCCTAGCACTGCAGAGCTTCAATCGCTTGCATACTGAGTAACACGAAAGCAGTTTCCCATTTTTGTTGCCAAGCTGTGAGGCCCTTGAGAGAAAAGATATACGCCCACTCGTGCCACCTGTCCCCTCGGGTATGGCCACTAAGATGTTGTTGCATGCAGTCCTGACGAAGCCGAGTCCCCTGCTAACTTGCAGTGCATGAAATCGGTACTCGGAAAGCCATAACAGCCTGCGTACTGTTATGGCTAGTGCCTGCAATGCGGCAGCACATGAATACATGACGCACATTCTTCCAAGGTCACTCTGTATACCAGTTCATACGGTGAGGTCACCGAAGCGTGGAGCGAGCATGCACTTCACCATTGTACAATGCAGGTTATGGCAAAGCACCGTCGCCGTGACGCTGACCTCAGTGAGGCTGTTCACTGGCCCCGTGCTTAGGGCGCCCGGCTCAGAGTTCACTCGCTTATTCCAGAATTCCCTCGCCCCCCTCTAGGAGCGCACGGACTCAGCCCAGTAGGCCAGCGTTGGCGGCAAAATGTGAGGAGTGTGCGGCTGAGGTCAGGCGCGCTCGGACAGAGACCGCGAATATGACGGTTCCTCGTCCGAGGCTCCAACGTCGGTGGGCCACGGCCGACGCGCCGCCAGCGTCGTCGTTGAGGTCTGGTGTCGGCGGCTACGTTCGCGGAAAAGGAGGCTTGGCGGTTCGCCAGCCAAGCAGCGCTGCTCCGCCCAGACCGGCTCCTGGAATCGCGGTGAACGTCTCGGGGCCGTCGTCCGACGAACCTGACGTCACCTTTTCCGCGCCTGTCCGGAAGGAAGCACCGCCGGAAGCGAGCTTCCTCGGCGAGGACCGCTTGTACGGCGGCTGGCCCACGAGCCAAGAGCCCCTTTGCCCCGGTGCCGAAGGATTGGCGATCAGCCTTAGCTAAGTCAACTGAGGAGCTGTTCCGTGGTGCCGGGACAGTTTTGGGGGACAGGTGCGGGGGTGGCTTCGGTTGTTGTCCCCGACGCACATTCCAGTCCGGGTTCAAGGCCCGGGCCCTGCACCGCGCGCACCCTTCCTCGCCGCCGGGGCTGCCACGGGGGAACTCGGGCCGTCCCGCAGAGCGGCCAATGGGCGTCCCCGGCCTCTCGCCCTCGGCGCGCGGGGGAAAGGAGGGCCCTCATAAGAGCGCCGGCCGACGCACGCCGTCGCAAAACAAAGCCATGCGCCGACGGGGACTAGTCGACGCGTTCCGGCTCCTCCCGTCCACGATGCTGCTGCCGTTCTTCCTCCTCGTGGCGTCTTCGCCAACTCTGCTCGCCAGTGCCGCCTCGGAGTCCAGCGACATGGCCATGGTGAGTGGCCCCGACAAAAAAAGGGGACCAAGGACGCTCGTTCGAACGACTGCCGGCATTCACGTCGTCTGCGAAGTTGTTGCCCCATCCGTGGTGGTATCTCCGCACAACGCGAAGACTCCCGACGTCTTGGCCCCGACAGAAACAGCCCAACGACGACGCAGTTCTGTGCCCGGCGATCCGAATTGGCCGGACACATGTGTGACCGTCGCTGTGTCGTTTCTGCCCGGAGAGCCAAGGTGGCGAGTGGGGTCGATCTGCTCTCGACCGTGCTTTGGCCGCGTGCCCTTGGCCTTCTATACGTTTGCTCTCGTTTTCGGCCCATAGTGCTGCAAGGTGCGCGTGCGACTCCATTTTTGTGGAGCCGTTTTCTCGTGCTAATGCGTACTTGTGGTTGGAGTCTCTTTCGTCAGCCGGCAACGTGTACGCCAGGTATCGTTCAAAAGGAAACAACCACATCTCACTCCCCTCGCTAATGGTTGTTAGAGCTTCCGAATTATCGCGAACGCGACGAGAAACATGCAGGCTGCAATCATTTCATCGGTTCTAACTCACGTACATTGTGAAGGACATTCCTGGTCGCTCCCTCTTGTTTCTCTCTCCATTTTTTTTTTCAGTTTTTTTTTTCAGTAATTGGTAGCAGCAAATGTGAGAAGCAAATCTTCAAATACGTATAGTATGTGGAAGCAGTCACCCTCGAAGAAAATGTCGAATATTTCCCTCCTCTGCTTTTCTTTCCTCCACGCCACCGTTTGTCACTCAAGAGCTGACTAGCCCGCACAATAGCTTCAAAGAAAAGCCCTCTTCAATGCCTCACGCGCGTGCAGCGTCTCAATTATGTTCCCCTTCCGTTCGTCGTGGGCGAACACGGTGGATGGCAGCCGCACTTTTCCCGCCAGACGAGAACGGCGCGATTTTTTTTTTTTTTTTTTCTCGCCGCTTGCGGTGTTTGTCAACACTGCGTACCCGCAGGTATGTACAACACTCGTGAGCGACCAAAGTGTTTATTCGTCTCTCGAGTGCGGCCACCTCGGCTCCCGAGAAAGAGAGACACCACATTCCTTCTGCCGTGCCCACATCGGAGGGCAAGGGTTCTCGGCCGTGGTGCGGCAACCTCTGAGTGACGTGCCACCCGGCGAAAGTGACGAGCTGCGGTGCGGGGCGTAATTTATTCGGGCGGACGGCCGCGCGCTCTGCCGAGCTCGTTGACGGGCGGCTCGCCTTTTGCGGGGAGTCGCCCTGTTTACCTGGCTCCTTGTGAACGGCTCGCGAGGGGCTGCCGTTGGGTTCAAGGTCGGTCCCCCCCCCCCCCGCCCCCCATTTCTTGCTTCTCCTTTTTCCGAGAGCTTCGTTCCCCGCTTTTTTATTTCTCGGTTTCGAGACACGCTGATCCCCATCCCCTCCGAGGAAGTGTTGCAGGACGGTGATCTCACCTTTCCACTCTGCCCCGCCACGGTGGTCTAGTGGTCATGGCACTCGGCTGCAGATCCGAAGGTCGCGGGATCGAATCCCGGCCGCGGCGGCTGCATTTCGATGGAGGCGAAATGTTGAGGCCCGTGTGCTGTGCGATGTCAGTGCACGTTAAAGAACCCCAGGTGGTCGAAATTTCCGGAGCCCTCCACTACGGCGTCTCTCATAATCAGAGCTGGTTTTGGGACGTTAAACCCCACAAATCAATCAATCAACCTTTCCACTCTTTTTGAGACACCCGCTCTTTCAGCCCGTGCACCCATCCTTCGCGGACAAAAGCTACATTTTGTCCTTACTGCTTTTGATTTAAATCCGCAAGGTAGCTTCGGCGTGGCGCTTTGGTGTCGTTTTTCTTGTATTTTTAATATTATGAATAGGAGAGCTTGGCGCGGCGATTGGTTTATATTTGTTTCCTACTGTTTTCTCACGGTGAAGAACTTGATTCTCCATCTTGCAAAAAAGCGCAGATAGGTGTCAGGCTGTCCCGCTTCGGAAACATTGCGCGCCCTTTTATCTTTATAAATTCATTTGTGACCTGTAACTATAGCAGCAAAGGCTAAGAAGACAGTGCACATTTTTTCTCTTGCACTTCAGACGAGAAGGCGTGAGCTCAAAGGGCTCAGAGCAAAAGCGTTCTTAATGGAGGTGCGCATCATGGCGCTGTCTGACGGATGTGGACTCTTTGTGTTAACTAAGTGCAAGTCGTGTGTATAGCGCGTGGCTCCTTGATCCGGAGTGCTTTAAAGGATCGTTCACGTCCTCTCTCGCAAATTTCTCTTGCATTCGTCATTTATTCGACAAGGAGACTGCACACTCCTTCTGCCATGCAGAGGCACTGATACATACGGCACTTCTATAGGCGACATTGCACGAGGCGTGACTTTTGCAACACCCTTAAAGGAATCGCTTAAAGCGAAGCGCTGACATGCCACGTGATAGAGCCGCCTACAAAACTATGATCACCCGTTCGCGAGCGATTGCTTCCAAATCGGCGGCGAACGTGAGATGCCTGGCAGCCGTCCTTGGCACGCGTGGGCGATCCGTCCATCATTAGAAGCTTCCGTAAGAGAACTTGCCTTCTTTGAGCTCCGTCCGCGTACGAGTGTACTTACTTTTCTTTCTTCATTTTTTTTTTTTTAAAGTCTCCCGCGCGTTTGACGCCTCTTCCTCGTTAAGAATCTAAGCAAGCGACAGTGTCGATAGAGCCGCATGCTCTGCGACGTCCTCCGAGTGGCTTGCTTCTTTCGTGCACTCCGTTGCGGCGCGTATTAGCGAGAAACTGGAAGCAGTCATTAGTGGACAGAGACCATGTGTGCACCACGCGTGTTACCCACACCCTGGACGTCGGCCAAATGAGCGCCCCCTGTGAATTACGAGGGAAGTGGAAGGGGCAAGTTCGTTTTCCTTAACAAATAATAACTTAGTTGCGCAGCGTCGACGGCGTTCAAAGAGAGTGCGTAATTGGTTTGATCTTTATGCTAGCCTAATAACAGGGTGGCTTCCACGAGTTCCTCCATGCAGTCGTGGCACCAGTGAACGTGAAAGCAACTATTCAGCTTCAGTGTTGGCGCTCGTATTGGGGGAGCCTTCGTGACTGCGCTCAAAGTATTTGCCTGCAGACGAACACCGAGTACCCAGTGCTTATCTATAATGAAAGTCGCTTTCTCTTCATTCACACGTTTTCCAGCACCTCCGCACAATCTCGTGTACAGCATGTATCTTCAGCGATTACTGTTACCTTGCGACGCTGGGCACTTGGTCGTATAGAACCTGGTGGGATTCTGTTTTCCTCCGTTTTTCTGGTATCTTCTTCGTTCTTATACTTTGACATTGGACCAGTTCACGCTAGCGACGTATTCTTTCAAAAGTAATATTCCTTTGTCGTGGGGACGTGAAACGTTTATCGCCAGAAAATAATCAAGGGCAGGTTTTATTTTCACTTACTGATTTATATATTCTTTTTTATATATATATAGCACCAAAATATCTTCCAGGCAGAAGTGCAACTGCTAACGCATTGCAACTTACAATTGCTGCTTGGTGTCCACACTAACAAATCAGGGAATGGCCACTGCGTTCGCCGCGGCCAACACCGTTTCCCCGTCGGCAATTGTAGCGCGCGGAAGGACCACGCGAGGTGTTTTCAGGGGCGACCCTGAATCAGTAATGGAGCGAGACCTGGTGTTGGCACAGCCGGCGTCCAGTCCTTCGCTCGCTGCCGCGGTTCCACTGGGGCGTGCACCGTCGTTCTCCCCCTTCCCGCTCCGGCAAAGTTTTGAATCGCACGGGAAATGGCGCTACTCCGCGGTGGTGCGCCGAGGGGCCTTGAACGTGCCGGCGCTTTTCTTTCGCAGAGTCGCCGCAAGCAATGGCGTCCGCAGTCGGGAGGCGTGTCGCAGCGAGACTCGCAGCCCTGGCATTGTTGACGTTTGTCGTGTGCACAGACGTACGTCGGATAGTCGCTTACGCGCGCACGATGTTATCGTGGCACCGGCTTATAAAGTTCAGTGGGCGTTACGTCACGAGAGCGTGGCGCCGACGCCATTAGCACTTCAGGGACGGCTGCACTCACACGGCTCGAGTCGTACGACGTCCGCTGCGACGAACGGTACAACTGCGGGGGGAAAAAAAAAAAAGAAAACGCAGCCCCGCTTTTACGTATACTCTAAACACTGTAACCTTTAGTTTATAGGTACACAAAAATGTGAAAATATGCTCCTTTACTAAAGGTTAAAGTGCTTTAAACTTTAGCCTGTGGTCACGACCACAGACCTCGTTGTCTATCTGATGAAATCCGGTGCGACGTTAGGACACCTCGTATGCTGAGTAGTTGCAGAAAACTTTGGATACGCGGACAAAAGAGGCAAAAGGACACTTCCGACTAACAAATGACGTTTTATTGGGTCCTTCTGCAGAATATCACGTTTGTTTCTTTCGTCCGTGCTGCAAAAGTATGCCGCAACTACTCAAAATGCAACATTAACAACTAGCCCTTCTAACTCGATATCTCCTTTACATTGTCCAAAAATGTGGTTATGTTACACAGACAGCGTAGAACAGCTACAAAAATGCACCGACATGTGCAAAGAACCCAGACGCGGAATGTTCCCGGTTAATTCGTTCTCCCGAAGGACCTTAGCATTGTTTGGCACCTTCGCACTCGATTGCTTTCTGCGCGTGGTCACTGTTGATCACAAACCGAACACGGCGACATCGTACTAGTATAGCCCATGCAGAAACGTAACAACTCGATAAATGTTGAACGTGCCGAGGCGGTGCAAGTTCCTAACTATATGTGTTAGCTGACTGTCCAAAGGGGATTTCATAACAGCTGCAGAAGTATACTGTAGTAGTAGTAGTAGTAGTAGTAGTAGTAGTAGTAGTAGTAGTAGTAGTAGTAGTAGTCCCATTCCCACCATTATACGTGGCTTTCGTCTATGAGTGCACTTCGCGATCCCGTGTGGCAGACACTGACCGGTGCAGGTATTAGTGCGTACAGACCGCCAGTGCAGCGTCGATGCCCTTGCCTTGAAGTTGTACAGCGAACCAGTGCAGACAGCCGAAGAAGAGAAGGCACAAAGAGACCCAGCTGTACGATGAACAATCAACGAGATAACCTGGATTCCCCTTGAAATCACGCGAAAAGCACAATTCGCGTTCTTCGCAATGTGAAACACAGACCTACTACTGTCGTCTACTTTTTGCCAGAGCATGTTCGCACCCTCGCTGATAGCGTATGCAGTCGAGACGCCGCATAAGCTGCATTGTGCATGCGTATCCACAGTGCTGCGCGAAGACCACCCGCACCGTGTGAAATAACAGCGACGGCATTGTGTACCTGTTGCTCTTAAAGAAGGTCGAGTAAGTTACCGCTCAGCTATTCAGACTGCATCACTGCCGTTTCCAAGTGTGGTGTATGATAAAAAACAGAAGCACTCCTCGCTTTAGACCTGCACCCCCCCACCCCCCCTCTGTGTATACTCACGCTATCCATTCAAGGGCATTGTTCTTTCCACGCATGAATCAATAACGTACTCAGCAGAGCGGTTTCGTTCACTTGATATTCCGCGAACGCATCTACGCCAGCCTTATTACGTTACCGCCTGTTTTGGAGACCGAAGGCTACCGCGCACCGGTCGAAGCACGCGCAGAGGTGCGCGAAACGTGATTCGCAACCTCTGGCCGCCGCCGCCGCCTGCAGTGAGTCACTTTTCCGAGCACACGCCGGGACGAAGACAGATGCGAACTCCCCCACTTTTCCGCTTAACTCACGTTGTTTTTCGAACCTTTTGAAAGGCAATACTTACGGTGCAGTCCGCGACGAAGAAAAGAAACAAAGCAGTGTCTGCCGCCGATCATTCCGGGCAACGGTCGCGAGTTGTTTTCTTGCCCAGAGGTGGGGCTGTCGGTGTGCCGCTACGGGGCGCCTCCGTCAACGTGGTCGTGTCACCCTCGGTTGTAGCCAGTTGATCAGAGTCTGGACACTGAATGCTGAGCAAAATGCGCGAGAATTACACATCATGATGACCAGCACGCACAATCAAAGCGGCCACCCTACGTTCCTACAGCTCATTCAATTGCCAGGACACACGGACCACCAAAAAGGCACGTTGAGTCGACTTTGAGACCTCAAAGTGCCGTTGGAGTCGTGTAAACAATTTTTTTTTTTTTTTTTGCGGTCTAGGTCAACCTGCTTTTGAGAAAGAGGTTGACAGAGCGCGGTCAGCTTAGCGAGGGGCACTTATTTAAACGCGGCTAAGGCCGATAGTTCGTTCTAGACGGCTTCACCCCGTTGTATCGTTTCGACGCGATGTGCTGCGGAGGTAAAATTACGGTACATATAGCTACAGTGTTATGGAGACGATCAACAGATCAACGAGGCAAGCATCGGCCCAACGTTATGGTACAAGGCAGACAAATTTCCTTGTTCGGCAACGTCTGGTCTCGGAGCTGATCGGGCCGAATTCATGTGCTTATACTAGGCCTCACTGACCGACCGCGAAACCTAACGAAGAGAATTTAGCATTTACACCTGAACCTAAACATCGAATTCAAGGTTTGTTTCTGTTCCTGTGCGCGCGTCGGCCGCGAAACCTAACGAAGCATCGGCCGCGAAACCTAACGAAGAGAATTTAGCATTTACACCTGAACCTAAACATCGAATTCAAGGTTTGTTTCTGTTCCTGTGCGCGCGTCTGCATGTTGTAATGTATAATTTACGTGTTACATAGCTGATAAGTAACACAGAAGAAAATTACGGGTATGACAAGACGTCATAAAGGGTGCCTGTCATATAGTTCGATTTGTCATCTTTTGTGTCACTCTCGATAGACTAACCCGTGCAAGCGAAAATTGCTACTCAGCCGAGGCATGTGCAGTGTCTCGATATTGCATGGGTATTGACGATATTTTGCAGTCCAGAAACGACACAGGTCACAATTTGCTCTATATACTGTAGTAGCCGGACATGAGTAAATAAAGACCAGCAGGAGCAGTTAAACGAGGTAGCTCACAGAGGTTCAAATACACGTATTGACACGCGAGTGAATGGTGCACACGTGGTGGAGTTCTGTCCATCTTTCCTGCTTTCTGTTGCTGTAGATTATCTAATCTTTATGCATTTCATTCTTCAGTTACATATACTACTGCTGTGGTAGGCGTAAATTTGCTCAATTATCTTTGATTGGATAAATCATTCCCACTCACCGGACTGGATCAACCGGAAGCTGCTATCCGTTTTTCTGCATCACTGCTAATGTCCATATCAGTTGCTATCGGCATTGACCCGGCGGTGAACGTTCGTGCCAATGCGGGGCAGCAAACTGAAAAGAGTGCGGTGGCCAAGGCTTCGCTGTGCGTTATACGTGTGCACTGCGCTGCCGTCGCCATCTATACATCAGTGAACGCCTCGCCGTCTCGACCCTGCCACCAAGGGCAGATTAGCGAAGATCCTCGAAGAAAAAATATAGTGTGCTGCGCATGCCGAAGTCGGACCGAGTACGTTCTCGGCGTAGAAATTGTGTGAGAGTGGAAAGCATGTAGTCTCCGCTTACATGTGCTGGGTTTGATTCGCCGTGCAGCCGAGTACACCTACTGGCTCTGATAATTGGGTGTGTGTACCACGCCCTGGTTCTCGATCGCGTGTTCTCATTTAGAAAGGGTGGGCATCTCCTTACCGCTCTGCTTCCTCTATGACGGGGGCGCCATGGTAGAAATTACTGTCTCGCGAATGGGTCCTGCAGAATTCCGCGATGTGGAGTAACTATTGCGAAAGGAAAAATTAGCGCCCGCCCGTTCCATAGCACGAAGCTTTGTTCTACAAAGACTAGATGCCAACTTTCTCTTTCAAAAAATTAGCGCCTTACCTGAACTCAAGCTACGTGTCACTCTCTATCCCTCCAGGAACCTTGAAATCTGGATTTGGAAGTTTAGTTTGCGTAACATACTTCTTACGCATGGTCGTCGTTTATAACTGCACATTCCAACGTAGTGTACGCGGCCAGAACCTTCATACAGCTGCTGAGTAGAGCACTGCTGGATCATAATTTTTTTTTCTTTTTTCTTACAAGAACTACCTGGAGAAGTTCGGCTACATCGCGCCCACCAAGAACGGCACGGCGGCGCTGCGCTCCCAGGAGGCTCTCGTCGACGCCGTCAAGGAGTTCCAGCGGTTCGCGGGTCTCAGGGTCACAGGTGAGTTGCGTCCCCCTCTGAACCTCAAATCGTGAATAGAGGGCTTTTTTGAGTCCTGTTGTTTGCTCGAATTGGTGTAACTGGTGACGTTACACTGCAGCACATGCGCGTCCTATACCACCCGCTTACAGAAATGCAGAAGCGCCGTGGCGACGCTTCTGCAATTACGACGCTCTCAGCGGAATTTTGATCGAATCTGCAAAAATTATAGCCTCCCTCCTTTGCGCGTCAGCATTCATTCCCTGTCAGAGAAAGAGTGATAAGAGAGAGATCAATTCCTAGTGTTCATTGCTCAATGTTGAAATGTTCATTTTTAATGTAGACTATCGAAAATAATGGTACCGAAGCCACTTTCTGAGCGTCTGCGTGCACTCTGTAAATCAAATCATTTGTTGACGTTAGCACACGTGTCACGGTCTCTTTCTATCCGCACGTTCCTTGCACTTTGCTAGCTGTGCAGCTCAACACAGCTTCTCACCATCACTATCAGTCTTCGCCTAAGTCCAACCTGGCGGCATGCATGACCGTGCGTAAACAAAATTCGGAATACAAAATTCTCGCTTACCCGCGCACACGGACAGCCTGAAAACGGTCCTCGTACAGCAGAATTTGATTGTGTGTGACGTCAGCGACCCTACGCTGGAGCGGTACTCGCAGTTTTCAGAGCACTACCCAGAGAAGCTCACCAGCTGCATAGCGCGGCAAGTGCGGTGGGGGTCCCGTGCTAAAATTGTCAGAGGGGCATCGGATCCATCAGGTTTGTCTTAACATGTACAGACGCAGTCTTTTACCGCTCCCTTTTTGTTTCGATACACACACACACACACACACACACACAGATATATATATATATATATATATATATATATATATATATATATATATATATATATATATATATATATATATATATATATATATATATATATATATATGCACAACATCGCCTCGTTGTCAGTTGAACCGAGTTTTTTTCCCGGCCTAGTTTCCTCGTGCAGCCACCAGAATTGCCTACGCGTGAGAATCGACGCCAGCTTCTTTGGCCGCTTGCGCACTGGCCTTCTCATTCGGATGTTCGTGTGAATGTGGAATACGCAGCAGTGACAGGAAGATTCCGACGAACTGTCGCAGCCAGCAGCAGCCCTCGGTGCGTGGAACCCCGCAACGAGAAGACGCTGGTCTCGTCGTTACTCAACACTTACACACGGCAGCGGAGAAAAGCCGGCTTGTCACCGCCTGACGACTTCAACGTCGCGCGACGTCTCCGAGCAGGAAACGCGCCAGGAAGATTGCGCGCCGCCACAACGGCGTCACGCGTGTCCGAAACGCCTTGCGTGCTCCTGCTGCTTGCGCTCAACTCTGGCACATCAAGCGCCGTCCTTGGCCGGACAGCGTCTCGTACGTTTCGCTCCGGCCTTTTTTCTTTCTTCTTCTTCTCCATCTTCCTTCTTTGTTTTTCGCTCGTACACTCTACCAGTTTACACGCATATAGAGAGAAGATCGGCACGTGCAAGTACAGATCTGATGTACACATTACATCATCCACATTAGCCCATTAATACTACGGATTAAATTACGTGCGTCGGTGATTCCTGCCTCAGTCCAGGCATCGATGTTCGTAGAAGTCACATATCTTACCGTGGTAAGCGCAATAGCATGACAGTACGGCGTTCGAGGAACCAGGTGGATAGCCTTCTGACTTCGGCTTCAATAAACTATTTACGGTGTGTGTGTGTGTGTGTGTGTGTGTGTGTGTGTGTGTGTGTAACGGTCGGTATAAGGCGCGCATAAACCTCCACGAGCAACATGCGAGTTTGAGCGAGGCTCTGCAGGAGCCCAGCAGCCCCGTGGGAGCTTTCCGGCCTGAGCTAAAGGGAGTCCACTTATTTTGACGTCGAAGCTGTGAGCAAGTTATGTTGAAGGCGGCCGCGACAGCAACCACTGGGAGGATGAGATAGACCACAGATGTAAACAATGAGGCCAGTGAACCCGTCAAAGCTTGCGCGACGCACTTTGCGCGAGCAACTCCGAGCGGCTGTGGTATATGGCGGGGAAGGCTTATGTCGTTGGAAGCTTGCTAACGTGTTATACCCAGAGGAAGCAACTGTGCTAACGGGTCGCACGGAGCCCAAGTTTACGCATGGACGAGTGTATATTCAGGCATAAAGTCCGTCAGTTGCGCGCTGTTGTATAACTCGGAAAATGACAAAAGAAGGCACTGCAGAGCTCTGAAAACCAGTAAAATGACAGGTTTTATGCAATAAGACGCGCAGGACGATTAACCGCTTTCCTAGTAAAATTGGGCTAACTGTCGCCCTTATTTGATTACACTTGTATGCTGGCTAATCAGCTGCATCAATCCATCCATCCAGCTTTCTTTCTTTCTTTCTTTCTTTCTTTCTTTCTTTCTTTCTTTCTTTCTTTCTTTCTTTCTTTCTTTCTTTCTTTCTTTCTTTCTTTTGCATAGGCGTACAGCTGTTCCTCTGTGCCAGTGAGGCAGAAAGTGAAGCATTGCACAAAGATGCTGCTCGCGCATGAAATTCCTGTTCGATTTCGCATTTCGGCCGCAGTTCTGCCTTAAAAGGAAAACCGCTGCGTTCGGCCCTGAAAGCCGGTGCGTCAGTTTGGCTGTTTTTTCTCTGTGCGGCCCAATACTGTGAGCGCATTGAAATGCATGCCGCGGTCGAGGGCCAGCAGACGACCGACCGACTTCGACAGGATGATGTCCGCGCCACACATGACGTACGTTCGAGAACGCGGGTTTCTTTGGGCGACAACAAGTGCGGCAGCCGCCACCGGATTTTCCGTGCCTCATTTACATCTGCATTGGCCGCGCGCCGAGCGATTAAAGCAGCTCGGCCGAAACTGTTATCGGGCACCGTTCTTCGCCTGTACTATCACTTTTATTTTTTCGTAGTTTCCGCTAGTGATCTATAATTATCCCGTACTCTGGAACTTTCCGGAAAGGCAGCGCGTTCTAGAGTTAAAAAAAAAGAAAGAAATAGGTATCCGTGACTATACGGGGCTCTCTCCTTTCTCGTCGTTATTTTTTTTTTTTTAGCGCAAATGTCACGAAGTTATTTGCCCTAGACTAACGCGGGACATCCGTGCCACTGTGCTCAGCGTTTTCCAGTAAGCCCGGAAAATGAAATTAGGCGCTCGTGCAGAATTCGTGGTCATCGTCTATCGCGTAAACAAGCTAGCAAAACCAGAAGGCACAGGCATACTTCCTCGGCTGAGGAAGGACGTCTTTGACGAAGCTTTTATGTGTTCAGCGATATTCCATTTTGCACCGCAGTGCTCTGGCCTGCTTCCCTTCTGGTCAGACATCGTTGAAAATGGGAGCCTGCGCAGTTGAGGCCACCGGGTCCGCGCCTGCGGTTAACGGGCAGTACGTCGATTCCGAAACACTCTCGATTAAGCACGTTTCTTCCTCTTCCACGGGCAACCAACCGTTTATGAAGACCCGCTTGGAACCCCATTACAGAGGTTCGCACCGCTTGCGTCACATGTAAAGACGCCCGTGACACCACAATGCGTGGACATACACGCATACTATGGCTGAAGCTTCGCATCGGAGCGGGTCCTCGGAGGAACTTTTAGCGGCTCGAGGGCTGCGCGCCCGTCTCGATGGGGCGATTATGTGGCGCAGTGACGTCATGCGTTCGGTCAAGCGCGCTCTTTTTCCCGGCAGCGGTGCCGTGGAAGGACACACTGACGTCGACTTGGCCGCCGCCCGGCTTGTTTGTCCAGCGGCCTCGTGGCGGGCGCACGTCGCGAAGGCTGCGCCGCGCCGCCGCTTCGTTGAGCTGCAGCGAAACATTTCGGTTGGCGGAGGAAGGCTCACGACTGCCACGGGCGCTCATTCGCTTTACGAGCGTGCTCATCTGGGCGAGTCGGTGAATCTTGGAACAGGGCAAACGCACGAAGACACAAACAAGGAAGAATCAACTGACAACGCTATAGCGCTGAAATTAAGATGAAGTGAAGTTTCCGAAGCCCTCCACTACGACGTCTCTTATAATCATATCGTCGTCCTGGGAAGTAAACCCCCACAAATCAATCAAATGAAGATGAAGACTTCGCTTGGAATTTGCATAATCTATGTGGGTCCAGGAGAGTAACGCGAAGAGTGAGAGTGAAAGACAAACGGTTATAGCCAGATGAACTGCCTGGCTGGCTGCTCCGGAATGGAAGATGGCAGCATTTATTAAAGCATATTATTTGTTTTTACCGCCGTACAAAGAGATTCCCCATACATGATATTTGATTTGGTAAACTTGTATTGATATCACGGCAACTCTAGATATACGTTCAGCACGCGCAGTGCGGCTCGTGTATGTTCGTTCTAAAATGTAAGGGCTTGCGTCTCCAGAAGCGCACTTCTATAGGAGCCATGCGGGCGGCCTATACGAAGAATGCAAGAAGACGAGGATTGTTAAACTGACCACGTATTCATGACGAGAGCGGGCCACGCATGAAGTAATCTTAAGAAGCTGCCCACAGGAATGCAACCCAGAAGCAAGTTAAAGTAAAAATTGGCACAAAAATATCGACGTGCAAAATTGAGTGTCCTCCCATCCTCTGTTTTCCTCGATACGTCCAATGAAGCCAGCTCATTTCAAGTAATTGGTCTTTTCTCGTAAAGGGAGAGCACTATAGTCGACTGTTATAGAACATGGCTGGGATTTACTCGAGACTGTCGCATGTCATGCGCTGTCTAATCCGGATATGTACCACGGCGAGGCCGTCTTTCTTGTGGGAGCGTGCGTTCAAACGTACTTGCAGGTAGGTTGACGTCAAAAGCGTGCAAGCCGCATGCTTTAGAAAGAAACCTATATGCAGGCTGATGATAACGTAGCACGAAGTAACTTCTGATCTGTTTCATTTCTTACACTTCGGATTCCGATTCGCAAACTCATACGATGGGAAATGCGAGCGCCATTAGTACAGCGAATGCGTAGCGGACGGAAAGGTTTGGGCCACGGAGAAATGACATCGGTAACAAACAGAATTCTGCTAGCCATATGGAAAGTACACCACCAAAGAAAATAAAAATAATACGACAGGAATCGCCGGCGCTCCGGTGTGTTTTTCCCAGTCTCAAGGGCCCCACGTACGCGTATACGAACAGATAGGCATCGCGCAGTGAGCGCGCGATACGTTGCTTACCTTTGGCACTGGTTTTACTGGTTCTCACAGACGCCGAAGGCGCAGGGGCAAGCACACATCGGGCAGTTGCTTCATGAGTAAATATTTAGAGGGAAAAAAAAAACACAATAGCACAATGGTTTCTTTTTTTCCTTGCACAGCAGTGTTTACGCAGTATTTCAGACAGCTGTCGTTGTGTCGTATCTACTTCCTCTATGAAATTTAAAAAAAAAAGTGTTTCAGCGCTTACAACATATATTACCTATATATACCTATATGTAGTGCTTTCTTGGTACAGAGTACTACGCTCTCTATGCGAAAAGCGAACGAATAAACCAGACAGACATAGGCGCATGGTCTAAAGCGTTGTTCTAAACATGTTGCTACGGGAAGGACAGACACTTGAAGGATACGGATGTATTTACAACTGATAATGCGAGTAGCGTTGCCAAGGCGAGCAGCTCGCACCGGTACATCCCGTCGTTTTCGTCGTCGTCTTAATCGAGAGCGAAGTGTTTTAGGTTCAGCATTTTTAGTGATGACGTGACGTAGCAATATTCAGTATAGTGTTTCCTTGCGTGTATCATCGTCAGACGTAGCATGGTTCTTGCGCCTAAATGACAGTACGTGCAGTTACTGTTCTGAACAGCTGCAAGTAGTTTGCGGCGACCTTTGTAGCCGACTTATAAATTCGCATTTACTTCCTGTGTCAACAAGGGCGGCTGAGCTAAGGAAAGGAAGTGTTGGGAGAGAGGTAAAGGCTGCATGCAAATGCATAACGGAAAGTTCACCTCGCTCCGCTTACAATAAAGCGTTACACGTTAAGCGAGTAACCTCCCAGCGCATAGATGACGCTTGTGTTTCGACTTTATTTTCAGCGCGTTACTCTTATCAGCCACGAACAAAGTCGCTCAGTTTTGTCTCTTCCTCACACTTTTTCTCAGCTGGTCGTAATTCATTTCAGTGTTGCATACACTGGATCATGCTGAGGACGAGGAAAAGTCGCATATAAAATGCGAACCACACGGCAGCACACCGCAGTATGGTAGAGCAAGTTCGTATTGGCAATAATCAAAGGCACGATAGACTTCCGAGTCCATTCTAATAATATTCATATCAGATTGTTTATTATAAACGTAGCAAAACAACGCAAGCGCTAACAGAGAGGTAAAATTTCCCAACTATAATTACTTGTTAAAGGAATGATCAAGCGCAAGAAGAAGCGCAAGAGAGAGACAGAGGAAGCTGGTACAAGGGAAACGGCGAACTGTGCCTTTCCTTAATTTCTTCTGTCAGTTCAGCGCGTTTCCGTCTTGCATGCTTGATACGAACCTGACTAATGGTGAACGCGCAGTCATATACACTATACGAATACCATTACGGCGACGGTGTGCGAAGTGGTGGGCTCATACAATTATTAAAACGTGCTAGAATCCGCCACGTGCGCACATTCAAGAAACACCCGTCCTGTTCTGCCAAAACAGCCGCGCGTACTGCTCAGTGCATTCGGAGGATGAAAATTCACGCGCGCGGCAACAAAAGGCCGGTCGCTCTTTTCCGGTGTCCTTGTGCTATCCATGCGGGAAGGAATGATAACGAAAAGAAGCGGGGAAACAAAAGAAAAGCTGCGCCGTTCGTTGGAAAGTGTTGAACGTTTCCGTCCGTTTCGGCGAGTGAGATACAACGAGCGGAGTTGTACAGGCACGGCTCTACAACTCCGTAGTTGTACGGTAAATTTAATTCCAGAGGAAAACAGCGTTGCGACTTTCTCTGAAGGGTACAATGGTCTTTATAAAAAGCACAAAAGGCTCGTTCTAGGTATACCCGCTCTAGGTAAACCGGCCGTTCCAGGTATTGCGACGAGTCACTCACTGAACGCTGCGACGAATGCGTTAATAATACTTTACGTTAAAAAGGAGCCGCTGCACTATCGCGAGATCTAACTCTCCGGTTAATCTGGAACCCCCTTTCACGTGCATTACACCATTGGCACGCGTGCAAAACCAACAACAAAAAAAGTTATTTATTTATTTATTTATTTATTTATTTATTTATTTATTTATTTATTTATTTATTTATGAATACTGCAACCCTAACATAGGGTTTTAGCAGGGTGGATACACATTTGCTAAGTTTACAAATCGGCAAGCAAATAAATATAAAACAGGTAAGGTATGTACACAAAAAGACAATGGTTTGCAATGAACAGGCATGAGGGCATATAATGAAATCAGCGCTACATTCAAGTTGATCACGAGTGGGGAATCGCTACAGTGATAGAAATAAAAAGCAGGATCAAATGTAATGCAATTCAGACACTCACTGCTGGAGCTGCGCAGCAAAAAGATTCAAGGAAGACTGGGAAACAACTTCATTACTAAGGTTATTCCATTCGGTGATTGTCCTAGGAAAAAACGAATATTTGAGTGTGTTATTACGGGTGGAGAATGGGGTTATTGTAAGGGTATGCCTCTGTCTTGTGGCATTTCGCTTAGTGATATCCCTTCAGGCAACACAATATGACACGATGGCTGGTATATTTTATTGCGTGTATTATTTATTTGTACTTTATAAAGAATTTGCAATTTATTCCAACATAATAAGGGCAGTACAGCTCGTGCCCTTTGTGAGGCTTACAGCACTGCTAGCGGAATCACTTGTTTAAATATCCGCTGTGGTGCCCACACGCTGGACTAACTCGTCGGACCTTATAGGTGGCTGATTCATTAAACGTGACGTAAGGGTCTTAATGCGGAGCCTGCTTCTGAACAATAAGAGCGCAGGGTTCGCACCATCCAAGCAGGACTTCCTCTACTGCGTAGTCCATTCACCCTGCTTTTTTTTTTTCTGATGCAGAATACCAATCGAACAAAACCTATGGGACGTACTGTTTCGTACGTCACGCAGTAGCTGAGCTGAAGGCGGAGCTATAATGCCATCGACCTAAAGGAATCCATTTCGATGGAGGCGATATGCTAGAGGTCCGTGTACTGTGGATTGTCGTCAGTGCACGTTAAAGAACACCAGTTGGTGGAAAATTCCGGAGCCCTCCACTACGGCGTACCTCAGAAACGTATGTATCGTCGTTTGAGGACATAAAACCCCAGAAAGTACTATTGTTACGTAAAGAATCGGAAAGCGGCTGTAGGAAGACCTTACAAAGTGCCGAGGCGGTTTAAATAGTCATGGACTGCATGGGCGGCTCCCTGCACGCTCTCTGCTCACCGAGTGTGAAGTTAGCGACGCATCAGCCACACCTTCTTCGCAGGCCGTAACATGACGGCGTTTTGGCACAACAGCCCGAGACAAATGGCTCGCAATAGGCACTGAACAGGGTCGAGCTATTGTCATGGCCGCGCAACACGAGGAGCCGTGACTCACACGAAGCCGCGCCAAATGCCTCGAGCACTGCGTGGGCAGCCGTTATTGCGCGGGCCGCATGGGCCATCGGCGATGAGTCAAAGAACCTCCCCGCCCCCGGAAGCCGCCCCGTGTGGATTGCCGATCTTGCCCCTCTGGTTTGTGAGTCAAGTTCAGTTGGTTGTAGCACAAACACGCGCCCAGATTGCACTCGCGTATGTGGGATAGCTGGAGCACAAGTACTACAGTGTATATCTTGTGTCACCAGTAGTATTATCTCTCTCTCTCTTGTGTCTATATTTAAATAAATATCGCAAGTACATTTGGTGGGTGTGTATTCAGGTTGCAGGCACACGCACCGAGTACGCGGGGCATGCAAGGTATACGCATGCCGCGTGAATCTGCGTTGCAGTGATTATAGTTAGCGCGCCTCTGATTGTATAGTGTCGAATGACCCGGAGATCCAGCCGGATGTGTACACAGGTTTGTAGTACGAACCCTGTGGCACGTTTACTTACTGACACATGTCTCGTCGCTGCTGTGGCTGTGCCACGTTGTCGCAGAGCGGTGCGAAGTGAGCTAGGCGAGGTTTCTAAAAAAAAAAAAAAAAGCATGCCTGTCGTGACTCGCACAGCAATACCTCCCACGTGGTCCTTTGTTGTCCTTCCATTTCGCGTTGGCGCAACAGCGCGCTTCTCTTACTTTCATTGTTTATGTTTTTCAACGTTGTTTACATTCTTTGTGCGGATTCGTGAAGTGCGAATTGGCGCCGAATATATCACCTGAAACAAACGAAAGCATAGTCCGAGGGAAGTTGCCAGTGGTTGTCGAACGATGAAGCCGATGAAGAGCTTGAAAGTGCTTGCTCAGTTTCACCTGCAACGTTTTCGGCGTGAAACTGCAACGTGTTTATTTTGCTTCAGGAATGGAAGCGTTAACTCGGCGGAAACCAACAGGCAGGAATGAAGATACGCTCAGCATATGGCACGACTTTCAGACTTCGCGATAGAGGCGAGAATGGCCGCTGGGCTCAGCGATGAAAGCTTCCCGTGTTTCACTGCGAAGCTCCAGGTATTAATATAAAGGAGCAGTAATTTTCGTGTACCCACAACATCGTGGAGGCCAGCGCACAGCTCAGCAGGAAGGCGTGTCCGGCGTCAGCTGCCCTACGTGCACAGCGACTTTCAGTGTGTGTTCTGTCTTGTCTGTGTCCCGTCGGTTTAGCGCCATACCTATTACTTCAAGCGACTTTCAAACTTGCAATAAACGCTGGTGTTTGAATAAGTCAAGATTTTCTAAAGGCCAGTGAATATGTCTTTGACGTTTGCACCTATACGAGGTTGTCGCTGACTTAGCAACCGCTTATATTCTTCTACTTGAACAAAGCCTGCTGCATCGCCTAATCAGGGCACAATATACCTGTCTTTCGCAGGACGAGTCGACAACGAGACGGCAGCCACTATGCAGCTGCCCCGCTGCGGCGTCCGGGACAAAGTTGGCTTCGGACTGGACGCTCGGCGGAGAAGGAGACGCTACGCACTGCAGGGTTCCAAGTGGGCCAGCAACGAGCTCTCGTATCGCATCAGCAAGTACCCACGCCGCGTCAAGGACCGGGTCGCCGTCGACAAAGAGATTGCCAGGGCCTTCAAGGTGAGAGCGATACAGAGGAGTCGAGAGCATATATCATGGGTCCAACGTTGTAGTCTGCTCTTCGACGTATATAGTGTTTACACTCCGAAAAAAAAAAAAAAAAGCTGACCGTACGCTTCCAGAGCTATATGAGGACCTTACCAGCATCTATGTGACGCGCCTAAGTTTGCTTTCTTTGGTATAACTTTTATTCTTTATTGCTGTTATTTTAGCGTTTTGTTTTTGTGCAGTGCTATTTTTGCTGAAGATTTGCTTCTTGGTTGCCGAACAAATGACGAGCATGAGGCTGCGCACTGCGATTGATTTAGTGGTAAGGAAATAGCGATGAAAAATCAGACTTCAATTCGCTGTGTAAATGGTCAATTACTCAGAAATCAGAGATGCGCGCTCCTCCATTTTTATATGTTTGCACGCGTGCCCATGTAGACGGTGTCCAGCAAGGCTTCCGGTAGCGCACGGTCAGCACGTTCCCGTCTCTCGCAGATGTGGTCCGACGTATCGCCGCTGACCTTCACGCACAAGAAGACGGGCCCCGTGAACATCGACATCCAGTTTGTGCGTGGCGAGCACGGCGATGGTGACCCTTTCAACGGACCAGGGGGAACACTGGCGCACGCCTTCTTTCCGCGGTACGGCGGAGACGCACACTTTGACGACGAAGAGAAGTGGACCATAGACGAGTATACAGGTGTGTCCCGATATACTGCAGCGGATCCACGGGGAAGGGCTGGCTTTACAGTATACCGTATTAGCACCGCTAATACTGCTCACATTACACGAGGCAGCCGCACGGGCATCTGCCACCAATTATGCTAACTTTATTTAGGCAAAGTTCTTTTGTTTTTGTTTTTTGAATACAGTACGTCGATGTTTGGTGTAAGAGCATAAGCGACATTTCGCTTAAGAACATAAGGGAAACACGAGGTCGAGCGTGCGTATATAGTCTCAGGACTATATGCAAGCTACGTAAGAGGGAAAGTTATGGACGACTATCACAAGCCTTCCTCTACATCCCAAATGATGAATAGAGTTGCCCTCTGAAGATTGCAGTAACCGCATATATACTGAGCTACTGCAGTTCGTGCTACAGTGCACATGATGCAGTGGTGTGCGGTGCTTCCTAGTACCATGCTTTTCGTCTGGCATGACGTTCTTCCGTGCATGCTTGAAGGCCGTACTGAAAGCGTCCCGTTCCGTATTCCAATAGTTCCACATTTTCCATACAAAGTCCATAAGTTCTCCATAGATTTGCCGTAAACTTTCCATATACTTCCATATGAGTTTTACGGAAACATACGGAATGATTGGAACGGCCATACGGGAGGTTTCAGTGGGGATATATATAGGGCAACCCTGTCTCGACTTCTCCGCGTCCAGTCACGCCCACTCTAACCATTAACCGCCCGTGATAAATGGACCCGGTGGGCGATATTTAGCTATAGGAGGTCCGTACGACTGCCGAGTCACGAGGTACGCGTCGAAAGTCAAACTCGGCTGTTTTGTCTGACAAGCGGCGCACAGGAAGGCGAAAGCTCGTGCGGGTTCCAAGAAGACGCCCGCTGTCTTCTCTGTCCGAACGCCCTCTCGTGGCGGTGCCTGGTCAACCACGCGATTCTTTCCGCGGAACAACGTGATTAGGGAAAAACCCATCGGCCTCGCTAATGGCATGCCTCGTCGCCGTGGAAAGCACCATTGATTCTGAGAACGTGCCGATGAAACATGGCGGTGACCACGAGTGCGCGCTTAGTCGATTAGAATCGCGCGTTCTTGGAATAATTGTTCCCGAGCACGCGAACCTGTTGCGCGTCGCGTTCACAAAATTATAAGGACTTCAGCGGCACGTTCGTGCATTATAAGAGATAACTTGCAGAAAATGAACGGCGGCGTTGCCTTCTGTCTGTATAATGTTCGCTATGAAGTTTGAATTGTCACCCAGCAGTGAGTGCACAATACAAACGGTACGCATAGCCACGGCCGCTACATAGCGGCACAACTGTCAGTGTTCGCGACATGCTTCACCATGCTGTAGCATTTAGCACTTGTGATGACAAGCTGGTTGCTACTAAAGGAGCCTCTAATTGGTGGCAGTTATGAAATTTGCCATTTGCAGCGTGCGATATGCCTATATACAATAAATAGAATGCAAATTAGGCCAGCTGTAATATTGGCAGCCAACAGCTGGTCAGAAACACACAGGCTTGGGAATCTGGATAGAATACATAGGCAGATGCAGAGTGCAATACCGGTAAAGTTGAGCTATACGCCACAATGTAGAATGTCTCGCACGATTCACAGCACTGAAAATGAAAATGGTTCAAGTGCTGATTGGGTCAGCAACGCTTATCACATATGTTATATTGAGCTTCACCTTCAGCGGTGCTTTACTTGGCCGATGGCTCCTCGGATAATTCACGAGTTCTCCCTCCCCAACAGGTGTCAACCTGTTCCAAGTGGCGGCGCACGAGTTCGGCCACTCGCTAGGCCTGTCCCACTCGGACGTGCGACGCTCGCTGATGGCGCCCTTCTACCGCGGCTTCGAGCCGGGCTTCCAGCTGGACCGCGACGACATCGACGGAGTCCAGGCTCTCTACGGTAAGGGCCGAGCTCGCCAAGTTCCCAGCGGCTGGTACCCTCGGCCAGCGTGGCCGCCCTACGATCCCGACCGGCGCCGCCGCTTCCCGCCTTCCTGGAGCCCGCCGCAGCGCAGACGCCATTGGCCAACCTACTGGCCGCCGCGTAGGAGAGCCCGCTTACTGCTGCGCTACCCGCATCATCCCACACCCGAGCTTCTGCATGTCATCGTGGTCAATAATTCGCATGATTAACAATAATAAAACGACACCCGCATGGCTTTCCTTTGCCTCACGTCGAGCTGTGTGCGCTTCTGCCTGGCTCTACTGACACACTGGTCCTCGCTTTCACTAACACCTTGCTTGCCCCCCCGACGGGAACGCCTGCGAACAGGACCGCCGGCCATTGCATTGCAGCGTCGAAAAAGAACGGATGGCTGTCGACGTGTTTCGCTGTACCAGTAAGTCGCTTGACGCAGCTTGCAAGCTTTCGTTACGCGTATCTTTATTTACTGCGATCTTGCAACATTTTCCCGCTAGCTGCAGCAGCAACTTCCAAAACGGGGTTTACGGCGCAGATGGGCAACGGCTGCGACCTTCGTTTCGTAGAAGGCAGGTATATGCGTTGTCGAGCCACGTTAGGGCAGTTTACACTGAGTGCACACCCTCCGCATGAGGACAAAATGTGAAGGGGTTGCAGTAGTTTGTCCCAAGGCATATAGGGTAGCTCGAGCCTCATTCGCTCGGGTTTCCATTGAAAAAGTGACGTATTTGTACGGATACCTTGACTCATTGTGCATGAAAGAAATTAACTGTACATACCAACTGCACTTGACTCTTGGCATGTCTCGGCAAGCGAGCGGCTGAGTTGTCGACTGCGTATGCGGCGAATGTCGTGGCACTAGCGCGCGCACACACCCCTAACGTCTTCCTTGACTACGCGACTGTAGCCCTGAGCCCATATGTCCTTCTCCAGGGGCCGTGCACAGGACGACCAAGACGCCGAGCAAGGGAAGCCGCAAGCCGGCGCAGCCTGGTCCCGACCTGTGTCAAGACGCCACCATCGACGCTGCTACGAGGACCGAAGACGGCAGCTCCTACGTGTTCAAGGGTAAGCTCGTACCGCTTATTTGCTTCGCTTGCCACACTTAAGCCGTGGCTCACAACTGTGGGGATCAGCTCGCAAACTCTAACGACGGTTGGTGTCTGTCGTTTGTTTATTTTCGAAGGCGGTTCTATCACAGCAGGTGAACCGCGTCAACAGGAGCAGAACGCTTGAGACATGGGAAATTGTCTGAAAGCGCTCGATAAAATGTCGCATGTTCAAATTACGACAAGTGTATTGTTGGTTGGCTTAGAGTCGCGGGAGAGGCTTCCTCCGTCGAAAAACAGAACAAAACAAAATAAATGAAAAGGGAGCACTGGAGAGGAATGAGTGACGAGGTGGAAGCACGAGGGGATTCAACCAGCCGACAGATCCATATTACTGTACGATGACTAAGCGGAGGACAGAACGGAATGCATAATAGGTAAGGTTGTGTGGGCAGGAAAGAGTGACCCTTCGTTTTAACAGACAGTGTGAAAAGTCATAGTTAAAGAAGGCTAACACACACGCGTACACGTGTATGCATATACATAAAAAACATTCACTGCAACAACTACAAAAATAATGGCTTCAAACAAAACAAAATATAGCGGAAATGACGTCACAGCGGTTTGCATGTTTGAATTCAATGCCGGGATGGCTGCTCCACGCAAGTTCACGTTCGGATAAAACCCGATAACATCGCCGCCAGTTTTTGATCCTCACGCGCGTGGAAAATTCCCGTGATAGAGACAAACAGAGAGACGCTCCAAGTCGCCTCCGAAGGCTGACCGCGACGGCGCATGCGCTTTGGACTGTCAGCCGCGAATGGTTGGAAATGCAAAGCGGTGTGATCGCGTGCGACATCCGTCTGATGCTTAAGCAACTAATAAAATAGAGTTGAAAAGAAAAAAAGATAGCTCGAGAACAAAGGTCGCGTTATTTTCTTTGCGCCAAGCAGCTGTGTTCTCTAGCTGTGTTGCTGCCCCCATCCGCACTCAGCATCGATTAAGCAGTCGATCGACCTTGGCATCACCCCACTTGGAACGTCGTGGCTTCTCGAGTTTTCCTTGTGCCACGTACTTTCTTTATTACCTCCTCTCTCTCTCTCTCTCTTTTTCTTCTTCTTCTGCTGCCTCAGCTTCTGCTAATCGAGCCATGAGAGAGAGAGAGAGAAAAGAATCTGCCAAGACCGGTGGAGGAAACGAAAGGAGAAAAATAAAATAAACCAAAGGAAAAAAATGCGAACTAAAGAAAGGGAGAAACGACTCGCGTATGGCGCAGCGAGCCTTCACGGCTCAGGGACCGTCGGTGATGGCGACGAACTTCGGCGTGCATCTCAAGTCGTCGAGGCAGCCGGACAGGGACACGGAGTTATTCCGAGAGGAGCTGAACCACGCGAAGAAGTAATTCGAACAGCGTGAGAACGTGAGAAACTTGAAAAAGTAGATTGCATGGGAAAATACGTGCGCCGCATATTTGCGACCTATTTCACCTGTCGTGTCCCTCTTACGTCGCAACGCTCAGAAGAAATTACTGATCGAACGCAAATAAAAAAAAATAAAGGGGGGGGGGGGGGGGAGGGTGGAGGGTCACGCGACCTGTGCGCCTTATATACTAATGTGGTGGTGGAGTGGAGTGGAAAAACTTTGTACGTGCTTTCGAAAATAATTTAATGTATCTTGAAATTAATATTAAATGACGCTTGCTACCTGTCTTTCAATATCGAACAACACTGAGCTGCTGCGCCCTTGTAGGCATGAAATGCATATCAGTGGCTTCACTGACGATGTGAGGGAATAATTACAGCCTGACCACGTGACGTTCCTGAGGCAAATTTTTGTAGAAAACCACGAGGATTTGTTCGACACCTAACCCTGTTGCGTCCCGTGCACACCCTGTAATCCATCGTCTCACCACTTCAGTATAATCGTCTTTCTTTGCAATGAAGAACACTAAATGACTTGAAATTTAAAAAAAAATAAAAAGAAGAACGTATGGCCTTGACTTCAAATGCACTTGAACGACTGCCACAGAGGTAAAAATCTGGAGGACCATGGAGGTGCTGGGCGTTTGTCCCATATCGTACGTGACCTTCAGGTGCATATGGCGTATATCAGCTGCTGTTAAATATAGTTAATACGAAAATTATCTAACTGCCATCCACGCATACTCATCAAGGTTGCACCGTCAGTGTACGCTACTCACTTGTTATGAACGGTGTTCACTTAGTTCGCTCAATTGCATTTGGCGTCGCTAAACCCAATTGAGTGAATCGGTCACATACGCCACATTCTAAACGAACCGAACACTCTGTCACCTTGTCTCAGTGCTTTCAAAGAGCTTTTCCGGCTCTAAGATACCTGCAATTGAGAATAACATTGACGTTTACGACGTCACGACTACGTACACCGAAGCAGCACTTCGGGTGGGAGTGTGTTAGGCAAGTTAGGCCTTCGTTTTTCACCGCTAATGATCGTTTTTTTTTTTGTTTTTTTTACCGCGTTAGCGAACAAAACTAAAGCAGATAAAGAAAATCCAACCGGCATATGTTGATCTCGCGTTGCTGTTTGCAGTATCCTTATCGAATTCGATTAATATGCGGTTCCAAAGCCAAGGCCAAGCCATGCGACAGTCCCACGATTTCGCGAAAACCTGCGGAAAATACAGTGCACGCAACAGGCACGCGCTTTCTCGTCATCGCTGCAGGAAGACGCGGCGCACCCGCACGGACGAATGGGGCAACAACGAGCTGCTGCGACTACTGCGTTGCGTAACGGGGAAAGAAAAAGGAAACCACGCGGCCTCGGGAGCGTGCGCGACAACAAAGACGTTTTCGTCGTACCGGCGGCCGCACGCGCTTTCGTGAGCCTAATTATAGTCGGGTGTTTATAAATTCGGGGCAAGGAAACGCTGTGTGCGCGCGCGCACAAAAGGTGACAGTAGCGAGGCTACGACGACACGTATCGTTTTTGAGCCTGTAAAGACCCGCTTTACAAGGTGTGCATGCCAGTGAACACTGAAAGGTTTTGCGCTTGTTCTAACCGAGTACGGTTTCAGAACCAGCAAGGCGAGCTCGAAGTTTGCACGCGCTACCGGTGGTGCTCGCAAAATAATTCGAGCGAGTAAGAAAAGAAATGATAGAACCGGCACTTAAGCTAAGCGAGTGGCAGATCCAGAAGGGGACTCCGGATGTTCTGACCACCCCTCTCTGGATGTATGCCCCCGCGAAGAGGACCTATTTCAGAAAAATATTTATGATATTTTAGCAGTCTCGAGTGCACCGCCTTGCACCTGAAAGCGAGCGCCGATTTCTTTGGGCGTTGGCGCCCCACATTCAGTTCTACATATCAGGCTTCCCGTAAGCTGGAAAGAAACCTGTGTCCGCCCCTGAGCTAAGCCTTGTTAAGTTCGCTTCTTTTAATACAGTAGACTTCTCCCGAAGCCCGCTTCAGCATTACAAAGTGGAGTGCTAGGTCGTTACATTTATAAATTCGCCCTTGAAAAATGTATTCCCGTTATTCATCTTTTGTCATTTCACTTTTATTCCGTTTTCTTACGGCAAACAGAAAGGCGCCCAGACAAAACATGAATGTTTGCTTCACTTAATTGGTGGTGTCTCGTCCCCGTTTTTACGAGGCTGCAGTAAATATAGTATATAAACACATAATAAACGTGTTGAATATACACATTGTAAATCATACCATAGTACATGAGCAATATACACTATAAGAAATATTTCGTGTGTACTATAAGAACGGACATGGTTTCGTTTAACATCCGTTGCTTAACGTGCAGTAAAAGACAAAAAAGAGGACGTTTACCTACAATTTTGAGTTTAGGGATGCACATTAGTGCGCAATGTAGTCGGTGTTTCTCAAACAGTAAACTATCTCTATTGACATGCACACCGTTCACGTTCTAGTTCAGCAAACAAGAAAGGCGATGCATTAAGACACCTCACCTGTTGTGTGTACTGTAGAGCTACATTACAAGAACACAGATTATGTACCGTAGCCATGTGAAAGTTCCTAAATAGTGCACGCAGGTGTGTGGCCAGCGTACTGCTTTCAGGCTAGGTGGCGAACAACTTTCCTTTCAAGGACATGCAAGTGGTTTAAAAGCCGGTCTTCTTGGCGGTGCACCCTGGGCAGGGAAATGAGAAAAAAAAAAAAAAACTAAATCATTATAGACGAATTTCTGGTTTATAATTGCTCATCGTAGGACTACTATGCTAGGTTCCGAGTGGTACAATCAATCCCAAACTGAAAGAGGAGTGACCCGTGTTTGAACAGGAAACCTTTACATTGGTACGCTGATGGCACGTAATACAGCAGGGTGATTTCAGCTGAAACGTGAAGTAGTTTAAGATGGCGATGTCACTGATTTTAAAATGATCTCGTGTTCTCGCGTAGTGTAAGAGCAGAGCGTTAAACTCCTCTTGTTGCACGCTATCCAGGTGACTACTACTGGAAGATTGAGACTGACGGCATCGCCGACGGCTACCCGAGGCGGATATCGGACGACTGGGGTGGTCTTCCAGGTCACATTGATGCGGCTCTCACGTGGTCCGACGGAAAGACCTTCTTCTTCAAGGTAAAAAAAAAAAAAAGTTACCTTGCAGTTGTTTGTGATTTTATCCAATTTTCATTAATTTCATTTTAAGTAACTACATGACGCCATTCCGAAACGAAGCCCTTGAGACAGTGTGCGCCGCTTACTCTAAGCGAAGTCCGCCGCAACATTCTCTAGTTGGAAAACTTGTCTATAGGCCGCATGCTGCCGACCGAAAGGATTTGGCGTCCAGTGTGCTTTGCGAGCTCCGACTGATGTACTGCGAGGTAAAGCACATGGCACATCCCGTCTTTCACTGCAATGAGACAGTTCACTCGAAGTACAACCATTCAAATAAAAAATTACGGAGCCCACTTCCTAGCGCCTATGCACCTGAAATCGACAAGACTACATCCTTTAGCCAGCCTCGCATTTCACACCCACAGCTTAGTCAAAGGGACCGTCGCCAGAATATGCTACATTGTAAGCAGACAAGCGTCGTTTGCATATGTGGATCGTGCGCCGACGATCGCTTCTGCAAAGTATCGAACCGCTACACAGCGTAAAAAAAAAGTTGCAAAGGAAAGTTCGAAGAGAGCCCTGCTTTTTTCTAGGCAATCACTCTCTCGCTGTAACGCCACTACGTAAAGGCATTGCCGGCAACGCCATTACATGTGACGACGCATGACTTTGGCAGATCATCCAGCTCAGAAAGCGTGAAACCGGCATTGGAGATACGCAGTGTTCAAAATAATAATAATAAAATATATCAAGAAGTAGGCTTGGGGGTCGTCGCGGATAAGCGGCGTGCTCTCGACAGAAGTACACGGGAGAACGGCAAGCACTAGACGAGGCATTGTCAACATCGGGCAGCGAAGGTCATGTGGACGTGACAAGGGCCCCAACCACAGTAGCTCCAAGATCACCATTCCCTTTTCCTTCTAATTACTCCCTATCTTCCGTCTTCGTTGCGGATAACCCCTCCCCCTTTTTTTTTCTCCTTTCTTTTTTGCGAGTGGATTAGAACCTCTGGTTATTCCTGCTGAGGCGACTTTTCAAGCACTTGTATACTGTTCCAACGGTGGCTTCCTCATTTGTAGTTCCTTATGCTTAGGATGGAAACTATAAACCAATGCTCGCGATGTCTGTGCCAACCGTTCTGCACGAAAAACAATTCATTTGACTGTGTTCTTTGCAGGGAGGCAACTACTGGCGTTTCCGCAACAAGCAGATGAGCAAGGGCTATCCGCAGAAGATCAGCGTCGGCTTCCAGGGCATCCCGGACAATCTGGATGCAGCGCTCGTCTGGAGCGGCAACGGAAAGACGTATTTCTTCAAGGGTAACCAGTATTGGCGGTACGACAGCCGAAACGAAGTGCCCGTCAGCGACCGCTACCCGCAACCCGTGAGCAACTGGAACGGCGTGCCGGGACACTTGGACGCAGCTTTCCAGTGGCAGAACGGCTATTCCTACTTCTTCAAGGGACCAAACTACTACCGTTTCAACGACAAAGACTTTGGGGTGAGTTGCTATGTGGGATTGTACAAATAGCGTGAATTCAGTTTAAATATTCGATATGACAGAGCAGGGTGGTTATACGCGAATACACGACATTTCATTTGCTCGAACAGTGCCTGTATATATCGAACAGGCATATCAGTATAGCCCATCTGGACAGGCTGGTGAACTTTGTCCTGCACTTAGCCTCTAAAGCGAAGTGGCGAGCAATGTATGAAGCTGAAATATAATGCAAAAAACAACAAACGAGTAGAAATTAATGGCAACCTGGAATTGACTGAAGCGAATATACGAAAGAACACGACCACCATTCGACTACGCCGAAAAGCGGCGTCGTTTCTTATTGCTTCAGTAAGGAAGCATACGACGCTTGTTCGATGTTAGCACGAACTTACGCTAAAAAAAAAAAAAAAATGTGCGTTTATTGCTAACCTGTCATGTCAACCGCTCGTCTCCGTGACAGGTGGACAAGGGTGACCCGCCGTACCCGCGTGCCACTTCTGTCTGGTGGTTCGACTGCAAGGCAATGTCCAGCGCCATGGCCCAGCAGCAGGCGTCTTCGCGAAGGCACCCGGAAAGTGCCACGGCGCATGTGCTCGACCGAACCGAAGCACCAATGGCTCCAAGGATCCCCGTGCGCCAGCTAGGCCTGCAAAGAGACGCCGCACCCGAGGCGCCTGAACTGGGACCCGTTGGGCACGCCGAGCCTCCCCCGCCAACCACTGTAGCCGCCGGCGCAAGCACGTCCTTCCTGACCTCCAGCACCGCGGCGCTCGTGCTCCTCGCGGTTCCGCTCTTTAGGCCGCTTCAACACGTCTGAAGTCCAAGGTTCTTCGGTGCACAGTTTGGGTTCCATAAATCGCTTCCTTCGTTGTCGCCTTGCCTGCCAATCACATCTCAAGCGAGGCAATGAAGCTGCGTTCCTTAGAGGGCATTTTCGAAGCGTATGCGAGTCGCACACAAGTTTTCTGGACTTCTTGGAAGACGCACCCAATACTTGCGTACGCGTCCACCCGAGTTCTTAATTCTAATGCTTCTCGAGAGTTTGTAGATACTTCTCACGGCGCTCAGATGAGAACTAATTGTTAACGCTACTTCCTAGCAGGAGCGCAGAAGAAGCTGTCGGAACCCAGCACAAGTTATGGCGATATGTGATGTGCAAGCTGACTATGGAGTAAAGTGCCGGCTAGCCTGCAAGACGTGCGTCGTTTATCCGTCTTTCTGGTTTTCTAAATCCTCAAGCGCCGTCCTATCGTCGCGGTGAGCTTCGGCCGGTGTTTTACTTATATAAGCGTAATTTCGCCATATCGCAAAGTTCGTGAGTCCTGCGGAGGCGAAGGCTGCGGGAAAGTTCGACCAAGTACATGCTTCGTTGAAGAGGACGTGTCACTTCTCTCACTTCGCTCTTCAAGCGCCTCATCAAAACTTTGTGGTCCAACTGTTCGTATTGGATGGCACAAACACTCCCATCTTTTTCACTCGTGGACTGTTTTCCAGTGAGAACTCGTGTGTGTGTGTATGTGTGTGTGTGTGATGGAGCCTCCTGAACGTGTCGCGAGGAGGTTGTGAATCCACGGCTCCTTCCATGAAGAAACCGGACATTCGAAAGTTACCCTTTTTTTTTTACATTTTTCTACCGTTTTTCTTCTTTCGTTTCGCTGGGTGAGTGGCGAGTTGGTTGTGGACAGAAGGAACTGATAGTGCTTGTTGAGTGCGGTTCTTGACAAATGCCCTTCTCCTAATTGAATTCGTACCAGCCTGCCACGGAAAAGCATTAAGAATTATGCAACAGCACTTTCTCACTGTTAATCCGTCAAAGGGACGACATCTCTTTAAGAGGAACGCTCAGCATACACTAAATATCAGCGAAAGTGAAATGTGATACTGCCCTACTTTTGGTCATCTTTTTTACCGTGCGAGTCTAGCTGCCGTGAAGTAAGTTGACCTCGAACTTCAGCCCTATCTTTTGAGATGATTTTCGGGGGCGTAAGGAACGGATATGCGAAGGAGAAGTGGTTCCATCTGTATAAGAGCCGCAGCTGCGCGTGAGCCGGAGTGAATTGTGAAAAGCGCGTGGCGTGATAAGTGCCAGGCAGCGAGCACCATCCGTCAAGTATGTGTCGTGGTGCCGCCGCCATTCACCAAAGACTGACCAAGAGGGGCGCAGGCCGCCCCCCCTGGCGCCCCCTCTCCCTCCACACCCATCCACCGTCCGGCTGGCCCGGGCTCTGCCCAGAAGGCGGCCGGACCCCAGGGCGGTCTCTAGCTACCGCGTCCTTCACTCATCCTCTTCTGTGCGTTTTGTCCCTGTGAAGACACCACACGCGGCAGCATGCTGCGTCGTCGCGATTTGTAGCCGTCAGAACGCTCGCTTCTCCCAAGGCGTTCGCCCCTCGGCGATGCCCGCCGGGGGTTGGTTGTTTATTCATTAAATTCGTTTGCCATTGTGTCTACTTGTTCTTGTGTTCTCCTTTGCATTGGGTCTGCGACATGTGGGGTCGGAGAAAGATAAAAGAAAGCGCGGTGCCTGCAGGCAAAACGCCTCACGTGTAGGCCACCGGCTATGTGTCCTCTCGTTTTTCTTTTCTCCTTGAAGTTGAACAAGCCTCTTCAACGTAATGTACGGAGTTGGTGAAACAGGAGGCGTGTTGGAGTTAAAAATCGTGTTGGTATATTCCAGTGACACATTTACACAGTCAAACGCACAATTTGCTGCCTTACACAGAACAACCGTCATTATACGATCAACGCACCGTTCCACCACGAAGTGGTTTCCGCCCAAATTAGCGTGGTGTTCAGTTTTATTAGCGTGAACTTAGCGTGGTGTCCTACGGACTGGTCGGGAGCCTTATGACATTAAGGCCACTCTAGAACTACAGTCATGTACTTGCAGTGCGGCAAAGCCTCTCCTTTGATGAGGCCGATATAGAGCCCTGCTAGTACTGCAGTATGCTGTCCAAGGCTGTTGGACACGCTTATACCTTTGTCCAAGCCTTCAACATTGACGGGCTCTGCACCAACCATGTCTGCCTGAATAAATTTCGACCGTTCCGCCTCTGCCAGCTTTCTTACGACAAAGTCCAAAAACACTTTTTGCTTATTATGCAGTAACACGCTAATTACGTATAACACGTGTGTCGCGCCTGGGCTAAAATGAGAATACGCACACGAAACTTACGACACGTTTCATATCCGCTCCCTTTCCGAGTGCTAAGCGTTCTCTTCAGTGCATTCCGAATGCAGCATATATGCTCCGAAAAATATCGCCAGGCTTGGACGATGTGCACAGGTGCGCTCGTTTGTTATGTTCGCTTGCGTGCTTAAAAACTGAAGTGACTTAGATGTCAGGCGCTGCGCATTGGATGATTGCTTCAAAATGATTAGCACAGTGCAAGCTTACATTTGAGTGTGCAGGGAAGGGCACACATCCGAACGTGGTTAGTTAAACGTGCATGTTTCGAATTATTGACGCTAGTGGTCGTGGCTGATAGTGATAGCAAACGAAGGATGTCGACGTTGCGGTGTAATTGTCGTGCAGTAAGGCAATCTCGACGGAGTTGGGATAAATCATAATCAACAAAAATATGTAAATATATAACTATAAGGCGGTGGTCAGAATCATTCTAGCGTCGTTATAAAGGGTGTCCCAGCTATCTTTAGCCAAGGTTTAAAAATATGCTGATGCGCCCTAAGGCAACGCGACCAAATGCATTTTTTTTTTTGCTGTGGTATGGAGTGAGTCAGACTATTTTTGTGTTCCACTTACTTGGTTAATTAGGTAATATTAATTAATTAACTTCGGAAGCAAGAAAGTTAGGCAAATAATTCCTATAGAAAAGCCGTAGGGCGGTCTGTCAAAGTCCGATTAAAAGGTTTCTAACTTTTTATCTATTCATAATTAGTGTTTTCCTGCTTGCTGCAGATGCCCGCGAAATTCAAAAATACCACGTGACATAGCGGCTTGCGCGGCGCGATTGCAGTGCTGTCAAACTTTCCGCGTACGAACCAACATCGCATTTAGCCGGGCGTACCGCCGATTAAAAGCGACGGGCTGTGAAGCAGGCGGTGGTCGTGCGATCGAAATCAGCAACCGGCATCGCTCGCGCTGCGCAAAGCGAATTTCACGGGACAAAATTTTCTCGCCGCGTGAGGGCGCTTCAAACGTCGCAGAGAACTCTTGAGAGAACTCGCCAGCATGAGGAAAATTTAAAGAGAGAGAGAGAGAAAAAAAAGTTCTTATCTCTTCTTACGAGCCTGGTGGCCCACATGTCACTGCCCCGTTACAAAGGGGACGCTCCTAGCACCCATACACCCATCCATCCAGAAAAAAGAAAAGTTCTTCAATCTTCTTACGAGCCTGGTGGCGCACATGTCACCGCCCCGTTACAAAGGGGACGCTCATAGCACCCATCCACCCATCCATCCAGAAAAAAGTTCTTATCTCTTCTTACGAGCCTGGTGGCCCACATGTCACTGCCCCGTTACAAAGGGGACGCTCATAGCACCCATCCATCCAGAAAAAAGAAAAGTTCTTAAATCTTCTTACGAGCCTGGTGGCGCACATGTCACCGCCCCGTTACAAAGGGGACGCTCATAGCATCCATCCATCCTTTACGCGCTGACACGTGAAACTGTGTCGCGCAAATAAATTTACACAAAGTTATTTCTTTAAGACACTGGTGCGGAACATTCGTTTTATTATTAAGGTGTCGTTCGTTCACTAATATATATATATATATATATATATATATATATATATATATATATATATATATATATATATATATATATATATATGTGTGTGTGTGTGTGTCATGCATATTGTAATAATGCGTGTCAGACAGGAGCACCATATACAGTGATTTTTTTATTATATAAAAGCTGGTCCTTACAGAAGGTAACCGTTCAATGACGTCTCAGCAGTGGATATTGAACAAGCACAGTTCTTGCATCCGTTACGTGTGGCCAAAGATGGCCGGTTCTGCGGCCTCTGAGCAAACAACCTCGGTGAGCCTATGCTGCTATGGCTGCGTTCTTCTACCTCTTTCAGTCCCTTTCCCCCTCAGCCGTGCTCCCGACATGGGCTGCAGAAATTGGCGTCCTTTCATTAGCCGAACCACAATCATCGTTCGTGCGCTCGAGTATATGCGTGCGGGCGAATCCAGTGTCGAACAAGTGCCGTGACAACACGACGATCACCCTGTGCCTCAGTCATCCTGTGCCTTGCCGTCGAGCGCGCTGAGCGGCAGCGTTCCTCTGGCGAACACCTGCTCGAGCGCGTGCACCGATGCTGAGGCGAGGTGAAGCGCGAGCAGCTTCTCGGCGGCCAGCGGGTGCCAGTCCCCCAGGGTGCAGCCAAGGTCTTCGTGCACTTCGTAGTAGTGGCAACGCTTGGTCAGCCGCATGGAAGGAACCAGCTCGTAGGCATCCACGTGGCGGCATTGCTTGAGCAGCAGAAGTAGCCCTGTAACACGGAATAACCTACAGCATCACACTCGCGCATACAAATTTGACGAAATGGTCAGGTCTTAGCGCTAGATGGCAACGAGTCATGCATGGCCCACACTCTTTGACGAGTCACCCTGTGAAAACGTCGCCTTCAAGAACACTATTGGCCACTTCGTATGCACACCAACTGCCCCACACAGTCTTTGTATATTTGCGCGTGTTTTTGACGGAATGAATGAGCTGAGACAGATACGCTATTACACTCCTTGAAGGGCGCACGGCTCAGCATTCTGCTGAGAACGGAATGGTGGCGTGCAGACAACGTGGAAAGAAGACGCATTGAGCGCTTTCGATTTATCCGCCGCGGTGGTGTAGTGATTATGGTGCTCGGCTGCCGCCCGAAAAACGCGGGTTCGATACCCTGCAACCGCGGCGGTCACATTTTCAATGGAGGTGAAAGTGTCAGAGGCCCGTGTACTGCGCGTTGTCAGTGCACGTTGAAGAACCCCAAGTCGTCAAAATTTCCGTAGCCCTCCGCTCGGCCTACCCTTCCCGACGTGGGAGCGGCCCGCTGCTCTACCGCCATAGAACACATATATAGCTACCGCCTTGAGCGATAGCGTTCCTCAAGACAAAGTCTGTCTGTCTCCACAACGGCGTTCCTCTTTTTCCTATCTCTTTCAGTCCCTTTCCCTTACCCCGACGGACGCTTAGCCATGCTCCGGACACGGGCTGCAGAAATTAGCGTCCTTAACCGAACCACAATCATCGGTGATCATCATCATCATCATCGGGCCGGCGCCCCGCGGAAGCCTCGCTGACCATTTTTTCCTCCATGTCGCTGACAGACATGACGCGATTATCATGTGATTCAAAAGACTGCTTGCCTAGCTGCCAGTGGGCGGGGAAAGTCACCGCGAAGAGCGACTGCGTCGGCGTCCGGAGCCGCCCAGGACTTGTAAAACGAATACGCTCATTGTCAATCGTGCGGCCAGAAATCCCCTAAACATATTTCTTTTTCTTTAGCGAAAAATCTAGGGACTTTACTACGACCATGGGTGCTATCTTGGACATTACCAAATTATCCGCCTTGTCAGCTCTGGTTGGCCGAGAGTGCTCCCACGGGCTCCCTGATTGGCTCAAAATGCCGCCATTCCAGAACTTGACAAGATGGCGGAATTTAATTGTGTCCGGGATTGCACCCCATATCGGCGCCTGCTTCGGCCTGGCTCTGTTCTCTTGTTTGCTTGTTCTCTAATTACTGATTTCGACGGGGGTGAAAAATCTTACAGGCCCGTGTACCATGCGTTCAGGGAGGACATCAAAGAATTCTAGGTGTCAAAATTTCCGGAGCCCTCCACTCCTTGCTCTCCTCTCCTTTCTGCTTTTTCATTCCGTGCCTTTCTGTTTTCCCCTTCCTTCATTCCCTTTCCTCCACTCTTATGTGCGCTGAGCCACGCTACCGATAGGTGCTGCAGAAAATAGCGTCCTTTCCTTAACCGAGACGTATTATTATTATTATTATTATTATTATTATTATTATTATTATTATTATTATTATTATTATTCCAGTCAACCTTTAAAGGGCTCCTAAACCACCCCGACATTTTTTGAACATTTCAAGTTAGCACGCGTATCTAGTTGAGAATGCTGTCACGATGAACGATGCCAAATGCGGCAGCGCTACGCGCCGCGGCCGCGCCACAAACTCGAAAAACAACCCATCCCGTGCGCTTCTCCGGGTATTTCCGGCATACCAAAGTTAGCCTTGACGACAACAAGGGACAGCAACGAGGTTTTGTAGCGTTAGCTACACTGGCCTAGCCAAGCCCGTTTCGCGCGGCACATCAAGAGCCGTGCTGCGCATGCGCAAGGATCAGTGATGTCACACAGCTTGCGCACCGGAGCCACCGGAGCCGGCACCTCTCGCGCACTCCGCCGCCGCCGCGCGCGACTCACCGCCGCCGGTCTGTGCATTCCAGAGGAGTGACGTCGTAGCCGTGGTGGACGCACTGGCGCCGGCGCGCGCTCGCTGTGCAGTCGCCGTCTGGTGGTGGTGGTAGAGATTATAAAGGAAAGGAAAAAGGCGCTAATTTCTGTCTCCCATACTGGGGACACGGCTAAGCGCCTTAGGGAAAGGGGATAGGGGACATAAAGGTATAGGAGTAGAAAGAAAAGAGAAGAGAGTGTGTCAGCAGCAGCACGAAGAAGCACGTCCCGCCGCGCGCAAAGGCAGCCGGTGGTTCGACAGTGGCCGCACCAAAGTGATGGCGTTTCCGCCGCCGGCAAGTGTGGCTACTCGCTCGGCATAGCACTGGGCAGCGCGCTCGTAAGCGCAAGGATCACGCCGCGCCGCGGGTTGTCAGCCGGAAGTTCTTCGGCAACGGACCTCAGGGTGACGAGGAGGTGCTCGATGAGGGCATCTCGTGGATTCGCTGAGGGCGCGGTCGGTGGAGCAGCAGGCGACGCTGTAGCTGCTGGGCTTGCTGCGATGGTGATGCGACGGCGCGGCGCAGGTACCGGGCGGCGGCTGCCGTGGTCGTCGCGGTGTTGCTTGGATGGGCTGGCCTTTAAAGCAGCAGCATAAGAGCGCACCTCGCGGGTCTCTTCCCGTACTGCCGCTTTGACCGCCCGTCTCGAGAGCGGGGTAGGCGATGAGGCGAGCAGAGTTGCCACGCGCCTTTCCTCCTGCCACCTGGGGCAAGTAGGATTATCGGCGGCGTGGCTCCCGCTGCAGTTGACGCACCGCAGTTTGCACTGCTCGCTGGCCTGATGTCGACGGCCACAGCGGATGCATTCGCCGGCTCGCTGGCATGCCTCGGCAACGTGGTCGAGGCGCCCGCATTGCCGGCACTGTAATGGGCGCGGCCTTACGTGTCGGACTCGCAGCCGCAGTCCCCGAAGCTTGACGAACTCGGGAGGGACCGAAGTTCCGAATCGCAGCTTGACGGCGCTACCCTCCCTTGTTGCCGAGAGCACGGGTGCGGCCGAGTCCATCTCGTCAAGCAGCTCCTCGATGGTGATGTCGCCGTCCACCCCGTAGACGCAGCCGAGGCTGGAGCGACGATCGGTTGGTTCCCGGGCGGTAACAGGGATGCCGTTGAGCTCCGTGATGGTGAGGAGCTCCGCCAGGTACACCGACGACGACGCGTCCGCCGCCACGATGTTTCGACGGTGGTTGACACGCACCGCCGTCACACCCGGCCGCACAGAGAGCGCCGCAGCCAGCGCGAGGCGAGGCGATCCCGCGAAGGAACCACCGGGAGAGGAAGGGCGGTAGAGCACGGTCGCTACCGCTGCCGGGTCGGTCGCAATGGCCGCGGCTACCAGTGCCCTCGCTCGCCGGCGTGCAGCTTTGGAGACGACCTCTTGGAAGTCGTCCTCAGCAGGCACGGGGAGGGGGCTCGGGCGCGGACGGACTGCCGGAGTGCTAGGAGGTCTCGTGGGTGGCGGGGCCTCAGCTGCTTCGGGCGCGGAGACGCGGGGCTGCGTTCGCGGCTGCCTCTTCCGCTTTTTCCTTGCCCGCCGGGCTTTCCTACCGACGAAATACACGGCCGCCTTAGGGGGGCCTGCCCCGACGTCGACGGGGCTGGCTGTAGTGGTAGACGAGTGCGCTACGCACGTGGTGGCTGCGGGCGACGGTGGAACGGTAGCGCCGCTCATGGCTTGCTTCCGTGGGCCGTCGTCGTCACTCGCTTCGTGGGGGCGCTTCCTTGTTATGGTGCACTCCATCTCCTCTTCATCCGGGGACGCGGGAAGAGGAAAGACAGCGGAAGCGTCGGCGGTGCTCGATGCAGGGGTGGCAGCTACATCCGCGGGATGCGCTGGCTCGGTAGGCGCAGGAGCGTTGGCGAGCTGGGTTGCCGACTCGGCGTGGCGCTCTAGCACTTGCTGCTTCTGCTTCTGCCAGGCCATGAACCTTTTCAGGCTCTCGTCAAGGGAGAGGCTCGGATCGTCCTGGAAGGTGTCCGACTCGTCCATGGTTGCGTCACGTGGAATCGGAGCAGCACCACGCACGAGAGGACATCAGGTCCCTCAGTCACAGTCCAACGAAGAGATCGCGGGACGCAAGCAAACTCGGCGAACGCGGTGCCGTACACTTGCGAGCGTTGCGGCCACGCGTCCGCTTACGGTGGTGTCGAGCTTAACCCGCCCCGTCTGACACTGCGCTGGAGCCGCTGCGCTTCTGGAGCCGCTGCGCTTCTGACTGGCGTTTGCCAGTGTGGAGAGCACAAATGCTGCTCAACAGCGCAGAAGAGCGGAGAAGCTTGACTCATCGGATCCCGAAGTAGTTGCCTGGCAATTAGCGGTTGAGCGTAGGAGGAATGAACAGAAGAAGGCTAAACGTGCTGCGGAGACACTGGAGCAAAGGGACGAACGTCTAGCAAAGCGGCGTCGCCAGGAGGCTGAGCGACGTGCCCCACCACCCCTGCAGCAACAACAAAAGCAAATAACTTTGTGCAACACCGTAACTTGGAAGTAAAAAATCAGCTGAACCTTTGCTAACGCTACGTATATCCTGGCGTAGCCGAGCTAAGCCACTGCAACATTTTTTGATGACGTCAACAGAGCAGAGCTCCGCTGATTGGTCGAAGCAGAACTTCGGCTTCCGGTTAGTCTGCTAGCATATTGCACGCGCTCCGTGCCTGTCTGTTCTTCCTCGTCGTGTGTCGTTTGTGCGGACTAGAAACTGTAACAACCGTATACCGGCGAGCAGCACACGACGGGAAGGCCTATTGCACTGAGCATTGACATGTAATGAATGCGTAAAGTCTCCGAGAGATTCCTTTCTGCCTAGGAGCAGAGTTTAGTTTCCGAAGCAAAGGCCTTTGCCGCTTCAGGCTCCGAGTCCATAGATAATTTTTTGCCCCTAAATATTTTTACTGCCTTTAAAGGGTCCCTGAAACGTTCTTTTGACATTGCGTCACTGATTACGCAACACAATTGTGAAATCATTCACGCCATAAATAAAGCGAAGCACCATGCGCTAAGGAAGCTATGAGCTTTTTTCTGTCGCCTTCCTCCTTACTGCTGTTCCTCCTCAACTCGATCAGCTGCGGAGTGCACGCTAGCGACGACTGCGGAGCCCTCCGCAGCCACATAGCGCCCCGATATCTTTACTGAGCTCTCCGGCCTCGGCAGTGCTAGCCTCTGTAATAGAGCGCCGGCGACTCGTGTGTATGCCGCCAGATGCCGCGACGATACCGTTGGCTAAAACGAAGGGGCACTTGTTAGGGGGCCAAGCAGCGGCCTCCCATTCCATCGTTCGATAGGCGGGGAGTTTGAAAACGCATTTTGGCGAGCCGCTGCGATATTTTGCGATGCGCGTGTTCAAAGCATTATTGTAAATTACACACTTTACGCAGAGCTCTGAAATCTGTCCTCTAATTATCCTAATCACTCGCTCTACCGGATCACCACGTTTTCACAAAATCGTCAAAACCATTTCAGGGTCCCTTTAAAGAGGCCCTGTAGCACTGTTCAAGCACCCGTTTTTATTTGCATCTTGCGTATACTGCAGGAACGAAAGCGATGTGAAATGATGATGATTGTGGTTCGTTTAAGGAAAGGACGCTAATTTCCGCAGCCGATATCGGGAGCACTGTTAAGCGTCCGGGGAGGAGGAAATGGAGTGAAAGAGATAGCGGAGGAGGAATAAACATTTATTTTCAGAAACGGCGATTTTCGCCCGAGGTGGGCGGCTCTCTCAGTCCAGAAAGCCGTTGGCTGATGCCGCGGCCCGTGCCGAAGAGAGAGGACGCCTTTTTTTCGCCGCTCCTAGAGCTTCGCCCTTTCTCTTCCGCGCCAGCCGCAACTCCTTGGCCTACGAGAGCGTCCACCCGGCCGCTCCGCTTCGCACGAGCTCGGCGCCCATGCGCGCTGCAGCTCTGCCTTTGTCGCCACGAACGCGTGGATTTGACCCTGCTGACGCCGACCCCTTCTGCTGCATAGTGCCGTGCCACGTGTACGTACGGCAGCGATGGAGGGCAAGCCCTTCGAGTACGAGGGACCATATCGCCCGGGCCCCTCATTGTCCTCCTACGAGAACGCACAGCTCCAGTTGAAGTGGGACATCCGGTGCATGAAGCACAGGGAACAGCGTCGCTTGGAACAGCAAGCCGCGTCCGCCATCGACAGTCGGTCCCAGTCAAAGGCGAGCGAGGAGCTTCCTCAGGCGCCCGCGCCTTCCAGACCTGCACGATCGTGCGGTGTGGCTGCCTTCCCTGTCGCCGCCACACCTACCGCTTCGAACACCCCTGCTGCTGCCACTCCTGTCGCAGCAACGAGCTCCACGGAGGTCTGCCCATCGTCCGCACTCCTTCCCCTCTCATCGGACGAGGAGATGGACGTCACGAGCACGTGCAAGCGTGCACGTGAGCCCAGCGAGGACGACGACGCTGCAGCCCCCCGCAAGCAGGCCGCGAGCGCCGTGCCCGCCCCAGCTCCTGCCGAAGCCGTCCCTGCGACTTCGGCCACCGTGAACGTGCCGGCCTCCGCCGCCGACATGATTTCGACGCCACCGCAGCCACCCATGCCACCTCCGAGTGTTGCCGCGGCAGCCCAACACAGGGTAGCTGCGCCTGTCACCACGCGGAAGGCTCGGAAGCAGCGGAAACGGCGCAACGCCAAGCGGCCGCGGAAGCAGCAGCCCCGCGTCCCAAAGCAAGCCACGGAGGAACCGTCGGCCCCGCCTCCAAGCCCCTCGCTCGTCGAGAGCGACTTCCAACTCGTTGTCTCGAAGGCAGCCCGCCGGCGAGCGAGAGCACTCGAGGCCGCAGTACTACCATCCGATCCTGCGGTCGTGGGGACGGTGCTCTTCCGTCCGTCAACACCCGGCAGCAGTTTTCGGGGATCGTCTCGACTGGCGATCGCGGCGGCGCTCTCCGCGCGGCCCGGTGTGGCGGCGGTGCGCATCAACCACCGTCGAAACATCGTGGCTGCGGATGCGTCGTCTGCGGAATGCCTCTCGGCGCTCCTGTCCATCAAGGAGCTCAACGGCGTCCTCGTCGCCGCCGGGAAACCTGCAGATCGCCGTACGTGCACGGGCTTCGTGTACGGCGTTGACGGCGACCTGACCGACGCCGAACTGCTCACGGCCGTGACCGCGAGTGTTCCCGTGCTCTCCGCGGCTCGCAAGGAGCGGGCTGTGAAGCTCCGCTTCGCCGGCACCGTTCCCCCCGAGACCGTGACCTTCTGCAAGATGTCATTCCGGGTTCGCCCGGTGAGGCCTCGTCCCCTGCAGTGCCTCCAGTGCGGCCGCTTCGGCCATGTGCTCGCCACGTGCCCACGCCCGGAGGACTGCTTACGCTGTGCCCGAAAGCACCCTGCTTGGATGGACTGTGCTCCACGGTGTGTGAACTGTGGTGGTGGCCATTCCGCAAACACCCCCACCTGCCCCAGATGGCAGGAGGAGAGGCGCGTGGCTACTATCATCGCAACTTCACCGAGTCCAGTGTCTCGGCGGGCTGTGAAGGCGGCGGTGCGGGAGGAGAATCATCTTCGCTCGTACGCAGCTGCCCTCAAAAACGGCCCACCGACCAAACCACTAAAGGAAGGCGCACGCCCCACCCTGGCGCCGCGCCGCTCCCTCACCACGCCAGCAAGCTCTGCCTCCCCGGCCTCGCCTGCTGTTTTGCCTGTTGCTGCTCCGCCGGCCATGCCTTCGGCGCACGCTCGTACCGTGCGTGCCCCGAACTCGTCCATGCCGGCGTCTCTGAACTCATCTGCTGTACCAGCAAGCCCCGCCCTCCCGGCCCCGCTTGCTACAACGCCGACCCCCACGAAGGAAGCAAGGGACGCTCATATCCAGCTAATTCTTTCTGACTTGGGAAGGCAAGTCGCCGAATTATTTCCGGCGGACAATCCGCAACGTTTCGCGATCCTCCAGATTGCCAGCGTATTGCGCAGTACTGTGCTGAGCATGTAGAACTTCACGCCGGCGGCGGAAACGCCAACGCATTCGTGCGGCTGCTGCCTCTGGACCGGCTGCCTTTGCGAGCAGTGGGACGTGCTTGTTCCTGCTGCTATCGAACGACCTTTCTCTCTTCCTTCTTTTCCTTCCTTTCTTCTCTTCCACTTTCATATCCCTTATCCCCTCCCCTAAGGCGCTTAGCTGTGTCCCCAGCATGGGTGACAGAAATTAGCGTCTCTTCCTTCCTAATAAACCACTACCACCACCACCGGTCCACCAGACTTCGGTGGTCCTCCAAGCTCTGGGCCGTTAACATTGCTTCGCACGTTTCTTCACTCACTTCTGGGGGTTCTGGAGCGTCATGTTCAGCGTTCTTTTCGCGGTGTATGCATACCAGGACCACGTGTTGGAGAGTGTCCGGTACATTACAAAAACGGCATAAGTATGTGTTCGTTTGCAATCTGCGGTGGGACGTGGCTTCTTCCATGGTTAATTTTGGATGTGGTTGTGGATACTGGCGCCTTTCGATTCGGTAGTGTTGCAGTATGTCGGCATACATTGGAATGTCCTCGACCCTCGTAGCTTTGCGGAGCCCCTGTGGAAGAAAATCCCGGCTTGTATGCTCTCGGGCGACAGCATGTGCTGCTTCGTTTCCTGCCAGGTGTTCGTGACCTGGGGTCCATACGATGTGGATGTCGGGAAGCTGTTGTGGAATGCCGATTTGTTTTAGGATCTTGACTGCGACACCATACACACGGCCTTACTGAATGCTTCTACATGCGGTTTGCGAGTCGATCAATGCGACAGCCGTTTCTTTGCATCTGGTAATGGCGATGGAAACTTCCTCCGCCGTTTCTGGATTCCTGGCCGCTATGGTAGCAGAGATTAGCTCATTCCCTTGGTTGTTGGTCACACTTATTGAAATGGATAGAAAGGAGAGAAAAGCCGTATAGCGGAGGGCTCCTGAAGTTTAGACCATCTGGGGTTCTTTAGCGTGTACTGAAAACGCACAGTATCACGGGCTTCTGGCATTTTCGCCTCCCTTGAAAACGCCCCGCCGATGCCGGGATCAAACCCGCCTTAGGCACACCATGCTGAATACGCCGGTTCTCGACCGGTAGGAGGGGGCGGTTCGAAGTTGTTGAAATGACAAGATTCAAAATACAAGCAAAAAAAATGCAGACCCTCAACTGGTGTTTGACGGGGTCAGGTGACTATGTATTTCACTCGTGACGTGCGACATAACGCGCCGCCAATGGAATTGGCTTGAAGCGTCTACGTACAGGAAGTTCGTACAACGTAATTGTCTGTTGATTCTTTTCGATGTACTGGTGACGGCGTCGCCATAGCAAAAAAACCACGTGTAGCCTGACCTTGTCGTGCTGTCATTATCAGGGACCAAGCAAAAATAGTCACTTAGGCCGAGGGAGTCGCCCCCAAGATGGGCCAACCTGAGACCCCTCCGCGACCATGAAGTAAAGATGTCGCCACCCCACCAGCTTCTATGGCGCTCTAGTGTGACATGGAAAAGTCGCGCAAGAGAAAAACAAAACCAAATATGCTTTCCGCGGTATACGAACACGTTCGACAATCGACTAACCAGCTCATGAATAGGCTTGTTCGTTTTCGGGTAAAAATTCTGACATCCCGAACGTGTTTCAGGAAAATAGGGTTAAACGCGATGTCTCCCCAGTTCCAATACCCCATACAAATCTGTTTTTATTCTGTACGGAGCTTGCGGTGCGCACGCACTCGGCCGCCCGACCTCGGAATAACGAAGTTACTCCTGTGGGCTTAAACGATCTCCGGTTACGTAACAGTTCGTTTCGCAGGCCATATATATGTGCAGCGCTGCGGACGCTGTACGGTTGTCACTTGTACATTTCAACTTGTTAATATAACCCGAAAAAACCCTAATTTCGGAACGGTTCCACAAAAAACCCGATATCTCCCCGGATATCACCTGTAAAAATAGCATCCGATTTCTCCCCCGAGCGTCGCCCCCGAAAAAAAAAAAGTAAAAACCGAAAACGAACAAGCCCACTGATGAACAAAACGAGTCGCGCTTCGGCTGAGGTTGCACGCACCGAGAAATCCGCTGGATGGCGGGTTCCTGAGCACAGGGCCCGGGTTCTCGTTGTCCAGGAAGTGCCAAGCTTCCCAGACCGATTCCGGGTGCAGCAGGTAGAAAGGTTCGTCCGGAAGCACTTCGCGGCGCAGCCAGTACGCTGGGAACAGGTCGAACTCGGGATGCTCCACCCACTGCACAGCGGCGCCATCCCCGTTTGCACGGACAGCATGCCATTTGCCGCAAATCATTGGTAAGAAAGTTCCGAACGACAAGATATGCCTGCCTTCAGGTGGCATATAGCTGTAAAGCAGCCCCTGTGCACCATTTTGCGAACTAAATACCAGTCGTCACGAAGGGCTCGAGAAAGGGCCATTTTTATTACTCGCCAAAAACATCGCATGATTACGTGAAGGTGACATCGAAGGCTTGACGAAAACTAGTCTGGCGAGGAAGGAAAACGGCTGAACAAAATGTGCCCACTCTCCATCATCCTGATTTCGTAGACCGGACGCATGGTTCTGTCGATGACGTTGTTTCGAACCAGAGCGTATCACCTGTCTCCAGTACTCACCTTGTCGAGGGGCTGACGGTCGCGCGACGGGTCCCAGACAACCAAGGTCACGTTGCGGTACAGCGGCGAGTTGAAGAAGTCGAACTCGGGCCGCGCCAGCACTTGCGAGTTGAGCAGACGCATCGTGGTGCGCGCCCCCACGTCGCCCTCGAAGCCCGATGTGGGCGCGTCGTTGAAGCGCACCACGGTTTCGTGCCCGTCTGCAAGGCACGACAGACGAAGGCACGCGTGAGTGACACCGTTCTTAGAACTTCGTCGCTATATATGGCGTTCGAAAGTTTGTTGCAAGTCATCTTCAGCGCCTCCGAACTGGGCAATGTAATCTGCAAACAGCGTATACATACAGCGCAAAAATAGTTAATAGAGTTGACTTCAAGTGGGTGGTACGACATCCGGACTCATGGTAACATGAAATATCATATGACTCATACATGTGGATCGGCCTACAGTAACATGTCGCTTTAACCGGAGCTGGCACAGTCCCGAGGTTTGATCGGCGGTTGGGATTAACACTTGACGCTTAACGATCACCTTCATCCGCGAAATTTCTTTTAGTTATCTGCGAAACCCTATCGTTGATTTATTTCCCTGCATTGCCCTGCCGCTCTTTGTACGCCTCGTATCCAACGTTTCGTTAGACTGTTCTGTACACTTGTTACAACGCTTCATTTTTATGCTGCATCACGTATTTTCTTTCTAGTTCGCTGTTTGTTTGTTTTCTTCCGGCCGGGATTGGTATTAGGTACATTTGTTCTGTGCGCGTACCACTACAAAGATGGGGAAAGGGAGCGCGGTCAAGTCGGAGTGAAGCGGCTTTATTTCTCCTCTCCTCGGCCATGTATTTTGTTTTATATGTATGTCTGCAATAAAGATTTAAGGACTAAACGAAAGCGACAGCTATTATGAAAGAGGCTGTCGGGACACATGTAACTTTCCAGCACGTGGATTTACTTCAGCTCACACGGACGTCTCGGTCGGCGAAAAAACTTGGATTTTATGCTACGTACCGGGATTCAAAAGTGCACATAATAAAATGAATAATTTAAAATTACAGTTAATTTAAAGTTGAATTGGGTAGTATGGAGCGGCGCAAACAGGGAGCCCGCATTCTCACCGATCTCCGGTCCGAGCTTTGAACCAAGCATGGAACCCGCGCTAGAGACCAGAGCGCAGGAGTTGAAGCGGCTCGCGTAGAAGTCCGTCGCCGGGAAGTATTGGCTGTAGCCCATCCGCTTGAACGGCTCCGTGTCTCTGCGCCAAGAAAGATTTCGGGTGTATAAGAGTCACTCTCGATTTCTCCTTTAGTAATAACTGTAGTGGAGGGGTCCGGAAATTACGACCCCGAGGGGTTCGTTAACGTGCTCTGACAACGCGCAGTACACGGGGCTCTGTCGAATATGCGACCGCCGCGGCAGGGATCGAACCAGTTTCGGGCCAAGCACCACGGTGGACCGTGACGTTTGTTGACTAGTGGCTGCGACAAATACACGCGCGCGAACCGTAATTGGCCATCTCTCGTAGCTGACGACCGGCCTTCTTCAGGGAACCATTCCGTCGGTAACATTTTCAATGGAGGTGAAAATGATGCTGTCCGTGTACTGTGCGTTTGCGATGCGCGTTGACGAATCCTATGTGGTCGTAATTTCTGGAGCCCTCGACTAGTTATTATTACTAAAGGAGAAATGTGTTATCGAGACATCAGCCGGAAACTGGCTCTTTCAGATTCCTTGAAGAAGGCCAGTCCCCATGTACGTGAGAGACACCGACACAAGCGACACAAGATTTCGCCTCAGAGCTTTTCTTTAGTTGATAGTCGGCGTTCATATCGTCCACTCCTCTTACCCCGCGTCCGTGTGTTGTACGCGTTTTCTTTGCCTTATGAACCATTAACAACTCGCTCGGCTTTCTGTCTTTTTTTGATATACCGTAGAGAGATCTGCAGGCAATGCGAACCATTACAGCTAGACAAGAAGGCAGGTCCGCTTATGCACCGTTATTTTAATAGCTTATCATTCATTGAAGTGGCCATTCCGACTCTTTAAAAAAATAAATGCGTTGGAAGTTCTACCTTCAAAGCACATTTATGAACAGATCGCTAAAAATGATGCAGAACAGGGAATGTCTGTCGCAGGAGCTAACGTTTGGACAAGCGACTTGTCTTCGTCAGGACGGCGACGTCATATGTTCATCGATTCAAGGCTCCATTTTCCCCTAAGCTTCTCTTCTAGTTTCAAAGCACATTTAGTGCTTTACGCTTCAACGAAACTGCAGTCTAAGGGATATTTTGTTCTTATTTTAGCATATTGTTACTGGGATACGTGTATTTACAACATACGCACAGGCAATTGCCAGCAAACACTAATGTCAGGCCCGAGTCCTGTCCGAACACTTCGTTGCCTTCGCCCGTGTTCTGCGTACAGAGTGAGCCCCTCGGCTACCTTCCGCGCAACACTGCATAGTAAGCCCCTCTGCTATCTTCTGACACTACCCCCGGCGTAAAAGCGCCGACTCGGAGCGTGTCAGGGCAGCATAGATGTGGCAGGCATAGGGCTTCAGTCGCGCGACGTGTACAGTTGTAGAAGGTGATCTCGTAGATTGGGCTGGGTCGACGACTCGTTCAATTTTACACGTGAGGTCAGTGACCTTGCGTAAGACCTTATAGAAGCCATCGTAGCGGGATAACAGCTTTTCCGCGAGACGGCGAGGTGGGGACCGTAAAAGTACGAGGGACCCGGGAGAATAAGAAACGTCTCTGTGGCGGCAATCATACAGGTCTTTCTGAGCGGCTTGAAACGTGGTGAGGCGTTCACGAGCGATTGCATGTGCTTCGGCGGCTCGCGCTATGGCGTCACGAACGTATACGTAACAGGGTAACTGGAGGCGGGAAGTATACGTGTCAACAGGCAGTGAAGGCTCGCGGCCGTAGAGTAAGTAAAACTGAGAATAACCGGTAGTGTCATGCCTTGAAGAATTATAGGCAAAGGTAACGTAGGGCAAGGTTGCGTCCCAGTCGCGATGGTCAGCGGAAACATGCATGGATAGCATGTCGGTGAGAGTTCGGTTCAGACGCTCCGTAAGGCCACTCGTTTGAGGGTGGTAGGCTGTTGTGACCTTGTGTTTTGTGAAGCAGGAGTGAAGGAGCTCCTGAATGACGCGGGACAAAAAATGCCGGCCTTGATCGGTAAGAAGCTGTTGAGGAGCACCGTGGTGCAGAGTGACGTCATAAAGAAGAAAGTCAGTGACATCCGTATAGCGCAGCTGGTGGGAAGAGCGCGTGTATCGACGTATCGAGTCGCGTAGTCGGTCGCGACGGCAATCCGCTTGTTCCCGGATGCCGATGTGGGAAAAGGACCCAGAAGGTCGAATCCTACGCAGTAGAAAGGTTCGGCGGGAATGTCAATAGGGTGAAGAAGACCGGCTGGCAGCATTGCTGGCCGCTTTCGACGTTGACATGCGTCACAGCTGCCGATATATCGCTGCACGGAACGGTATAGGCCGGGCCAGAAAAAGCGGCGCCGTACGCGATCATATGTGCGTGTAATACCGGCGCTTGGCTCATCGTGAAGCTGGCGAAGAACAGCAGACCGCAAGTGGGAGGGTACGACGAGAAGGCATTCAGGGCCATCTGGGTGCATATTGTGGCGGTACAAGATCCCATCGTGAAGGCAGAACATACGGAGTAAACGACCTGAAGTTCCAGAACCGAGACTATCCACGATGGAAAGCTGGGTCGCGGAGTTGTTCGTGGCTTCTTGAAAAAATGTAGCGCAAAGGAACACACGGACAAAGAGCGCCCATCCTGTGCTCTTTGTCTGTCCGTGTGTTTCTTTGCGCTACATTTTTTCAAGAAGTCATGAACCAACTAGCTCAAGAAAACGTTTTGTTCAGCCATATTTGTTCGTGGCCTATGTTACGTAAATCGGATATGGACAAAATGCATGCCTAATTGTCTTTCTCGACGTCTGCGGGCGGATCAACGGGATAACGTGACAGACAATCGGCGTCCTGATGGTGGCGACCAGACTTGTAAACGACCGAGAACGAGTATTCTTGCAGAAGGAGAGCCCAATGAGTGAGGCTGCCTGTAGGATCTTTGAGCGAGGAGAGCCAGCAAAGTGCATGATGGTCGGTCACAACAGGGACGAAATTTAGCGATGGCCCATACAAGCGCAAGTCTATCTCGTTCTGTGATGGAGTAGTTCTTCTCTAGTGTGGAGAGAAGGCCGCTGGCATAGGCAATAACGCATTCTCGGCCGCACTGACGTTAATTGTGCGAGAACGGCACCGATTCCATGGCCGTTGGCATCGGCGCGTACTTCAGCTGGTGCAGTCGGGTCAAAGTGTGCTAATATCGCAGAAGCTGTGAGTGCGTCTGTGAGCACCGAGAAGGCAGAACCTGGGATAAGCCCCAGGTGAAGACGACGTCTTTTTTTTCAATAGCGCAGTGGGGGGACGAGCGATCTTGGCGAAATTCAGAATAAAGCGGCGGAATATGAGCACAGCCCGATGAAGCTTCGTACATCGTTAAGCGAACAAGGCACAGGAAAGTGTTTCACAGCGCTGACTTTGTCGGGCTCAGGCTCCGCACCAGCTGAGTTAAGATTTCATTTCACGGCGTCCGAAACGGCATTTGGAGGAGTTGAGCTGGAGACCAGCGTTATAGGTTGAGAATGGTGGAAAGGCGGTCGAGATGGCTCGCAAATGTCGCTGCAAAAATGATGACATCATCTAAGTAGCACAAGCAGGTAGACCACTAGAAGACGCGTAGAAGCGAGTTCATCATGCGCTCGAAGGTTGCCGGCGCATTGCAAAGACCAAACGGAATGACTTCAAATTGGTAGAGGCCGTCGGGAGTTACAAACGGCGTTTTTCTCAGTCCTGTGAGTCAACAGCAATCTGCCAATACCCCGATCGAAGGTCAATATACGAGAAATATTTTGCGCCATGAAGACAGTCGAGCGCGTCGTCTATTCGCGGCAAGGGGTAAACGTCCTACTCAGTTATCGTGTTGAGGTGTCTGTAATCAACACAAAATCTCCAAGTGTTGTCCTTCTTTTTCACGAGGACAACAGGAGAAGCCCAAGGACTTGAGGACGGTTCGATGACATCTTTAGCGAGCGTCTTTTCCACTTCTTTTTGGATGACAGCACGTTCGGCGGCCGAAACGCGGTAAGGGCGCCGGTGAATAGGGTTGGAGTCACCGGTATGAACTTTGGGCATGACAGTGGAAGTCTGGCCTAAAGGGCGGTCGTTAAGTCGAAGAGATCGGCGTAGGACTCCAAAAAGTGACGAACAGCTTCAGCGTGGGTGGGCGAGAGATCTAGCGCTAGCATTTTGTCAATATCAGTGGACGAAGGGGCAATCGCTCTGGGCGAGGTTGAAAGGTTATAAGGGGCGTCGACGGAGAGTTCGGAGACGTCACATTCCTTCAAAGACGACAGGACGCCCAGGGTCATACCTGCAGGGAGCACGTGGTTGGATAGGCAAAAGTTCAAAACAGGTAAACAGGCCTGGTTTCGACGTACTGTGATCACTTTGTGCGAGACAACGACGGAATGTTCAAGGACAACGTCGATAATCGGCGAAACAACATGGTTGCCATCGCGTACAGGTGGGTCAGAAGTTAGTTGGATGTATGTTGCTGCTTGCGGCGGCAGGTGCATGAACCCTGCAGAACATAAGCGGCTGGGCTTGTCCAAACCAAAGTCAGTATCAAAAGGGAGTGCAAGCTGAATAAGGCCTGTTGAGCAGTCGATAAGGGCGGAATGCGTCGAAAGAAAATCGAAGCCGAGAATTACGTCGTGTGGTCACTGCACAAGCACGGCAAACAAAACAGTGGTCTGATGGCCGGCAATACACACACAAGAAGTGCACAGGCCAAGAACAGGTGGCGTGCTCCCATCCGCGACCCGAACAGTGCACTGAATAGCGGGAGTAAGAACTTTGCGCAATTGAAGACGGAGAGCTGCGCTCATCACAGAAATCTGCGCGCCATTGTCTGTATCTGAAACGGTAACGTCGTCGACTTGAAGGTTCAAAAGGTTCCGGCACGTAGGAATCATCAACAGAGGATTTCGATGCATGATCTTTGATGCAGCATCACCTCCGGGCGCTGCTTGGCTATAGTTTTACAAAGTGTAGGATGCAGGCCGTGCAGGGGACAGAGATCGACGTGCCTGCGGCGATAGTGGTCGACGGCCTTGTGGTGATGGTGAACGGCTGAACCTCGTGCTAGGGCGGTTCGCGTCAGAGGTCGGGAAATCAGGTCAAGGAGAGAATCGACGAGCAGTGCATTCGGGACGACGTAATGATCCAGTGATCCAGGGAGAATTCCAGCGGTTTTGGCAGTAACGTGCAACGTGTCTGGCGAGAGAGCAGTTCATACGGGTCCATTATCGGCCGTCCTCCATTCAGCAGGGTTTCGGTAGCGCCGGGCGTAGCCTTGGTTCTGGTTCACAGTGGCATATGTGTACTCTCGGGCGCACGAAGAGAACAAACGGAGGCGAGGCCAAGGTTCGCGAACTCCTGTCGGATGACTGCTTGGATGAGGGACACGGTGGGCAGGTTCGCTTGTGGCATGTCCAAAGGTACGGCAGCAGGGACCACAGCTTCCAGTTCGCGGCGAATAAGGCGGGTGACATTCTGCGGCGACGCAGCTTGTGTGAGTATCGGAGGGTCTTCGCACGATGAAGTAGCAGCAGTATTGGGCAGCCGAACGAACTGGAGGGTAATTTCAGCGAAATGAGCTCTTCAACGCGATGAGCTCTTTAACGCGTTATTATCGAGACAAAAATAAATAGATGATACTACGCACTCAGCACCTCGTGCTTCCAATCATTGGTATTGTATGGTAACAGCTCGTGCTTCCAATCATTGGCATTGTATGGTAACGCTGATATCATGTAGCGCACACCACCGCATTATGCGATGTGCAACATGTTGTTAACGCGGTAGCGTGAAAGAGATCGTTTGCAGAAATTCTGGTGTCGGTGTCGTTGGTTGTGAGCGGAAAATCAACACACTGATAAAGGTAGTTCCACGTGGCACATCATTCGGACAGCCAGAGACATAATTTTCTTCGTGAACCTTTCTTAGTTACAACAATGAAACATTCTTTTTTTAATTCGTAAACAGACAGCGAATAATAAAAAGCTGAAATCCGCGCAATCTAGAAATCAACATTCCGAAACCGCTCGAGCCTGCACACCGATCAGCTATTACTTCTCCAGTTTATCCTTCCTGCAGATACGTCCCTGGGACAAGCAGCACCACGTGTTTCGACGACGCGCGTACGTGCGTATTTTTGAGTGAAGTCATGCGCAGACCACCTGCGTCACTTCCCTCTAATAAGCACATATCACGCCGCCATTTATGCCAGCTAAAGTGAGTTGGTGGGCTAGTTGACTGACGTCCATAATGAAACTTGCACAGCGCGAATGAACGCAAATGAGTGTGTTTGCGTTAGAGTGTCTCAAAGCGCCCGCCGAGCGCATCGAGGTTGCGTGTTATTTGTCTTCGTTCTGTCGCGCTGTACAAGTTTTATTATGTACATCTGCCAGCCCAGCAGATGTGGATCGCCATCATACGAATTAGTGGGCTGTCCACCTTCAGTGATATGCCAAGCAATATTTTCAGGAGCTTGTTCCTTCAGCGTGCCGAGCCAAACGCTGATAGCATACCTGGTCAGCATGGTCATGCGCAGAGCTCTGCCCCTGGCCAACAGCTGCTCGGGTGGCGCAAAGTGGGCCGGCTTGCGTCCGCTGGGCCTCACCCCGTATCGGTCCGACGCCGGCCGGCCCCCAGCGCCCACGGGACGAACGCTGTCCCACTGGGCGCGACGTAGTTGGCGCTCTAGCTGCACCCGGTACGCCTCCACCTGCATTACATACTCCTCCTGCACACACACACTCTTTCCAACGAGTGTCTACCCTGCGAAACCACTCAGAACGCCTTGCGCAAGAAAAGAGAAAGAAATCAAACGAGTGTATATATATATATATATATATATATATATATATATATATATATATATATATATATATATATATATATACGTGTGTGTGTGTGTGTGTGTGTGTGTGTGTGTGTGTGTGTGTGTGTGTGTGTGTGTGTGTGTGTGTGGCGATTTTTGGCCTCACTCTTTATCCCGCTTCGCGTAAATCTGAAAATGTCAATGTCGACACGACACAAAATTTGCCAGAAAAATTAATATTGAAGAGAAAAAATATGACCATACCGGAATCTATTCGAAAAGCGCAAACTAGCTGCTACAAACAGCAATATAGGAAGGTAAACTAAACTGTAACCGAGAGCCATAGTTTAAAAATTATCCGTCATCATCATCAGCCTATTTTATGTCCATTGCAGGACGAAGGCCTCTACTCTCCCAATCGTCTCCATCCTTGCCTGTCCTGCGCGAGATGATTCCATTTGATACCTGCAAATTTCTTAATTTCGACCCCCCCCCCCCCCCCATCTTACTCTCTATCGTCCACGGCTACGCTTACCCTCTCTTGATATCCGTTATCTAGCCTTCCCATCACGTGGCATGCCCATGTCCATTTTCTATTCTTAACATCGTTTATTATGTCGGCGACCCCCGTCTGTTTCCTGACCCTCTCGGCTGTCTCCTATCTCCTAATGTAACACCTATTACTTTTAGGGGCGAAGCGTAGGCTTGTCCGGCGTCGTTGTCATAGTAGCCACCTCTAGGTCTCAGAATGATCACGAGATGGCGCTGCGGTGCGTAAAGCCGGTGCGTAATACAAGTACCTTGGCGTATGGGTAAATGAGGATGATATAGATACATGAAGGTACACGAAAAAGCCTTGGCAGCAAAGGGAAAGAGGAACGCAGCAATAGGGACATTTAGCGTGTCCGGTAAACCGCTATACGCAAGCGCTTTGCGTAGGGCGGAATACCGGGCGTAAACAGCGCATTGGCAAAGATGGCCGACTGACCGCCCTCCGCTTCGAATCTTTCAAGTGGTCGTCGCGCGCTCTGTAGCCCTTAAGTAACTAACTGACGGTTGTATTTGCCTTAGCTTTGTATCATGCGGCTTCGACAGTAAAGTATCCGTGATGATTCAACGCCGTTTCTGAGAGCCCGACTGAAATTATCGAAGCTGTAGGCTTAGTGAGTGGCTTCCAGAATCTCGGAGGACATATAACGCGGGTTTGCTTGTTCTGTTTATCCCCCATAGCTGGCGCCACTTCACTGCAAAAAACAACGCTACACGCTATCCGGTATCCGCTACACCTTTGCGTATACCGGTTTACCGGACACGCTAAATGTCCCTGAAGCACAGAGCGTTATGGGGACACAATAGGTACGAGGTGCTGAGGGGTCTGTGGAAAGGGGTAATGATACCGGGGCTTACATTTGGGAACTCGGTGTGCATGAGGCCAGAGATACAATCAGGAATGGATGTGAATCAAAGAACTGTGGGACGCCTCGCGTTGGGTGCCCACGGAAAAACGACAAACGAGGCTGTAAAGGGCGATATGGGATGGGCGAGTTTTGAGGCAGGGGAAGAGCAGAGCAAAATAAGGTTTGAAGAGAGGCTAAGGAATATGAAAGAGAGTATGTGGGCAGTGAAGGTGTTCCGTTATTTATATAGAAAGAGCGTTGACACGCAGTGGAGGAAAAGAACTGGGAGGCTCACCAGTAAATATACGGCTCTAAGAGAACTGACAACAAAGAGCGTAAAGGGAAAAGTCAGAGAGGCGGAGAAGATTTACTGGAGGGCAGCGATAGAAAAAAAACCGACTCTGAATAAATACCGAGAGGGCAAAAACGAAATAAAGAGGGAGGCATTTTATGATAATTCAAGAGGAAGCGCTTTATTGTTTGAAGCGAGATCGGGCTGCCTTAGAACGCGTATTTATAAAGCGAAATTCAGTAAAGAAGAAGAAAAATGCACATGTTGTGAGGAAGATAGGGAAACAACGGAGCATGTTCTGATTGAATGCGGAAATATCCACCCAGGTGTACGTTTGGGCACCACCCTACAGGAAGCCTTGGGTTTTAGGGCGAACAACGGGAAGCTGAACATAGCCGCGATTGAAATAAGTAAGAGACGGTTAGAATACTGGTGGCAGAAAACTAGAGAGAACGGACAAAAATAATTATAAAAAAAAATATGGACTTTCTGCCATAAGGGGCAGGGAACTGGGCTATGAATTTCTGTTTTTGCTATAGTATGATCGATTTGACTGAAGTAAATTTAAAAGGCATGAGGAAAATTTAAAGAGAGGAAAAAAAAAAGTTCTACGAGCCTGGTGGCGCACAAGTTACCGCCCCGTTACAAAGGGGGCGCTCATAGCATCCATCCATCCATCCACCCCTTCGCTTTAGCGGTGCGGCGCGCCGGCAGGCTCGCGCTCGCCCTCGGCTCGTGCCTCCCGGCGCGCGAGCTCTCTCACTCTGCCATCTGCTGTCTTGTGAGAGAGAGAGAGAGAGAAAGGCGCGCGTTGACTATGGAAACGCTCTTTCTTCGATGAACGCCCTACCAGCTCGCAAAGAAGGAGAACGCGCCCTCACCCGCGAGAGACAACGTTGACGCAGGCAGCGTCTTCTAGCGAGTTTCTTGATTGAAAAATACCGACTGCTCGCGCTGGAGAACCGTTCACCGGCCACCCGTGTGTGTATATATATATATATATATATATATATATATATATATATATATATATATATATATACATTGGATCGTGACTTGCAATGAAGTGCCAGTGGGAGATTTCACTTGTGCGTAGTTGGACCATATGGATTCGTAGCGTGCGCTTTAACTAAATTAATCCAAAACTCGGCACGATCTACGACGTGGGAGCGCAGGAATCTCATAAAGACCAGGAGCATAAATGACATCGCGTGTGTGACATGCATGAGTGGGAAATGTCACGGGTGATTTACGGTAACACAGAACGATCTCCAGCTTCTTGTATATATACACAATTTCTTGTATATATACACACAGTGTTTGTCACGTCTTTGATGATGTACTGGGCAAGATTCACGGAGGATTCACGGTTTTACCGATGAACCTCCGGAGCTTCGCCCACTCATCATCGTTCACTCCGTGGATATGCGTGGATTTTTGTTCCATCCCCCGCTGCGTGGTTCTTAACTTCCTTTCGGGCTTCTTTGTAATTCTCAGAGTTTCTGCGCCGTATGTCAGTACTGCAAGATGCAGCAACTATGTAGTTTCCGCTTGAGTGATAGTGGTAGATTTCCGTTCATGAGGTGGGAATGTCTCCCGTATATGCGCGCCATCGCGTGTTTATTCTACGGTGGATTTCTTTTACATGGACGGGTTCTCCTGTCAGTAGGTGTCCTAGAAATAGGTATTCTTCTACGACTTCTAATGTCTGTTTTTCGATCGTGAAGACACGTTCCCCTCCCCCTTCCCCCCCCCCCCTTTTTTTTCGCCGTGCAACTAAGCATTATCTTTGTTTCCTGCATGTTCATTCTTAACCCTACTTTACCGCTTTATCGGCTTAAACCTTTAATCATCTTCAGTAGTTCGTCGCCGTCATTGCTAAAGAGTACTATGTCGTTGGCAAATGGTAAGTTACTCGGATATTCGCCGTTAACCCTTAGTCCTATCTCGTCCCAGTCTCATTTTTTGAACATTTCTTCCAAACATGCAGTAAACACCATTGGAGTAATCGTGTCCCCTTGTCTGACAACTTCCTGTATTTCTGATTTTCCTGCCTTTTCTAAGAAGGAGTAACGTGGCTGTAGAATTTTTATAGATGTCGGCTATTGTGCTTACTTGATCAAAGACGGAGGAGATATTGTACTTGAAAAACTTGCATCGCTCTTCACGAAATGTGTCAAGACATGTAGTATACCGAGCAGTTGGAAAATGCTAATATAATACTCATCCACAAGAAAGGTGACATAAAGGAGTTAAAGAATTACAGACCAATTAGCCTATTCCCAGTAATATACAAGCTATTTACAAAAGTAACTTCTACGAGGATAAGAGAAACACTCGACTTTAACCAACCGAGAGAACAAGCTAGCTTTAGGAAAGGTTACCCGACAATGGACCACAGCCACTCTATCAACCTATAGTAATTGAGAAGTACGCGGAATATAACAAACCTCTTTATATGGCGTTTATCGACTACGTGAAAGCATATGACTCCATATAAATACAAGCAGTTCTAAAAGCTCTACGTCGACAAGGGGTACCTGGCGTGTACGTTAAAACCATAAACAACATTTACAAAGATTGCACAGCCACACTACTCCTACATGAGAGAAGCAGAGAAATCCAGATCGGGAGAGGTGTGAGACAGGGAGATACAATATCCCCGATGCTATTCACTGCATGTTTAGGGGGGGGGGGGGGGGGGGAATCTTTAAACGTCTAGACTGGGAAGACAAGGGAATTCGAATAGACGGAGAATATCTAAGCAATTTAAGATTTGCGGACGACATTGTGCTCTTTAGAAATGATGGAGACGAACTACAAAACATGATTGATGACCTAAACAGGGAAAGTATTAAAATTGGGTTAAAAATGAATAGGCAAAAGACCAAAGTTATGCTCAACAACCTAGCTAAGGAACAGGAATTTAAAATCAACAATGAACCCTTACAATGCGTAAGCGAATACGTATACCTGGGACAGTTAATAACAGGAACTCCTAACCATGAAAAAGAAATTCTCCGTAGAATAAGGATGGGCTGGAGCGCATTCGGAAGGCATTACGAAATCATGACTGGAAACTTATCGCTCTCACTAAAGCGAAAAATATTCAGTCACTGCATTCTCCCAGTACTAACGTACGGTGCAGAAACGTGGAGGATAACGAAAAAACTAGAGATGAAACTGAGGAGCACGCTACGTGCAATGGAAAGAAAAATGATAGGGGCAACGCTAAGAGATAAAAAACAAGCGGAATGGATCAGAGAACAGACAGGAGTAGCCGATATTATTATATCAATTAAAAGAAAGAAGTGGACCTGGGCAGGACATGTCATGAGGAGGAAAGATAACAGATGGACAGTAAGAGCGACGGAATGGGTACCAACAGAGGAAAAACGCAACAGAGGTAGAAAAACGGTTAGACGGAGCGATGAAATTAAAAAGTTTGCGGGCATAAAGTGGAACCAACTCGCTCAGGATAGGGTGGATTGGAAATCGTTGGGAGAGGCCTTCGTCCTGCAGTGGACCTAAACAGGCTGATGATGATGATGATGATGATGATGATGATGATGATTGTGCTTACGTAGCTATCACATATTCATTGACGGCGCAATGCCTCCAGAACTGCTGGTATCTCTACCGGGTCAGGAGCCCTTTCGTAGACTATGAAAGCCATATAGAGGGGTCTGTTGTAATCAGCAGATTTTTCGATTACTTGATAGATCACATGAAGGTGGTCTATGGTGGAGTATGCTTTTCTGAACCCTGCTTGCTCTCTTGGTTTATTAAATTCAAGTGTGGCACTCATTCTGTTTGAGAAAACCTTTGTGAAAATTTTGTAAAATGCTGAGATTAGACTGATCGACTGAAGTTCCTCAAGTCCTTTTACATCTCCCTTTCTAGCTGGAAAGTATCCTCCATCTTTGATCAAGTCGGCGGTTATGCCGTTCGCCGCTTTTCCGCGGGACATGTTCTGAATTGCTTTCCTAACCTCGTCCGCAGTGACGCATGGAATTTCGGTGTCCTGATAGGCAGTTATTACACTCATAGTGGTAACACTCGTATTTGAGCTGTAGAGTTCCGAATAGAAGTCCCCGGCCACCTTGGCTATATCACTGAAGTTACTAACGATGCTGCCCTGCCTATCTTTCACTGCATGCATTATGTTCTTTCTCGCATAAAGCTTCCTTTTAGTTGTTTTGATGCTGACTCCTTTTCTGACGGCAGCTTCTATTTCTTTCACGTTATGGTCACGTATGTCTCTAACTCTACTTTTTATGATGAGCCCAGACAGCTCTGCGAATTTTATCTTATCTCTTGAGTTAGTTATATATATTCTCATCTATTGGCGTTGTTTGATTAAATTTTTAGCAGTTTCGGAGAGCTTATTCACATCTTGCCTTTGTGCTTTGCCCCCTACTTCGATTGCTGCTTCGGTGGTCACCTTTGTAATGTTTTCGTTCATCTTCCCTTTATCCCCATTTTCTTCCTATACTGGAGCCTCATACTTGTTCTTAAGTGCAATTCTAAATTATTCTGTTTTCGCCTTGACGACATCGAGGTTGGCCTGTTTCCGCGTGATTAACTTTGTCCTTGTACGCTTTAGATTGAGGGTTATCTGCGCCTTTACTAGTCTAATTTAGACCTTACTAATCACTTCCGTGTCTTGTACTATACCTGGATGACTGCACATTATGAAATCTATTTCGTTTGTTGTTTCCTCGTTGGGGCTTTTCCATGTCCACTTCCTGTTCTTACGTTTCTTAAAGAAAGTATTCATTACACGGAGATGATTTCTTTCTGCGAATTCCACTAGCATCTCTCCTCTGCTATTCCTATCACCTTCACCGTAGTTCCCGACTACCTGTTCTCCTTTTAGTTTCTTTCCTATTTTGGCCTTGAAGTCCTCCATAACAATGGGAAATTGGGTGTTTATCTTGTTCATTGCCGTTTCTACATCCTCATAAAACTGCTCTGCAGCTTCGTCGTTGTGGCTGGTCGTTGGTGCGTAACTTTGTATTAGTTTTAGTTTGTATTTCCTATTTAGTTTTATCACGACGCCTGCTACCCTTTCATTGATGCTATAGAATTGTTCAACGTTACCTGCCATGTCTTTGTGTATAAGGAATCCCACGCCGTATTCGTGCTTCTCTGGCAGTCCTCTGTAGCAGAGAATATGCCGCCCATCATTAGGCGATAAGTATCCCTCCCCTGGCTTCCCAACCTCGCTAATGTCAATGATATCCCAATTAATACGCCTTATTTCTTCTAGTAGTTCAGCTAGTCTGTCTTCACTCGAAAGAGTTCGCGTATTAAGAGTCGCTACGTTTAATTTCCAATGGCAGCCCGTCCAAGTCCAGAGGCTTTCTGAGTCTTCTGTTCCCACACCCATGTGGTCGCATCCGCGGCTGGAAGTTCCGTTGATGTCGTCGTCGTAGGTCCAGGGTTTGGTTGCTTCGGTCACCTGGGAAGTGTTGGCCACTCAGGCACCAGGGAGGCCAGTTTCTGTTCTGGTGCCCAGGCGAGTTACGCAGAAATTACCCAAAGTGATCCGAAAGTTCTCGCACTTAAAAATGACATTGCTTCTTCGTTCGTTCATTTAACCGACTAAACTTCCTGAAGGAAACGAACTCAGCTCTCTGAGCTATCCATTTGCATAATGACAAAAAAAGAAAGAAAGAAGTACTAAAAGCATGGCGCACCTTGGCGAACAGCTTGTCCTTAGGTAATGGAGCCATTCTGTGAGGCTGTAGAACACCACCACTCAGTGAAGCGTTGCTGTATCCTCTGTAAAAGTGCGACCACCTTCGTGGTACCGCCGCTTGTACTCCGGTGTTGCGTGGAGTAGCCCACCTCCAGTACTGGCTCCACAGCAGCATACTGTACGCTAAGACACCCAACAGCGTCACGCAAACGAATGCCCACACAGTCACGGCGAGCAGCCTCATATCACAATTTTTGCATAAATTTGGCTGCGAGACAGGAAGAGTTACAAAATAAAACTGTCGCTCCTCGGGTCCTCCGTGCAACGGGCTTTTCTCATTGCATCTTCACTGCTTCCTCTTCAGCAAAACCTGGATCGCAACCGAGGCGTGTTCGCGCTCCAGGTGATGACAGCGTTTTACCGTATGGTCCCGCGAAGACTTTTTCACCCACCCGGGGGCATAACCTGTGATTCTTAGTGCAAAACTTTCGCTTCATATCCCCCGCACTTGCATCGCATTGCCGAGCCATCCGCGGATCAGTGTTCGCGCACGAACGAAAAAAGAGCACAACTTCGTGATCAGACCCGTGGTGACAATTCTCCGGCTCACAACCAACGGACTAAATGCGCTATAAAAGCACGATCACGCTGCAGTCCGGCTTGACACCTTTCTGCACAGATGCCGCCATGCAGGAACGTTCAATGAAAAACGAAACAAAACCGTGCTCTAGCCAAGCCATACACGAAGCCAAAACCAGCTTTCGGCGGGTAAAGAGCAGTAAAGAGTAAACGCCACGCCAATCCAGGACAAGTCCGATATTTTCCCTTTTGCATTGCTATGGGCATTTAAGGTAGCATGTAAAGTTTCGCTATGACTGTTCGTAATTGTTATAGTTTGTAGCGTACCTTGATTTGAGGTCTGTTAACAGCCACACGCAAAGTAAGTCAGCCTAAATGCTGCAGTAATTGTGCGCTGTGATCAGAATCTGCCAATCTTTGTAGGTCTTCGCCTAACACATGTGTTGGCACTGCAGCTTCGGTTTTGTGTGTGCTGTACATTTTACGCAGAATCTCATCCTTCCCGAGGAGTACAGGAGCTCGGCGTTAAACCTGTCGATCTCGTAGGCTGACGGCTTCACTGTCTCATAATTTACAGAAGGGACTAATACATATGACACTAAATAGAATGCATTGTGTGTAACTGCTGTGGCGTAGCCTTCCAGTTTGCGAGCGTGTACAGCTGGCATCATCAGCGCTTTGCTTTTGCAGGCTGGCGCAAGACGATTCTCAAGGCGGTGACGAGGAGGCGAGTCGGCGACGACCGATTATGGCTGCGCCGGTAAGCGCTCGTAGTTTTACCATTTATCCTCTCCTACAATTGTAAAAACGTGGTAAGGGCGCGATGCGCGTTCTTCAGAATGAAAAGCGCTTTAGCGAAACTGTGCAACACATTCACTTGTAATGTTGGTGAACACCGCCGTTTCTCGTGCAGCATCATTTACCGGCGTGTTTCGTTATCATCCAGTGAGCGATAGCGGTCACTCTAGTCAACTTATCGCATTTCTTTGTGCTGTTTTACTGTGATCATAGTTCGCGCGCAAGTTTGTTGAACAAGGTAGATAATCTGCCTTCGGAAGAAATGAATTTCCTTGAGCTAATTGGTTGGTCAGACGGGTGATAGTGCCTGAATGCAGCAGTGCTGGTTTGTTTATTATGCATCATCACCGTCGCGGGGTCAGCGCTGTGTTTACATCTGTGCACCGGATTGTTTTTCTTTGTACACGTGGTGTATGGTGAAGAACATTCGTTTCAACACTTTCCTTTGATGAACTTGTGGGACGAACCCGGGTCCCATGCAATGACAGTGTCACCCTTCGTGACGTCATACCATTTGGTGTACAAGCTGCTGTTAATGCGAGTCTGCTGACAATGATCACCCTTGTCAAGGCTTCAAGATGTCACTGTTTCATCAGGCTTCATAAAGGATCACAAGCCATTTTAGGAGTAGTTGGCCCTGAAATACTGCTATTAAGAACTTGCCGTCCAAGCATTGTTATGCTCTGCCAGGCAAGTTGAATGCAGCAGATAACTGCTGGCTGGAGATGGGGTATGATATCGCCCACACTGGGTGTATTGACTCATGATTGCATGATTTGCGTAATAAGGTGCTCACTGCAGGAACAGTGGCATTCTTTGCCCGCAGACATTCTTAAGTGCTGAGACTGCATAGATTTCATCACTGCAGATTGTTGCTTGCATCCGTGGCTTGATAACTTGTTTGGCACCCATTTGAGGTTCCTTTCGCCAAAGACCTTAGCATGTATTCCTGAAAACCAGGACGTGTGTGCTACAATAGACCCTTTTCATAAACTGCAAGCTGGCTTTCCTGCAATGCAGCTTGCCCTACTAATGGCGGCATTGGCAATCCGGCAAACAACGTGTGCAAGCGCAATTTGCTTGCAATAGCGCATGTAAAATGTCGATGCAGCCATTCTGATACAAACATCCCCAAATAACGGGTCGCAGCATGTGCAACTTGAATTTTGACAGCATTTAAATAAAGGCAGCTGTCGCCATTAGTAGGGCAAGTTGCATTGCAGGGAAGCTAGCTTTACAGTTTATGAAAAGGGTCTATAATCTCAACACGCCACCGCTTTTTGACAAAAATTTGCCTTGGCCGTAACACAGCAAGTGCAAAAATTGGCAGACTTGCCAACACAACATTCTTGTAATGAATTAATTTCCTCATATGTGAACATTGTTCAGTGTTTTGAGGTCTTTCCTGATGATTATGCAAGCCAGGTAACTGTCTGCTCTTTAAAACAGCACCTCATAGTGTCGCAGATGTTTGTTTTATCTTTGGCAAACAATACGTTCCTGAATCTAATCATCTTTGTTTGACTTGCACTCACTTCCCGTACAGCAGCCACTCAATGCATGAATTGCCATTGCAATGTAGTTTAGGTGGTTCCGATGGGTAATGCAAAAATTGTACTGCTTTATGCAGTGTCATCTACTGCTTGTTCAGTGGCAGTGCTGAGATTGTATCCCAGTGTTGCGCAGTGTCATGTAGTTACAAGCTATGTATTATTGCTTGTAGTGTGCTAGGCACTGCTAAGTTAGCTTATTGATGTTTGCATAGACTAGCAATGATATTTACTCTGTGATACATTACTGTGCCATGAAGTGCAGCTACACACAGTGCTGTTTTTCCAGGCTACGACCCCCGAAGAACGCGGTGAACACAGGTTGCAGTTTGCATACTCACTTTGGTTCTCAAGGCGAGCGCCTGGGAACAAACCCAATACCCAACGTTATGACCAGAACCTCAAACTAGTCTGTACTTTTGATACGGTAAGTTCTTGCGATCATGCCTCATGTGCGGACTCTCGATCAGTGGTTTGTATACTGTTGCAGGTATTCAAGGTGTGAGGAATAACCTGTAAAGCCTCTTCTTTGATGAGTTTTGATTAAATTTCCTTAGGAGCTCCAAACATATATTTTAATAGAAACTCATATAAAGTAATGCATTTCAGGCCATTCTTGATAATTGCAGTAGTGTTGGCCTCCTATAGACAATTTATTACATCATAAAATTAACTGCTCGTCATACCTCATAGTACACCACGTATAATACTATAGTTTGCAGTGTTGCCTTCTCCATACAAGAATGTCGTACTGCTTTTGGTTGGCAGATGCTTATGCATTCAATGTAATGATCAGAAGTCAATTATTTTCACCATATGTAACAGCAGTGACCTAAAGACATAGATTGACATAGTTCAAAGCCTGACATGGCCTCATGATGGTTGTCACTGTGATTAGTGTCTGTCACATAATAAGTATCCTTCCGATATATTTTACATCATGAAAAGTGCCTGCATCCATCCTCAAATGAAGAATCATCTTGTTTTCTAAAACTAACTCTAAAAAGGATCTCATCCTGTTATCTGAAAGGTAGTGAGCAGTTGAGCTACCAAGACCACTACATATACTTTCAAAGCCATTTATAACAATGCAGGTTTTAACAATATACCTGGAGGTGCTGCACTGTCATGTGCATGTGTCATTATTGTTCGTAACAGTGCAGTCTGGCTCCTGGGCGTGCGCTGTGTTGGTGCAAAGAGGGGATATGAAATCCCTGGACAGGAAAAAAGAAACTTGGGACCACTGCACGGCCGCTCTTCCCCCCTGAAAAAGGCCACCCTATTGTCATACGATAGAAACGCTCTTTTCATGGAAGGTCTGTCTGCTATTCTTCCATTCTGCCACCCTCCCACACCAGCCCATGCTGGAAAAGAAAACAACAAAGGACAGTGGTACCAAAGTTTGCTGTCCTTGAGGTACTCGGGCTGTCTTTCTCAGAAGGATATAAATAGCACTGCGGCAGAGAGGGGAGGGTCATTCCTGTACAGCTTTTGTTCCTTCTATGGTATCCCATTCTATAGGGCTGAGCAGAGATACTCAGAAAAGTATTTCTGAGTACAGATATCAAAATAGATGGTGGAAGCCTAAAACACAGATACTGTGATGCATTTCCCTTTGAGCTAACAGAGTATTTCTGAGTTGCTTTTGCAAAAAAGATAAAAAGTATTCAGAATACAGATACAACAATACACATGCTGGAATACATTTTTTTTTTTTATTTCAGGGGTTCTTGTGCTTGAGAAAGATATTAGACACAGCATGATTATGCAAGTAACATTGGCAGGCAACACATCAGAACATATAATTAAGGCATATTGCTCGATTCACCAACACCAGTGAAGTAAGAAAAACATATACATTTATTTAAAGAAAAGGTGTGCAAGCTTGTTCCCGTTATTTGTGCTTAAACAAAAGCAGCCTCTCAATAGGTGGCCTTCTAGACAGTGTTGGTTTGATCCAACATAAGACTCACCAACAAAGGAAGCTTCTCTACTACTGCAGATGAATACAACTTCGTTTTTTAAAGAATAAATGCCACTTTGATGGCTAGAAAAATGTGCAGCATGGCAATGGCCTCTTCTTGGGTCATCTAGTCACCCCAAATAATTCCACTCACATGGGTTTGTTCTGACATTTTGGAAGCTGAAGTGTGTTCGCCTTCAAACTCGTAAATAATGTCGATGCACTTTTGCTTGGCCTAGCATTAAAAATTCTTCCTTCGTCCCTTGAAACACATTAGCTCATATCCGACAAAAAAGTAACAAGACACTAGTGCTCAGCATAGTATCA